>CM065126.1:24307500-24777500 GCA_033026305.1 Cirrhinus molitorella
TGATGAGTACTAATTAGTTCTGCTTTTAAACAAAAAATGATTGATCTATAAAATTTGTATGAAAAAAACATTATATGAAAGGTATATGGTGTAATTATAAGTTGTTGTTTTATATTATAAATCTGACTGTAAATTGATTGTAAAGCATGTCTAACATGTTTAATTATTTTGACTTTCAAAGTAATTTAAATCATTGGTGAACTATTTTATTCTTTTAATCACTGAAAATGTCAAAATTAGCTTAGGAAAGTTGTTCAAACACATACACTGCCGTTCAAAAGTTTGGGATCAGTAAGATGTTTAATGGTTTTAATGAGTCTCTTATGCTCATCAAGGCTGTATTTATTTAATCAGAAATACCAAAAAAGTAATATTGTGAAATATTATTGCAATTTCTAATATTGGTTTCCTATTTTAATGTACTTTAAAATCTATTTTATTTCTGTGATGCAAAGCTGAATTTTCATCAGCCATTTCACCAGTCTTCAGTGTCACACGATCCTTCAGAAATTATTCTAATATGCTGATCTGTTATCAGTGTTGAAACTGTTGTGCTGCTTAATATTTTTTTGGAACCTATGATACTTTTTTCTTTGAAGAATAGAAGCAAACAGCATTTATTCAAAATAGAAATCTTTTCTAACAGTGTAAGTCTATACTATCACTTTTTATCAATTAAACACATCCTTGCTGAATAAAACTATGAATTTCTTTAAAAAAAAGGAAAGAAAAAAATGTACTGACCCCAAACTTTTGAATAGTAGTCTATATCTTATATCTTTTTAACGTTTTATTCATCAAAAAATCCTGAAAAAAGTACCACGACACAACTGTTTTCATTATAAATCAGCATATCAGAATGATTTCTAAAGGATCATGTGACACTGAAGACTGAGTAATGATACTGAAAATTCAGCTTTGCTTTACAGGACTAAATTATATTTTAAAATATATTAAAATAGAAAACTGTTATTTTAAATTGAAATAATATTTCACAAAATTATCTTTTTTTTCTGTTTTTTTGATCAAATAAATGCATCCTTGACGAGCAAACGTCTTTTAAAAAACATTCGAACGGCAGTGTATATTTAATATATCTACTTTCTGTTAAGCAGGCCATTTAGACCTACTTTTCCCTCTGCTGTAGCTAATAGGATTCCTCCAACCCCTCCTCCTGTCCTCACTCCTATAACAGTTACATGAACAGGCACATAGAAACCAATTACAGTCAAACCCCTCCCTTTACCTGTTAACTCCCCTCTCAACCGCTCCTTCCCATCCGCTACACTGCAGCAGTGGGAACGCAGTAAATTCCCTCCTTCAGAGTCTTCAGAAAAAAAATGCTATTCATGTGTTTGAAGTCTCTGTGCCTCCCTCTCTTCTCCACAGAAAATAAAAACAGCTCTGGCCTGCCTTACTGGCTCACGCATACTGGATTTACGCCACCCACACGACTTAGTGTGTCTTCTCCAACGCCACTCCCCCCCCCACACTGAAAACCTGTCTTAGCCCAACAGGACTTCCTGCACTCACCCTGTCACTCATGTTCTTAAGACCCACCTCATTCTAAAAATAAGCCAATCAGGTGCACCAACTCTCTGTCTGTTCTGTGAAGTACTGCATTTTGCAGTAACAGAGTGACAGATGGCAAAAGGTTCAGCTCACTCTGCAGAGGGGGGCCTAGCCAGAGGGAAAGCCCCTTGTAAATAGACTTATACAGTAACAGGGGTTGAGAAAAGGCCACTGAGATTACAACTAGTAATCTGAACTGAAACAATCCTGAGTCTCAGTTTGATGCTACTAGCTGCTGTTGTTTGATTTTTTTTACAGTAGTTCTACAGCCAAATACAATTGTACTTTATAGTGAACAAAAGATGCAGCAGAACTGTAATGATTAGCTGTGCTTGTATTAGCATAAACTCTTAGCTACTTCCAGATTAACTGTAAATGTAAACAGCACTAGGTTGGTGCTTTCTGTTCCCAGCATGCATTGCAGCATGAACAATTTTTTGTATATATATACATATATACACACACACACACACACACACACACACACACACTTTTTTATGGCTTATGTTTTTGTTTATTATTCAACTGTATGGCTTTACTTCTTTTGTTTGTTATTGTTATTGTTTTTTATAAAGAATTCTCTTCTGCTCACCAAGCCTGTATTTATATGCTCCATTACAGCAAAAGTGTGAAGTGTGTCATATTGTGAAATATTTTTACTTCAAAAATAAAATATTTTCATTTAAAATAACTATAATAATATATTTAAATATATTTTTAAATATAATTTATTCCTATGATCAAAGCTACATTTTCAGCATCATTACTCCAGTCTTCATTGTCACATGATCCTTTAGAAATCATTCTAATATGCTGATTTGCTGATCAAGATTTTTATTTTATTTTTATTATTCTTAATATTTAAAACAGTTCATCAAAAGTGATGATAAAGACCAGCGGATTTCAACTTAAACGCCTCTGTTTGGCCATTGCGTTCAAGAAACAAGAAAATCAACAGATATATCTGTGATCGTCTATATTGCTCAACCCTGCATGAACACGTAAATAGAAACCTTGAGACCTGACTAACTCAGCCGCCGCAGTTTCTCAAGAGCGGCTGCAGGAGTTTTGATGATGTAACAGCTGTTTTACGATTGGCCAGATTCACAGCAAAGATCAAGTGTGTATCGTGTTTATTCTAACCTTTTTAATTCCAATAATGAATTATATATATATATATATATATATATATAGCGCCATTGACTTTAGACCAGGTTTAGTTGGTCAATGCAGTCTATTTCAGTTGCCTCAAAATAGCAACGCGCCAGCAATGTGGCTGAATGCCTCGTTTTCAGACCAGCACTCCTATGGGCGCACAAATAGACGCAAATGGATTTGCTATTTAGACAACGTGGGACAGGATGTGAAAATGATAATTGCGTCAGGCTGAAACTATCAAAAATCACTTGTGTCGCACCGAATTGCACCGGTTGTATGATAGGGTCCAATTAGTTTAGATGGGAAAAACTGAACCTCACATTGGTTTCATACGGATTATTTTTCAGAGAATATTTGTCATTTAAAAATAGAAATTTCAAGGTTTCTATCCATATATTTCTCATGTCTGTGAGGCAGGTATGATTCAGGTTGTTTTATTTATGTGTCTGTGAAGAGAGGTGACGGAGACCGAGACAGCAAAGAACGCATTGACATTCACATTCACGCATTTCTTCATTCACAAAAGCACATTGTTTTGTTGTTATTATGACTATAAATAAACCTTTGCAGTTTCAAATGATACCTTATCTGTACGATCAAAAATTAAGGAGTATTTTTAGTTATTTTCATGGTCATCGAGAAAAAAACGGGACCCCAGAGGGTTAACAGTGTTGCCACGAGATGTTTTTCATGTCCGCGGACTGAAGTGACCCCAATAACATGATATTTAGCCCCTGGAAAGTGTCTCTCACATCAACATAAAAAAGCGTAGATTAGTGTTTTATTTATTTAACATATTTAATATTGGGGCATCTAAGGTATTTGACATATTTGAATTTTTTTTTTTAAAGACAATAGTTAACAATAGTTACTTTCCCTGGTAATTAGTTACTTTTATTATGATCTAACTCTGTTACTATTTGTGAGAAGTAACTAGTAACTATAACTAATTACTTTTTTAAAGTAACATGCCCAACACTGCTAACGACATGATTTCCATCAAAGAGCCAGGTTCCGCTACTTTATATGTTGGTGTGCTGCTCACTGAATATAGGCTTGTTAAAGTGTTAAAGTTTTAATTAGCCTAACTTTCTTGAGCACTGCATTTCATGCATGCCTACATAAAGGCCGTGATTTTACTGTACTATGACACCAACAGATGAAAATCAAACTGAAGCACAAGCCCGATTTCTGTTAAATAATATATAAGGTGAGATATTTAGTATTAAAAAGACATATGACTCTTAATGTAGCTCTTGGCAGGACTTAGCCTCAGCAATGTGATATACTAGGCAACTCTAATGAGTCACTCAAATATTTCATACATTCAGCACAGTATAAGGGCTAACAGCACTGCGCTTTCTGCCTCAAGAGGATTGTGTTACATAAATCAGCAAAACTTCAAGAGTCAAAGCCAGGGTCTCTAGTGGTTAGTGCATGTGCTCTTGACATAGTGGGCTAAAGTGCTCTCATTCATACTCTATAACTACAATTTCCTGTCCCCCTTTACAATATACAGTATTTGAGTAGTTGACATAATGTGACAGCACTATTCTGCACTGTCACATGCAATACTTTTTCTAAAATCATTTTTAAAGTTAATAAATTTTTAATACTGTGTAATTGTTATACTCAACTTTTTTATTAGCTACCTTACTAAGACTATATGTCAAAAAAACTGTATTTTTATGTTAAAAAATACTGTAGGTAATTAAAAAGTAATTACAATGTCTGAGACCTCTAGTGAAAGTTCAACTAATGCATCATTAAAGAAGTATTAAATTTGATTTTGAATCACAGTTTTTTCAGGTTTGTACAAAATTAAGCTTGTAGTGTCAGAAAATGTTTGTTATTTTGTTCATTCAGTGTTTTTTTTTTTGGATTTTTAACGTGGCCTGTTTACTATTTTTGTAATGTGGACTTTTGGATTTTTATGTAAAAATGAAAATCTATCTACATATCTATTATATCTACATCTAATATTATCTATTTACATATCTAACATTACCATATTTATCTATTAAACTTGTTTTTTTTTTAGAACCAAAGAGGCACATTACACTGTAAAAAAAAGTTTTAATGAAAAGATTATTGAAGTATGATTTTAGATTTTTAAAAAAAATGTAGGTTTAATTCAATGTCAAGTTACTTGCTGTCACTTTGTAATTATATAAAAATTTTTGTTTAATTTTTTTCAGTGTGCAGTAATGTGAAAGTAGTTTAAGAGTATAGGCATTAACTTTAAGACATAAGTGTGCTGTATAAACACTGTACAACTCGGCTGACCTCCATTATACACAGACACTAAGCACTGGGTAGTG
This sequence comes from Cirrhinus molitorella, assembly GCA_033026305.1. Lineage (NCBI taxonomy): Eukaryota > Metazoa > Chordata > Actinopteri > Cypriniformes > Cyprinidae > Cirrhinus > Cirrhinus molitorella. Next base: position 24,312,552 of record CM065126.1, read on the forward strand.
CTGTCCTGCATTACCTACAATGTTATCTGAGAGCTCTGGAAAGAATACTTCACTCAGACTGACTGCTCTTAGACATTAGCTTCTAAGGTGACTGATAACTACAATGGACGTCTACGGTGCACAACAGATCTATGATCAAAAATTAAAGCACATGAGTTCAAATATACATTCATAATACATAAACGCAAACATTTCCACTAGTACATACTACAGCAAAGTCAAAACCAACAAGCACAAGAAGCCTAAACAATACCATTTGAAGAAAGCCTGCACAATCAAGAGGCTTGCTATGCCTCCTTCTTAGCGTAGGGGGGAATAAAACAGAGAGACAAGCAACTTGACATACCTGATGGGTCCATGTAGAGGTGCAAATGCAGCAGAGGCTTTTTTTTGAGGCTTCATGGTTTTGTTGTGCATGTGTGGTGCTGAAGTGGACAGCTCCGCTGTAATTAGAAAAAAACTCCAACAGCAGACAAAGCAGTCAATACACTTGTGTCTTTAGGGAGTGCCCATATCACATTAACAGAGCACTGGCAGGAGGCCCATCTGAGCTTAAGGTGGACTACAACTTTGTTAAGAAGTGCTTTCTATCATCCAAAGTTCTCCTTTTAATGTAAAAAGGGGCAAAGTGGTTTTTAGATTTAAAGGGATAAAATGAAAATTGTGTCACACTCACCATCATGTTATTCCAAACCGGTAAGACCTTCGTTCATCTTTGGAACAAAAATTAAAATATTTTTGATGAAAACCGAGAGCTGACCCTGCATAGACAGCAACACAACTGACTCGTTCAAGGCCCAGAAAAGTAGTAAGGACATCATTAAAATAGTGCATGTGTCATCAGTGGTTCAACTGTAATTTTATGAAGAAAACAAAAAGAACAACTTTATTCAACAATTTCTTCACTTCTATGTCAGTCTTCGACGCATGTTCACGTTGACACAAAGTCATTAGTTTTGTTTTCAAAATACTCTCGGATTTCATTAAAAATATCTTATTTTATGTTCCGAAGTTTAACAAAAGTCTTACAGATTTGGAACAAGATGGGGGTGAGTAATTAATGACAGAATTTCATTTTTGGGTGAACTATCAAAAAAAATGTATCTATTCGCACCTTTCTCACTTTTCAGATTTAAAACACGCAGAGCGCAATGGGTTACTACACTTAATGTCTATGCAGAAATTACAAAAAAATAATCAAAGTATTAAAGCCTAAATATCTTGTGATACCTACATCAAAGTTAATTATAAATACACTATAGAAAAAGCAATCTATTATTTATGTACTGGAAAACAGATGGATTCACACATTTTGTGAGGTGCTTTAAGGAATATTTTAGTTTTTTAGATGTACAATGGCAAGAGGCTGACTGTTTTGTCCATTTATGTCAATACAGGGATTGAAGATGGGATAAACCGGGCCAGAAAATTCAACGCAGAACGAGTGAAGCAAAGTCAGCGTGTCGCCATCATAGAAAGACACATTCCCTTTCTGGATATCTACCCAGACTCCAAGTTTTTGGATGCTTTTCCTTACTGCCAGTGGCTTTTCATTTGAGTCCTGACAAACAAGATATTTTCCATTACCGTGATAGATGTAGCAGAATGCATTGTTAAAGTCACCGTTGCAGTACTCTGAATCCTGATCTCCAGTAGCTGACCCACACGACAGACCAATCAACCAATAGGGTTTCTTCCAGACGGCTACCTCCCAGTAGTGGGAGCCACTGGAGAAACTCTCCTTGGCTCGGACGCTGTACTGAGAGCTGATGTTTGTTTTCTGTTTCTTCTTTGGGGTTGGTTTCTTTCTCCAGTGTACCTTCAGCCTGTCTGCTGACACCTCCAACTCAGGGTGTGCGGTTTCTGGATCTAAACGTAATGCTCTGAGACCTGCAGGTGGAAAAATTTGATATGTTACAGTCTAAAGGATTATTCTATGTCTATGGGCCATATTTACTAAACCGGGCAAATTAGCGTCGTGTAATTCCATAAAAGCGTTGATGGGAGGGGAAAATTCTGTGTGTGATTTACTGACAATGCACACATTAGAGAACACAGACGCAGTCAGATCAATTCCATAATGGCCAGCTCAATTTACTAAGAGCAGTGCAAATTACCTTTAAGACATTTTTTCAGGTGTTAAATAATGGCGCAAATACCAGTAATTTGACGAGCGGAAATGTTGGTAAATCCCGTTGCGTGATTCATTTTAATACTCTCCTCCCATAAATTTTGCGTCTGAAAGGGAAACTCCTACAAATGCATATTCAATAAGGTCAGGTGTAAAAATAACTGTCCACAGCTTTTCAGCACTAATTATTCAGCTAATAATGACAGTACTATTTTAATGCCAAAAGACGGTTTGCGCAAGCTGTTAGTAAATCTGGTTCTATGTCTTTTATTATGGTGTCCTGAAACATAACACTTACTAGACCACAGCCGCTGGGTTTTCTGAAAGACAACTTCATTTAAGTTATCAACCAGTTGTTCGACTGTCTTCATCTTGTCTGGAGTGCTGTATTCTTGCTCTATCACAGACTTGAGTGGCAATTCCACCTGGGATCTAGAGCGATGATCAGGGATTTTTTGATATATTAATTTTGGTACCAATGTATCATGGCATTGTAGAGAAAAAACACACTTTTAAAAATTACATTGGCTATTTCAAGCCCCATAAAATAGAATGTTCATTTATGTTTATAAAATATTTTGTTTCTCATAAAATGCAATTTCAAAAGAATACAGAAAGAACTCACCCTAGTCCATGTTTTTTGCAATGCTGTAAAATAGTTTTCTGTCAGTGATAAATTACAGATGATAAAGAAAAGAGTAAAATGTGAACCTAAAGAAAACTTAAAATATGCACCTGGAGAAATACAATGTCATTCTCTTCCTCAAGGAGAGTTTGGCTTGTTCTTAGGGCAGCAGTAATATCTTTAACATGATGCTCCAGTGAATCACTCCTCCATCTCACCCACTTGTTGGTGTAAAACTCTTCTGTTTCCAGAATGGCCAACATTAGCTTCTGATCCTCCTCAATGTAGGCTTTTATCTGTCTGTATTTCTCAACTATTCTAAATCTGTATGCTTCTGCATTTTTCTGCAAATTGCCACAAGATGTCAAAAATTTTCAAAGTCTGTTAAACCAAAGCCAAATTATGTGAGAAGAGATGTATACAATACAGTATAAAGTATACGATTAAAATACCCACCGACACCTCTGAAAATAATGGCTCCAAATCTTGCATAGCAGACTCAGTTAAATGTTTTCTCTGTAGAAGAAGTGATTTGTTTGCCTCCAACACCTTCTAAAAAACAATGTTTCCGTAGGTGCTCAATACACTGTTACTTCCCACAAAGTTAAACATAATAATGGCCCATTAAATGTTATTTATCTAAATTAATTACTATTTTCCAGATCTATTATTACAAAAAATACAATTAAATCCAAAAATTACCTGAATACACCTTTTTTTATGACAAGTATTTCATTTCTAGCAATAGGATTCGATTCTGCTACAATGTTCCGTTCATTAACTGAAAACAGGCTCGACTAATAGATTCTTGGGATTTAAGTATCGATATTGTTTCATAAAAATATTCTCAAAGAAATGAGTACACCCCTCACATTTGTGTAAATATTTTATTATATCTGGTTATATTATATCTTAATGTTACAACACTGAAGAAATTACACTTTGCTACAATGTGAAGCGAGTGTACAGCTTGTATAACAGTGTAAATGTGCTGTCCCCTCAAAAAAACTCAACACACAGCCATTAATGTCTAAACCGTTGGCCACAAAAGTGAGTACACCCATAAGTGAAAATGTCCAAATTGGGCCCAAAGTGTCAATATTTTTTGTGGCCACCATTATTTTCCAGCACTGCCTTAACCCTCCTGGGCATGGAGTTCACAGCTTCACAGGTTGCCACTGGAGTCCTCTTCCACTTCCATGACGACATCACAGAGCTGGTGGATGAGACCTTGCGCTCCTCTACCTTCTGTTTGAGAATGCCCCACAGATGCTCAATAGGCTTTAGGTCTGGAGACATGCTTGGCCAGTCCATCACCTTTACCCTCAGCTTCTTGAGCAAGGCAGTGGTCATCATGGAGGTGTGTTTGGGGTCGTTATCATGTTGAAATACTGCCCTGCGGCCCAGTCTCTGAAGGCCCAATCTTGCTCTGCTTCAGTATTCATGGTTTCCTCAATGAACTGTAGCTCCCCAGTGCCGGCAGCACTCATGCAGCCCCAGACCATGACACTCCCACCACCATGCTTGACTGTAGGCAAGACACACTTGACTTTGTACTCCTCACCTGGTTGACACCACAAATGTTTGACACCATCTGAACCAAGTAAGTTTATCTTGGTCTCATTAGACCACAGGACATGGTTCCAGTAATTCATGTCTTTAGTCTGCTTGTCTTCAGCTAACTGTTTGTGGGCTTTCTTGTGCATCATCTTTAGAAGAGACTTCCTTCTGGGACGACAACCATGCAGACTAATTTGATGCAGTATGCGGCATATGGTCTGAGCACTGACAGGCTGACCCCCCACCACTTTGGGGTGTACTCACTCTAAGCTCTTTCACTTAGGGGTGTTTTGAGGGGACAGCTAATTTACACTGTTATACAAGCTGTACACTCACTACTTTACATTGTAGCAAAGTGTCATTTCTTTAGTGTTGACACATGAAAAGATATAATAAAATAAATACAATTTATTTATATATTGTAGACATGTCCATTTAATTGACCAATCTATCAATAATATTGATCACTCATTAAATTTATTTAAATTTAATTACCTTGAATCCTCTACATGCCTCTTGCAGTGTAACAGCTTGATGGTTTTTGTGTGGCCCAACTCCAATGCACAGACAACAGACAGCAATCTGGTCCTCCTGACAGTAGAGTTTCAGCTCCTCCCCATGCTCCTTACACTTAAAGGAAATCAAGTCTTCAGTTACTTCGATGATAGAGTGTCCTCTTAAAGCCTCTCTCTGCTGGTGCAGGAGGGTGTGAGCAGAGCACAGAGAGGCATCGCAGGTGAGGCAGCTCTTCACAGCCACCTCAGTCTTCCCAATGCACTGATCACACATGATAATAGAAGGTGACATTTGAGGTGATCCTTCCAGCAAAGGTGCTCTTGCAAAGACATCCTGAACTTTTCTTTGAAGATCTAAGTTGATTTCAAGCTCAAGGTCAGGAGGAAGGAGGATCTGACATTCCGGACAGAACAGTGGCCCTTCTCTGGATGTTTTTGAGTCATCCATGTTCCAGACCACTTGGATGCAGGTTTGACAGAAGTTGTGCCCACATGGAAGGCATACAGGGTCTGTGAAGGGCTCTACACAAACAGGACATTTTAGTTCTTCTTCTCGAGCGTCCATGTCAGCAGACCTTCTCCTGTCTGTGTGTGGTGGCTCAGCATGAATATTTCAAAGATGAGGTTCAGATTTCAATGCCATTATGTTGTATACAATTTTTATGTTGTATTCAATTACAATAAACTGTGCATGTCTTCTAACACAACGGTATATAAAATATTTCAAAGCAACTATGACATGCAGTGATATTTAAGTCCATCTTAAAAAGTGTAAAATTCAAAATAATATTTAATCTATTTTTATATATATACAGTGCCTTTTTTTTTAACTATTTGTTTGTTACAGCTTTATGTTAGACTGCTTTAAATTATTTTTCCCCCACATAAATCTATACTTCTATCAGTCTGATCAATCTATATACATACACCATAATGACAAAGCATAAAACAGATTTGTGACAACTTTGCAAATTTATATATAAAAAAAACAACAACACTGAAATAAGTACTTTGCATATATATTCATACCCTTAACTCAGTTCTTAGTTATAGCACCTTTACAGCCTCAGTATTTTTAGGTATGATGCAACAAGCTTTGCACATCTGCATTTTGCAATTATCTGCCATTCTTTCCCTCACCTCTTCACCTCTCAAGGTCTGTTAGCTTGGATGGGGCCTGGCAGACATTTTCAGGTTTCTCCAGGAATGTTTGATTGGGTTCAAGCCAAGGCTCTGGCTGGGCCACTCAAGGACATTCATAGAGTTGTCCATAAGCCACTCTAGTGTGTACTTAGGGTCATTGCCTTGTTGGAAGGTGTGCCCTCTGCCCAGTCTGAGGTTCTGAAACTTGAGTGACCATCAGCTTCTTGGTCACCGTTCTAATCAAGGACCTTCTCCATCAATTGCTCAGTTTGGCCAGGAGGCCAGCTCTAGGAGATTCCTGGTTGTTCCAAATGTCTTCTATTATAGATAACAGAGGCTATATTATTCTGTGGACCTTCAATGCAACACATTTTTTTTTAACTCTTCCCCAGATCTCTGCCTTGACAAAATTCTGTCTCTGAGCTCTATAGACAGTTCTTTTGACCTCAGCTCGGCCTCGGCTTGGTTTTTGCTCTGATAAATTTCAAGTGTCCCAGAAAAGGGCATGAATCAATATGGAATCATTTCAGTTTTTTAATTCTAATAAATTTGTAAAGTTGTTACAAATCTGTTTTGTGCTTTGCCATTATGGTGTATGGAGTGTAGACTGATGTGGAAAAAAAGTAATTTAAAGCAGTTTATCATTAGGCTGCAACATAACATTTGTGGTTTGGATTATAATACTAAATTTACATAACGTACATAACTGTTGTCATGTATAGAGTGTTTTCGCGACATGTCGTCAATCTGCCATATTGGTGGCACTAAAGGTAAGCAATGCCACTGAACCAAACAAAACTAGCAAATTTAACTGATTATCGCTGCAAAGAATGGACAATTATTGTCATGTTTTAGGCTGTACTAATTGGCCAGACTAGTTTAGACAGCATAAACTAGCAAAACAACGCATTAAGTAGTACATAAACCATGCAATCAATGCTGTTGTTTACATCCAAATATCTCCAATATGGGTGTGTATCCATGTAACTGACCAAACAGTGACGTAAGTCATGTATTAATGACAATTATCTGTAAACCATTTTTAAAAAGCCCGAATGTATAAATCATACCCATACCTAAATCGTATTTTGTTAATTTAAAGCACTTTTTAAAAAAGCATAAACAACTTGTTAATAAACAATTATTACATAAACAGTTGTTTTAAACGCACATAGCACAACTTGCTTACCATGATGACATTCAAAATCTTGCGCAAAATTTAGCATTGCTTGTGTTTGCTGTCTTGGTAACTACAACTGAAACTTCTTTCCTATTATACAAAAAAAAGATATGACATGAGGCTAACGTGAATGTTAAACGGTCAGATGTGTTTTCAAACTGTAACAACTACAAACTCGAGCAATAATCTCATTGACGCTAGGTGGCAGTGTGTCGGCAATGGCGAAGTAAATGCAGCAGACGAAAAACAACGAGGAAACGTTTGCTTTCTCATGTGATGTAGAGTTCAATGACTGTACGCGGGAATTTTGAGATCGAAGTGTATACTCTGCAGAGATGCAGCGAGAGATGTTTACGCAAGAAGTCTGCTATTTTTAGTCTTATGTGAAAGCTTATGTGAAAAACTTTTGGATGACTGTTGGTTACTGAAGATTATCTGTTTTCTTGACGAATTCATTTGAACCGTAAGAGCCAGTGGCTTTCTTTATATGCAGTTGTCACAGTGATGTGAAACGTTTTTAAGTGTTGATTCAAGTAAAGCTGCTTTGTAACATTGGAAAAATCGTTTTTAGTAATTTTATTTACGTACGGTCCAAGATGATTAAGTGTAAATCCAGCAAATCTTCCGTAAGTATTCCTTAATCACCTCCGATGCTTTGTTATTCTTTCTCAGGTATTTAACATTAAATGTATATGCTATCAGGTCTACTATCTTTTTTTTTTTTTGCTCTTGTAGATGGTCAATGGAGTTCAGTCGAACATTTCTGCCTTTTTCGTCTCAAAGGTAAGGACATAACAAGACTCTTAAAGAGATAGTTCACCCCCCAAAAATAATAATTCTAATAATAATTGGAATTAAAAAAAAATATATATATATTTTTTGTTAATTTAATACATGTCTGAGATGCCCTTTAATTGTAATGTCATTTTTATGAAGTTACTCTTGCATCTTTATATGGATTTATGTTGTCTGAAAAATGTCTTCAGAACGAACTTATTTGTTTTGTATTTTTGTAATGTAATAAAAAAAAAATCTGGACATTACAAATTTGAGCTATGTTTAAAATAACATCACACCACACACTATAACATCACCTTTATGTTTTATCAGGTTTCACAAAAGTCACCTAAAAAAACTGCAGCTGGAATTACAAGAGTTCCTGTTTCACTGAAGACTGGTTTTGCGGAGGATAAAAATGTCCCCTGCTCTCCAACACCACCTGCTGTTCCAGAGACGCCTGACAGTCTAAGGAGCGAGAACCCTTCAGACACTTCATACGAGAACCGCTCACCTGTCTCTCGTGGCCTAAATACTAAAGGTGTCAGGGGTAAACCTAGCCTGATGGCACGTAAGCTGATGCAGCCACAGAAAACCACCAGTCCAGAACCTGAAGACACTTTTGAGCTTAAGAATGGCTTAAATCACTCTGGCTCTGTGAAAAGGTTGTTGCACAGCTCAGAGAACATCCAGAGTGCCAAACGGTCCAGGACCATGCAAGTTCAGAAACTACCTGATTGTGACGCAAGCTCACCAGGGGCCAAGAGAAATGCATTCTCAAAGAGTCCTGAGAAAAAAATCAAAGCTGAGTCTTTCAGTTTTGAGAGTAGTCGATTGGCAACTGGGCCTTGTGTGAAAATAAATGGAAAAACAAATGGTTTCTCTAAGCACTCAAATAAATCCTCTCATCATCTGAGCTTTAGTACAAGTGAGAAAGAGAATTCACTTGCTGTAAACATGAAGCCGGAGATAGACATGCGTACAGTTTCTGGATCGAATGACTTTGATCTTGTGATGTCATACAGTTCATGGATACAGAATGGATCTACTCAAGAAAAAGAGGCCTTTCTCAACTGTCCAATTACTAAGAGGAGACCCTTGAGTACTGCTGATCTGCAAGTGAAGGACAAAATCGCTGATGGAAAGATTTTGCCAGCCCCATTTGAAGATGATTTTACTGATCTGATAGACGATTGGTTTGATGATGGTGTGGAGCAAAAATCGGAGGCACCAAAACCAAAGAAGTTCGGTCATGAGTATGAATGTTTTATTTAACCTATTTATGTGCACACTAGTAATATTGAACATTAGTAATATTTGATAGTTTGGGGATTTTTTTTTTTTTTGTATTAAAACCAGTATTGTTTATATACTATTTTAGTGTTTATTAATATATTCATTAGTAATAGTTTATTTTTTTAATCATTTATTTTTGTATTTTTACTACTTTACTCTTTTTTATAATTATTATTTAGGTTCAGTTTAATTTTATTTCAGGTTTAGGTCAGCTTTTAATTTTATATGTACACTGCTGTTCAAAGATTTGGGATCAGTAAGGTTTTTAATGTTTTTTTGTTTTAAAGAAGTCTTTTCTGCTCACCAAGGCTGTGTTTATTTGATTAAAAATACAGAAAAAACATGTAATATTGTAAAATATTATTCCAATTCAAAATTGGTTTTCTATTTAATATACTTTACAAAAGAATTTATTCTTGTGATGCAAAGCAGAATTTTCAGCATCATTACTCCAGTCTTCAGTGTCACATGATCTTTCAGAAATCGTTGTAATATGCTGATTTATTATCAATGTTGGAAACAGTTGCTTAATATTTTTTTGGAACCTGTGATACATCTTTGATGAATAAAATGTTAAAAAGAACAGCATTTATTTAAAATATACATTTTTTAGAACAATATACTATACACCACCGTTTTGGGGTCAGTACGTTTTTTTTTTTTTTTTTTCTTTCTTTCTTTAAATAATGCTTAAAATAATGCTTTCATTTAACAAGGATGAGTTAAATTAATAAAAAGTAATAGTGAAAGTGTATCTATTTTGAATAAATGCTGTTCTTAACTTTTTATTCATCAAAGAATCCTGAAAGTTAACAATAATATCCTTGCTTAAAACTGATTTCTTTATATTTTAGAAAAAACAAAGGCATACCAGAGCATGTAATACTGGCCTCTGGTGTTCATAACCGATACTGGGTACTAGATGTACAGGACGTCACCTCATCACGAAGTTGCACGGAGAAGCACTTAACCATCACCTGCTCCAAGACGTCACAGACCAGAGAGATCTGTATTCTCAAAGATGGCTGGTACAAAATGTCACTTGCCTTATGTAAAAGTTTTTTAAGAGTCGTCTTTCTTTCTGTATGTCTTTTTGTTTTTTAAAACTTTCCAACCTCTTTTCTAAAGGGAAAATACTCCGGTTGCTGTTGGGGACATCATTCACTTGGAAGGGAAGTGTGTTTCTGGCTTGTGGACAATTGCTAGAGACTCTGGTTTCTTGGTTCTGCTGCCTGACCTGCTGATATCAGGGACCAGCATTGCCAGCAGTATTCGCTGTATGAGGCGAGGGGTGCTGGGAGAGATGTTTAAGGTGTGGAAATTTAATGTTGTGAATGTGCCTTCAAGCATACATTATTCAATTGGTTAAAAATGACAGTTAAGACATGTATAATGTCACACTGGAGATTTTGTTTTCTAGTATTTTCTATTCATCCTAGAATTCTGGGGAAAAAACTACTAAGCAGCAAATATTAAGCAGCACTGTTTACATCATTGATGGATTTTCATTCTGAGATTTGCTAGGTTATGTTTAACAGAGTGTTAATGAGCACGCACAATTAAATATCAGTCTCCAATAACTTATAAGACACACTTTGTCATATGCATAATGTACACTACCAGTCAAAAGTTTTTGAACAGTAAGATTTTTTTTTTTTTTTAAGAAGTCTCTTCTGCTCACCAAGCCTGAATTTATTTGTTTATAAGTACAAAAACAGTACAATTATATTATATTTAAACATTATATATTAAAAAATATTTGTACTATTTAAAATAACTTTTGTATTTGTTCATTTTAAAATGTAATTTATTTCAAAGCTGAATTTTTAGCATCATTACTCCAGTCACATGTTTCCTCAGAAATCATTGTAATATTCTGATTTGCTGCTCAAAAACATGTATTATTATTATTATTATTATTATTATTATTATTATTATTATTATTACTGTTATTATTATGTTGAAAACGACTGAGTATAATTTTTTTTCAGGCTGCTTTAATGAATAGAAAGCATTTAAAAGACTGGAGACTGGAGTAATGATGCTGGAAATTTAGCTTTGATCACAGAGATGAATTACATTTTTAAATACATTCAAATAGAAAAGTTATTTTAAATAGTGCAGATGTTTACAAATGTTGCTGTACTTTGGTTCAAATAAATGCAGGCTTGGTGAGCAGAAAAGACTTCTTTAAAAATCTTATTGTTCAAAAACTGACTGGTAGTGTACATACAGTGTATATTGCTCATATTAATGTTTTCAACAGTGGAGAATACTATGCATTTATGTCTTATCCATAATTGATGATGCAAACCTTTCTGTGTTCTTAATTGTTCTTGACAAGTTTTAGTGCTTAAAATAACTTTTTTATGGTTTTTAAACAGGCATTTGATGGTGGGTCTAAGCAGATGTTAAATGGTACCATAGTTCATGACATCTTCCAAAAAGCAGCCATGTCCTCAGACTTTACCTTAGAGAGGATACAGCCATTTGCTGCAGAGGCCCTAAGAAGCCCTAACTACCTCGGACAAATGTAAGTTATCTTGTAAAATCAGTTGTACCCTTTTTTTTAATATAAGCTATGTTTTTATAGTTTTCTTCAACCTCAGATGCAGATATTGTGCTAATACAGTGTTAGCCGACAACAAAAAAGCTCTGTTATGTGCCTTAAAAGACTGTGCTTGCCCTATACTTGCTTTAATTAGGTATAGTCTAAAACTGTCCCAGGCTGACATGAGACAGGAAGTAGAAGAATATCTTCCCTCTTTATCCGAGTGGGCAAAAAACTACCTCAACACTTCACCACAGGCTGGACAAAAGCAGCTTACTCTAAAACTGTGAGTGCGTATATACATTTATGTATATGTATTTTTTTTAAAGACAAACATGGTCTGGTGGGTTCAGTTTTCATGTTATAAATAACTGTAATGGTTTGTGTGGTTATTTACTATCAGCCCTAGCGACGGGGCTCTGAGCAAGCAAGATTCCACCTGTAGCGTGACAGTCACAGATTTTATGGACATTGAAGAAAACATCTGGTGTCCACGTTTTGGCCTGAAGGGAAAGATAGATGTCACAGCTGGAGTTCGGATTCATCGGAGAGGCAGAAAGCCCATAGAAAGGATTGTGCCACTGGAGCTGAAAACTGGCAAGGAGTCCAACTCCATTGAGCATCGCAGTCAGGTACAAAATGCAACGGAAACTATAGACATATCACATTAAAAATATCACCATTTATATCCCTGCTAAATATCACTTAATATTTTGACATTTTATTTTTATTCTAGGTTATTCTGTACACATTGATGAGCTCAGCTAGACGTTGCGATCCAGAGGCAGGTTTCCTTGTCTACTTGAAGACTGGCAGTCTACATCCTGTTGTGGGTAACCACATGGACAGGAGAGGTTGGTTTCTTCTTGTGTTTTTTTTAAAGTGTGTAGTTCACCCAAAAAGAAGTTCTTTCATCATTTACACACCCTCATGTCATTCCAAACACAGATACAAGTTAAGATATTTTAATGAAACCTGAGAGATTTTTGTCCTTAAATCACATTGGTTCTTGTAGATACTAACATTTGATGGGGTTCATGTGTGCTGATCAATGTTTATATGTAAATAAAAGCCTAAATTAAATCTGTTCATCATCAGATAGATTAATCTTCTCAATTAATGTGAATTCTTTCGCATTGTCTTCTTTAACTTTTTGAAGCCTGAAAGTTTTGAGGTGTTTGAATTTCAATGGAAAGAGGGAAATTCCTCAGGTTTCTTCAAAAATATCTTAATTTGTTTGAAAAATGAATTAAATGGGCTTGTGGGTTGGGAATAGGAACAGAATCTTTATTGTTGGATGAACCCTCCTTTTGAAGCATGTAGTTTCATACAAATGTTACAAATGAGAGCTGATGTACATGCAATCATAACAACAAAATGTCAAAATCTAAGATCTAAGTCTTGTATCCTGCTTGTGACTACACTGATTAATATTTTTTCCATCACAGAACTGATTAAAATAAGAAACTCATTGGCCCATCACATCGGAAACAACCTGATCAAGATAGATGGAAAAAGTCAAATGGCCCCATTGCCTGCCATTGTATCTGACCAGCAGGCATGCAAGTACTGTCCTCAGAAAAGGAACTGTGCAATTTACAACAGGTATTGTTTACAACTTCAAAGTTCTGTGATTCCATTGAGATTTAGCTGAAATTCATTATTTTGTGTAGAGCTGTAGAGAGGGATCCCGTGGAGAACTGTAGTGAATATCCACAGGCCTTTGTGCAGTCAGAGAGCGAACACCTCAGTCACATGCACCTCCAGTACTTCAACCACTGGGTTCTGCTCTGCACACTAGAGGCTTTTACCATGGAGCACAAAGGAGGTCGGTGCAATATCTGGCTTCAGACTCCCCAGCAGAGGTGGGTGTTTTATAAAATATGACTTTTACTGTACACTGTGTTAGTTCACCCATTTCACATCATTTACTCCCCCTCATGTCTTTCCAAACCCATTCGGAAGACTTTTGTTGAACTTCGAAACACAAATAAAGATATTTGTAATGATATCTAAACATTTTTGCCCCTCCATAGTGCATTCAAGACAATTTCACCAAAATCTCCAAGCTTCAAAAAGTTCAATAAAGACATAATACATAAACAAGTGATTTTTATATGATCTCTGAAGAGACATCTTTATATGATATGAAAAAATCATATGAAGAGCAATTATGCATTTCAGATCCTAAACAGATTATTTACCCCCGTGTCATCCAAGATGTTCATGGCTTTCTTTCTTCAGTCGTTAAAAAAAAGGTTTTTTTTTTTTGTTTGTTTGTTTGTTTGTTTTTGGTTTCAGGATTTTTCTCCATATAGTGGACTTCAATAGGAACCAATGGGTTGAAGGTCCAAATTGCAGTTTCAAAGGGCTCTACATGATCGCAGCCAAGGAATAAAGATCTAATCTAGTAAAACGTAAAAAAAAAATAAATAAATAAAATTAAAATGTATGTACTTTCTAACCACAAATGCTTGTCTTGCAACTCTGCGACGTGTGTCTGCGGCTTCATGCAGGTCACTCATACTCCATGACCTTTCCAGCGTGACTACATAAATGTGTGAAGTCAAGCTAGTATTTTTTGAGAAAATTATGATCATTTCACTAGATAAAACCCTTACTCCTCAACTGGGATCATGTAACTAGAATTTGGACCTTTAACCGGTTGACTCCCATTGAAGTCCACTATATAAAGAAAATTCCTTTGGTTTGGTTTGATTTTATTTTTATTTTTTTTTACAATTTATTTCTATTGAAGAAAGAAAGACATCTTGAATGACATGGGGGTAATTAAATTATTAGGACATTTTTATTCTGGAAGTGAGCTAATCGTTTAATTGAATGCTTTTGGCCTTAATGAATGTCTCCGTTGCATCCCTGTTCTTATGTTGTTCATTCACAGGGAGAAAAGTGGTGGCTGCGTGGGTAACATGCAGTTAGCTGGAGACGTCAGCATCCTCTCTGATGGTGTATACAAGCACAGCTTTGAGAGGAAGGAGGGCGATCAGACTCTCACTGGGCTGATAGTGGGCGACAGGATTGTAGTCAGTGATCAGGACTCTGTGCTCATAGCGTTGGCCACAGGATATGTCACAGAAATAACCGTCAGTGGAGTGACTTGCTCTTTGGACAAGTAAGTCTCTTTGTTCAGTTTTACTGAATCTGAAATGTTGAAGCATACATCAAAGACTAATTCCACATTCATATAATTTCCAGAAACCTTTCAAAGTATTCCTCAAACACAGTTTTCCGACTAGACCAGGATGAAGGTGCAGGCGGTCTTAGCACTCATCTGGGAAACCTTTCTATGTTAATGGAAAACACTCCAACCAGGTCCGATCATCATTTTCTTTTTGTTGTTTAGTTTTTAAATGTCTCCCTGGTAGTGTTTTTTTGTTCTGTATTAAAGGCTTAAATGTATATTTTTCTGCAGTGAAAGATTGAGGGAGTTGATTGTGGAATTCAGGCCTCCCCAGTTCATTGACAGCCTTAGCAGTGTTTTGCCTCGAGATGCCAAGGACACTGTGGCCAACATTTTGAAAGGTGTGTTCAGGCACTGCCTTCTCCTGATAATCTATTCTCATTGAACCATAATCTCACTCTTTCTGGAGTGAGTTTCTTTAAAACATGCCCTTGATGTGTTTGAATAATAGAACTGCGTATTTGATGAGTTTTAATCTTGTTGCCTCTCAGGACTCAACAAACCTCAGAAACAAGCCATGAAAAAAGTGCTGCTATCCAAAGATTACACGCTTATTGTAGGAATGCCAGGTACTGGGAAAACAACGACCATTTGTACACTGGTAAGAACTTATTTATAAATATTTTAGAAACCAGTTGTGTTTGTAAATAATAATAATATATTAATATAATAATATATTCTTTTTTTTTTTTCCAGAAACAATCACAGTTCTCTTTGCATGACTTTTTTTCCATTCTCTTTCTGAACTTTAGAGTGAAACTGACTTTGTTCTGTTGCTGCTACTGGTTTCTCTATACAAAGGAATATTAATCTGACATTAAGCTGCACTTCCTTGTTTTACAGGTGCGTATACTCCATGCTTGTGGCTTCAGTGTGCTTCTGACTAGCTATACTCATTCTGCTGTGGACAACATCCTCCTGAAACTGAAGAGGTTTAAGATCGGCTTCCTGCGACTGGGTCGGGCTCAAAAAGTGCATCATGACATCCTGCCCTTTACAGAGGAGTCATGTCGGGCTAAAGGCATCCAAACACTGGAAGAGCTAGAACAACTGTACAACAAAGAAGTAGGACATTTAAAATTCTTCAAAGTTCTTTAAAATGTAATTCATTCGAGTGGTGTCAAAGTTGAATTGTCACATGATCCTTCAGAACTCAAGAAATATTTAATATCATTGTTGACATGTTTTGCTGCTATAGTCAAAATGTCGAAAGAATTTTATTTGGAATATTTACTCTAACTTTTAAACAATTTCATGTATACTTGCTGAAGAAAAGCATTTTATTATTTTTTTTCATACAAATTTTACTGACCCCAAACTTTTAAACGGTAGCATATATGACATGTAAGGGATACTGTTCAATCATGGATTGCTCCACATTTTTCTTTGTAGCTGATTGTGGCCACCACCTGTATGGGTGTAAAGCACCCAATATTCAGCCGCAGACGCTTTGACTTCTGCATCGTGGATGAGGCATCTCAAATCAGTCAACCTGTATGTTTGGGTCCGCTGTTCTATGCCCAGCGCTTTGTCCTGGTGGGAGACCACCAACAGCTTCCTCCTATTGTGCAGAATGCTGAAGCCAGGTAGTACACTTCTGTCCTCATTCAAACGAGTTTTAAAAAAAAAATCTTGTTGAGCCTTTGAATACAGTTTGTTTTTAATCACAAAACTGAAGCCAAAAAAACACTATCAGTATTACCCTAAACCTAGTCTTATGTGAAATGTAAGAATTGCTCTGATTTTGTTTTTAGAACCTTGGGCATGGATGAGAGTTTGTTCAAACGTCTGGAACACCACAGTGATGCAGTTGTTCAGCTGAATGTGCAGTACCGAATGAATAGGTATGAGCTACAGCAGCAATCAATATCCAAGTTAAAAAATTAGACTAAACCTTTAAAGGCATAGTTCACCAAAAATGATGATTTACTGACCCTCAAGGCATCCTAGGTGTATATGACCTTCTTCTTTCAGACAAATACAATCTGATTTGTTTAAAAATGTCCTGGGTTTTCCAAGCTTTGTAATGGCAGTGAATGGGTGTTAATGAAAAGGGTGCATCCACCCTTCATTAAAAAGTACTCCACATGGCTCCAGGTGGTTAGTAAAAGGCCTTGTGAAGCGAATCAATGGATGTCGTAGGATGTAGGTGTACTGTAAGCTCCGGTGAAAATATGCTAGTCTCGCAAAAACCAAGGTTTATTTACAGGAGCAAAGGAAAAACCAGTGTCCTCTTGGCTTATATTGAAATCCTCCAACAAATCCTTGTTTTGTACTTCTAATTCAAGACTACTGTTTTGTTTTGCTCTTTCCTCTGCACTTCCATGTTCATCACTTCTCACCAGAGCATACGCTACACATTTTGAACGCATGTACGACAGTTAGGGGAAGCTAGAGATTACAGTTGATATTGTTTCTTACATAACCGCATCGATTCCCTTCAGGAGGCCTTTATTCACCCCGGGAGCTGTGTTGTACACTTATGGATGGATGTGCTTTATTTGATGTCTTTTGGACTATTGAAAAATAACACCCATTCACTGCCATTATATTTATTAATATTTTTAATATTACTCCAATTCGATCTGAAATGAGAAAGACATATCCCTTTTATATTAAATATTGCTAAAATAGATATTTAAAAATCATGTGAAATCATAATTTTTCCAATACATTTTTGAGAATATTCACAACCTAGCTCTGCAGCTCTTACACTTGCCATTTTCCATCCTTCAGTGCGATCATGTCCCTGAGCAATGCTCTGATGTACGAGGGCCGACTGGAGTGTGGCTCCGAGCGGACGGCAAACGCAGTGCTACAGCTGCCTGGTAGAGCTCAAGTCGAGAAGGAGCTGGACCTGTATGTGTGTCAGCCACAGTACAGTGCTTGGGTCCAGGCTGTGCTGGAGCCCAATAGTCCTGTCTGTTTCCTGGACACCTCTGAGGTCAGACTTCCTTTTTTCTTAGTCTTCATCTCATTTTGCCTGTTACAGAATTTGCTTAATTTGCTTTTGATGTGTTTTTCAACATTATGTACTGTATGTTTTTTTAGGTTCCTGGCCCTGAGACGGTGGAGAAAAGTGGCATCAGCAACCACACGGAAGCCATATTGGTACAAGCCCTCGTCAGTCTGCTGATCAAGGTCCGAACATGCCATTTGTTATAAAACAAATCTGCGCTTTTCCTGTAGTGCTTAAAATTAAATTTGAACTTTTAAATGTGTTTTAGGCTGGATGCAGAGCGTCTGATATTGGGGTCATTGCTCCATATCGACAACAGCTAAAAACCATCTGCAGTCTCCTGCAGGGAGACGCCTTTAAAGCTCTGGAAGTCAACACTGTGGACAAATACCAAGGACGTGACAAGAGCGTCATCATCGTGTCCTTTGTTCGAAGCAATCCTGAAGGCAACGTAAGTTCCAACTGAATTTAAACAAACAAAATGTTTAACTTTTAAACCAATTGACTGTTGACTGTGTGTTAATTGCTAGATTATTTAGTTATTCTGAGGTGTCAAATCATTTTTCAGCTGGGAGAGTTGCTTCAAGACTGGCGTAGGCTGAATGTGGCCATCACTAGAGCCAAGCATAAGCTGCTCATGCTGGGCTCGGCACCTACCCTTCGCCGGTACGCACCACTAGAGAAACTTCTCTGCCACCTTCAACAGGAAGATATGATATCCTTTACAGCTGCATTTACTAATAAGAATCTCATTGCAGTGAATTTTTCGTCACTGTAATTTAAATGAGTTAAAGGGTTAGTTCACCCAAAAATGAAAATTGGTCCATACTCCCCCTCAAGGCATTCTAGGTGTATATGACTTCCTTCTTTTAGACAAATGCAATCGATTTTTTTTTTTTATTCAAACTTGTTCTGGCTCCTTCAAGCTTTATAATGCAGTGGGCGGGTGTTTCTCTTCATCAGTCGAAAACAAGTCCAATAAAGTGCATGCATCCATAATAAAAAGTACCTCACACTGCTCTGGGGGGTGAATAAAGGCCTCTTGTAGCAAATCTATGTGTTTTATTAACCTAGGATGCCTTGAGGTTGAGTAAAAAATGGGCTAATTTTCATTTTTGGGTGAACTAACCCTTTAAAGTCATTAATAAATTATTAACTTTTTTTTAGTGAAACAATTTTTGAAGTTCTCCTTAATTTATGTCACATCTTCCAGCTGCCTGCTGCTGCACATGAGGCACTACCCGGAATCCATTTGCGATAAAAACAAAAACCTCTTCTGATTCATAGTGTATGTCACAAGGATAATGCTGTGAAACAATTACTTGGGAAAAAAATGAAATGGTTAAATGGTATACATAAGCTTGGGATAACTATAGACTCCTTTGGAGGTGAAGTTTAATAATAAATCAGTGGTGACAGGCCCTAGCACATAATTACACTCATGAGTTGTTGTTTTTTTTTTACCCAGTTAATTCCTACCTCATGTTGTATATTTTTTAATTTAATAAGTTTGATCTGTTTTGTGTATGTTTTTTATATATATGAACATTTTAATAATTTGTTTTTGATTAATAAAAAATTACAGCATATATTACAATTAAAGTCTCTTTGACTTATTTTCCCTCCGAAAACTGTTGACAATTTAAGACATAATAAAAAAAGAATTTGCAGGTCTGTGAATTTGAATTCTATTTATTAAAATGCATCTACATGTTAAGGTTGAAACAATAAATGCACATGATTTCAATCAAAACCACAAGTCTAGATTTTAAGAGTTCCCTGAAGAATAATCTGTGCCTGACCAATGATGTTCAGTCGACCATCATTTCTTATCTCCATCTTAACCTCACCTCCTCGTCTGGAGCACTGGTAAGCTGGAAAAACAAATATTGCAGAGATGAATGATTGCTTCTGAGCCAAAAATTTTTTTTACATGTCATCAGAACTTAAGTTTTTCGTCCTTAAACATTTGCTTTTAAACTTTTTTTTCATGTGTTAACTTCCCTTTTATTGGGTATTTGTATATGATTCCAGTGTATGATGACATTATGGAGTGACAGACAAGGAGGACTTTACCCAACATTTTCTTTTTCTTCAGCTTTTCAGACCAGTAGCCAGCAAGGACTGTATGTGCAGACCCTTTTAGAAGTAAAGTTGTATTATGATGTCTTTGTTTGCCAGTAAGCATTGATTACTCTGTATGTAAATGGTTTGAGTTTACATGACACATCACTCACCAGTGACTGGATCTTCAGGGACCCCAACCCATGGGGCGAAGACACGAGAGTAGAAGTCATATCCAGACTGAGTGCTCTCTGCTCCTTTCAATGTAATGATAAGACTTTTGATCTTACCAGTGGTTTCATTTCTCAGAAGAGTCTCTGTGTCTGGCCTCAAAGAGACAAGCTGAGACCTGACAACAATTAAGGAAACAGCGAAACAGAAGGGAAAACCCTTTTGTAAATGCATATTTTTCATTTCTCTGACAGAATGTTAAATACAAACCTCACATACAATTAGCAATAGATTCATTTTTTTCTAATTTCCATAACACAGTGCCATCATCAATATAATTTTCTTTCTTGTTATTTTTTAGAAAAGTCCAGTAGTACCTGTCACAAGTGTCAGCCAAACGAACCATCAGTTTCTTTGTGGTTGGACTGTAGCACACATCCTGAATGGGTAAGTCTCCTACAGCAGCCTGAAAATGTTCAACAAAGTGACAAAATACTGTATTATACTTGTGTAAAAAATAAAAATAAATAAATATGTATCTGACAGTGTTACCTTCAAAAGTTCCTTGATTTTATGTTGGTCCTGTAAACCAAAAAACAAAACTCATAAATTCATACCAAGAAACACTACTTCATTAATTATAAGAGATTGTATTAGTTTAGTTGAAGAAAGGGTCCACAATGCGTGTTTTGGTCATACCTGGGCCTGTGGTTTGTTTAAGGGAAAGTCCATTATTAGAGATTCTTCATGTTGGCGCACATAAAGCTCCCCACTCATAGTCTCAAACACTATTACAGGGTTGACATTTTCTGTGTGATAATATTGTGCTTTAAGAATAGTCACAGTCCAGTGTGTTTGGTAAAAGATTAATGTAAGAATTAATGATTTTCATGTAAGCGTTTCTTACTTTTTAGGTAAAAGAGAACTGCTGCTGAGGCCAGTGTTGCATGTCCGCATAGTGGAACCTCACTTTTAGGAGAGAACCAGCGTAGTCCAAACCTTGCACCTTTCAAAATACATTAAGTAGTACATAGATACTATCTATCCATAGACACTAAAAGGCAATTCTAAATACTAAAGTAGACATGTTAATCAGACCTGAAGAAAAATCCGTAGAATTCCGTCTTGTAATGAAAGCAGTCTCTGATAAATTCATCTCAGCAGCAATGCTCTGATAAAGATCATCTCGCAGCTCCTGAATGTATTACAGAGAAACATTTTATTATATTATAAAGTGCTAACACTTTTTGATTTTATTACCATGAATAACTAATTACTGTCAAGGTA
Source organism: Cirrhinus molitorella (assembly GCA_033026305.1). NCBI lineage: Eukaryota > Metazoa > Chordata > Actinopteri > Cypriniformes > Cyprinidae > Cirrhinus > Cirrhinus molitorella. The sequence goes on from CM065126.1 coordinate 24,334,013, forward strand.
ACGTATGTCGAAGATTGTCTTGTGCAGTGAATTACTTACATTCTCTATGAGACATATTGCAGCAGGATTGCCTTTGAAAGGCACATTGGTAAAAGCATCAACACTAAATATTGGAATCTCCATTGATTTCCGCTCTCCAGGTTTTTTTTTTCTTCAACAGTATTTTTAAAGCGATATTTGAAATCAAGTTAGACTTTGACCCAAATGATGTAACCGCTCACATTAAAGGTACAGACCCAATTTCAAAATGTTTTTTTAGATTATTATTATTTTTTTTTTTTACTGTTGTGTGATCTGTAAATGGAAAGTGTAAAAGATTAGAATGGCAATATATTTATATATCTTAATTCATTTTTATTAATATTCTGCAATAAACTGTATAAAACATCCATTCAGATTTATAGACTTTTAAAACCAAATCACTTTTATTTTAGGCTATATTTGCTCATTCAGTGAAATCAGTTTGCAGATCTTTGAGAAAGAAAATAGACTCATTTCCATTAAGCTATTAACACATTTAGTGAGAATCTTTTACAGGTTGTTTAGATTTTAAGAGTTCCCTGAAGAATGGTCTGTGCCCGACCGCTGATGTTCACTCGACCATCGTCCCTAATCTCCAGCCCCAGCTCTCCCCCACGCCTGGAGCACTGGTAGGCTGAAAAAAACAAATAGGAACTTTATTCTGCGTTTTATTCAAGCTTTTTGAGAAAACTGTTTAATTAAATTACTCATGTTAACTAATTTCATTATGAATTTCCTTTGATTCTCCAGTGCAGGAAAGTATGAAAAAAGCCTTTACCCAACATTTTCTTTTTGCTCAGCTTTTCAGACCAGTAGGCAGCAAGAACTGTATGTGCAGACCCTTTGAGAAATAATTTTACATTTTTTAAAGCATGAAACAAATTCGTATCAAATCTATGATGACTAATTGTGCATTTGCATTTAATTTATGGCTTTACATTAAAATATGGAAAGCTCTACAGATTTCTCCTCATGTATTGCAGGTTGCAGCCTTTTGATAATTATGTGATAATTTCAGCTCACCAGTAACGGGATCTTCAAGGATCCCAACCCAAGGAGCAAAGTAACGGGAATAGAAGTCATATCCAGGCTGTGCGGTCGGAGCTCCCTTCATTGTAACAATTACACCTTTAATCTTCCCAGTGGATTCATTTTTCAGCAGAGCTTCTGCTTCAGGCTTCAAAGATGTAAGTGCAGATCTAAACAACAAACAGTCAACAACATTGCATAATGTTCTAATTACAAAAATAAACTGCCTTTTTGGAAAATATTACCAACATAATATCAATTCTAGTCTCTTGACTGTTGTTTAAAAATGTACTTGACATAAAAATGTAAATATTAATTCTCTTTTTGCTTTGAGCTAATTGTTTCTCTCTTGACTTTATTCATCTTATTTAATATCCACAAATACAATGCCATCCTCAGTATAATTTTCTTCCTTGTTATATTCAGCCTCTGAATGTACCTGTCGCAAGTGTCAGCCAGACGAATCAACAGTTTCCTTGTTGTTGGACTGTAGCACACATCCTGAATTGGTACGTCTCCTACCACAGCCTAAAAATGCACATGTTTTCCTTATGTCATTTTAAAAGCCTAGCATAATGTTAAATTACTCACTGGCTAACTTACTTTCAAAAGATCCTTGACTTCATGTTGATCCTGCAAATAAAACCTATAAAACTTAATAAACTCAGACCAAGAAACACTGCTTGACTAATTATGAGAGACTATATGAGTTTTGTTGAAGAAAGGGTCAACTAGGTGTGTTTTGGTCATACCTGGGCCTGTGGTTTGTTTAAGGGAAAGTCCATTATTAGAGATTCTTCATGCTGGCGCACATAAAGCTCCCCACTCATAGTCTCAAACACCAGCACAGGGTTGACATTTTCTGTGTGATGACATTGTGCTTGTAGAATAGTCACAGTCCAGTGTCTTTGGTAAAATATTAATGTAAGAACAAGCGTTTCTTACTTTTCATGTAAAAGAGCACTGCAGCTGAGGCCAGTGTTGCATGTCCACATAGTGGAACCTCATTTCTGGGGGTAAACCAGCGTAATCCAAACTTTGAACCTTTCAAAATATTGAATAATTCTACAGCAAATCTTATTTATTTATTTTTGAATGTACATAATAAATAAAGAAATGGCTTTCCACTTAGTCAGCGGTGTCTAAACTTTTTTTGATGTGGACACACAGAGGAGCCAGTGATTCATGCAGCTCAGTTCACACAACACATAAGAGTTAACAAATTATTGTCACACACGTGTTACTGTTGCATCTGGCCTAAAATCTTGTGCTATCACCATGTTTTGACATTGTGAAACTGAATGATTTGTAAATTATGCTTTGCAGGTGACATATAATACATTTCAATAGACAAGCTGCAGACCGTTTGAAATTTATCCACAGGCTGGACTTTGGACACCTCTGCACTAAGTGGAACTATTGTAGATACTAAAAGCCACTTAAAAGTACTAAAGCAGACATTTGTTAATCAGACCTGAGGAAAAATCCATAGAATCCCGTCTTGTGATAAAAGCAGTCTCTGATAAATTCATCTCAGCAGCAATGCTCTGGTAAAGATCATCTCGCAGCTCCTGAATGTATTACAAAAAAAAAAAAAAAAACATTTTACTATATTATAAGGTGCTAACACTTTTAGATTTTATTAACATGAATAACTAATCTATACACTGTGAAGGTAATGTATGTAAAAGATTATCTTCTGCAGTGTAATACTTACATTCTCTATGAGACATATTGCAGCAGGATTGCCTTTAAAAGGCATATTGGTAAAAGCATCAACAGTAAATATTGGAATCTCCATTGATTACAGCTCTTCAGTTCTCTAGGGTTTTTTCTTGCACTTTTAAGTATTTTTAGAGAGCGACAGACCTATTTGAAATCAAGTTAGACTTTGACCCTAATGATGTAACAGCACATTTTAAAGCTACAGACACAAAATATATACACTATATTGCCAAAAGTATTGGGACCCCCTTTTCTGATGAAGAGGTTTGACTACTTCAGTCATTTCCATGAGTACAAATCTTAATGTTTGAGCATATAATGATATTTTAGAGAGTTGTGTGCTTCTAATTTTATAGCAACAGTTTGGACAGGACCCTTTTGTGTTCTAACATGACAGTGTCTCTGTGTATAAGGCAAGGTTTAAATAGAAATGATTGATTCAGTCAGTATGGAAGAAATTGACTGGTTTGCATAAAGCCAAGTCCTAATCTCAGCTGAACACCTCTGGTGTAACTTCAAATGCAGAACTTGAGCCAAAAACTCACAACCAAACACCAATGAATTTTTAAATACATGAATTATGCTTCCAGTTTTATGTTTGTAGTTTTTAACACTTTTTGTTTGTTCGGAGTTTTATTCATGTCCTCTTCCACCATGCAATGTGTTGTGGGCAATATTAACCAAGTGTGCATCAATCTGCCCTTAGAATTAACCAGAATTATTAGACTACCCCAGGAATGGTCTATACATGCAATATAATACAATAATTAAAAAAAAACTAATGTCCTTTATTCATTAAAATGCTGAATACCGAAGAAAGAAAACATTTATATTTTTAGACAATACACAATATTACATATTTTCAATTAAATAGTAATGCGGCACAATTTTGCAAGCAGTAATGCTGTGAGTCCAACCTGTCATGACATTCCCTACTCTGCCTTCTCTTTAAAAATTACTACTACTTTTTTTTTCAGGGTAAAAATAAAGTCCCAACAGAAATACTGTTTGTGTAGAATAAGTTGAAGATTAGCAAAAAAGGTTGTTGATTCATTAAATTATAAGCTATTTCCTCAAAAAAGCTGTGTCAGTGTAGTGAAACCTCTCCTCCATTTACATCCGTTCAAAAAAATAAAATAAAATAAAAAATCGGCCTCATTCGCTGTATATGCTTTTTTGGCCAATACCTGCAAGCTTGCCTTCCAATGACATTGGTACAACGGTTACCGTACAGTAGATCTATCCTTATTCTGCCCAACAAACAATTTGATTAATATTCGCAAACTGTATAACATCCATTCTAGACTTTTAAAAAACCAAATCACTTTTATTTTGTATTTGCTCATACAGTGAAGGAAACATCAGTTTGCAGATCTTTGAGAAACTAAATGGACTTATTTATATTAAGCTATTAACGCGTTCAGTGAGAAGGTTTTGCAGGTTGTCTAGATTTTAAGAGTTCCCTGAAGAATGGTCTGTGCCCGACCGCTGATGTTGATTCTGCCATCATCTCTAACCTCTAGCCCCAGCTCTCCCCCACGCCTGGAGCACTGGTAGGCTGGAAAAACAAATATAGAAGAGATTATTACCTTATGGGGGATTTTTTATTTTTTTTTAAGCTTTTTGAGAAAACAGTTTAATTAAATCATTCATCTTAACTAATGTCTTTATGAATTTCTTTTAATTCTTCAGTGCAGGAAAGAAAAAAAGCCTTTACCCAACAGTTTCTTTTTGCTCAGTTTTTCAGACCAGTAGGCACCAAGAACTGTGTGTGCAGACCCTTTAAGAAATAATAATTCATCTTTTAAATCATGAAACAAATTCAAATTCAATTTATGATGACTCTAATTGTGCATTTGCAATTCATGGCTTTACTTTAAAATGTGGAAACTGCTACAGATTTCTCCTCATGTATTGCAGTTTGCTTCATTGTGAGAATTATGTGATGATTTCATCTCACCACAGACTGGATCTTCAAGGACACCAACCCAAGGAGCAAAGTAACGGGAACAGAAGTCATATCCAGGCTGTGCAGTCGGAGCTCCCTTCATTGTAACAATGACACCTTTAATCTTCCCAGTGGATTCATTTTTCAGCAGAGCTACTGCTTCAGGCTTCAGAGAAGTAAGTGCAGATCTACCAACAACAAACAGTCAACAGCCTTGCATAATGTTTTAATTACAAAAATAAACTGCCTTTTTGGACAATATTACCAACTTACTATTAATTCTAGTCTCTTGACTGTTGCTTTAAAAATGTACTTGGCACAAAAGTTTTCTTCCGTTTCTCTCTTGACATTATTTGCCTCATTTAATATTCACAAATACAGTGCCGCCATCATCAATATAATTTTCTTCTGTTTATATTTAACCTCTGAATGTCCAGCAGTACCTGTCACAAGTGTCAGCCAGTCGAATCAACAGATTTCCTGAGGTTGGGCTGAAGCACACATCCTGAATAGGTACTTCTCCTACTACGGCCTAAAAAATGCATATAAAAGCTTGTCTTTTCCCTGTGTCATAAAATTAAAAAGCTAACATAATGTTAAAATACTCACTTTGAGAAGATCCTTGATTTCATGTTGATCCTGCAAATAAAACATGCAAAACATCTAGGTTACAAAGGTAACCACCTTTTCCTGAAGGAGGGAACAGAGACGTTATGGATGGGATCGTACTTGAGAGACCAATCACCTCCTGAGCTTAAGAAAACAGGCCAATGAACATTGGCGAGTGGAATTTGCATGCAATGCCACTCCCCTGTACATACGGGTATATAAGATGGCGGCATGCATACACTCACTCAGGTTTTTGCTGAGGAGCCGAGCCAGAACCCACCACTCAGCGCAACCCAGGATAGTGGAGGGGGAACATAAAGTCTCCGTTCCCTCCTTCAGGGAACGGGGGTTACCTTTGTAACCGAGACGTTCCCCCTCAGTCATTTACTATGACGTTACAGATGGGATCGGACCCATTGAAGACACCACAATCCTGGACTGCGTTATGTGATGAGTCCCAAATGTTGACAGGCAAGTGTGTCAGAACAAATGGATTCAGCACATAACCTGCCGGTGGAGCACAAGACAGTGTCTTGCGGACTGTTATTATAAAAGAAATGTAGGGGAACGGTAAGAACCATGGGTCTGAGACATGATGCCACAACCGTAGGGGGAGAAAGAGACCCTGTAACGGAGCACAGTCAAGAACTATTCTGTCTAGTCCAGACTGAGGGGGGAGGAGGACCCAGAGTTACCTACTGGGAACAGTTGGGAAATAGCACACAGATCCAAAGGAGAATGGCCCAGCAAGCTGACACCGAGCCATCCTCCCGCAAATTACCTGATGTTACCCAACACATGGGAGGACACAGGCTCAACGCGAAGATTATAGAATCTTGCAAAGGTGTTAGATGTTGTCCAGCCCTCAGCTCTACATATGTCTGCTACAGAGGCGCCGTGTGCCAACGCATAGGAAAGGGCAACACTCCAGGTGGAGTGAGCTCTAACTCCTAGGGGGCATGGCTCACCTTGGGACTCGTACGCCTAGGTGATGGCATCTACCACCCAATAGGCCAACCTCTGCTTGGAGACAGCATTCCCCTTCTGCTGTCCTCCAAAGCAGACAAAGCGCTGCTTGGAGCTGAAGCTCCGGGTGCGATCCACGTAGATGCGAAGTGCACGAACAGTACACAGAGCTTGCAGGTTCACCGCCTAGTCCTGGAAGGGAGTGGTATGAACCTTGGGCACGTAACCAGGCCAGGGTCTCAAGATAACGTGAGAGTCAGCCAGACCAAACTCTAGGCACGACTCGTTGACAGAGAAAGCATGCAGATCACCCACCCTCTTGATGGAAACGAGCGCGGTCAGGAAGCGACAGCTGTCTTAAGCAGTCTTAAGCAACAGCTGTTTCAGCCCAACTGAACCAAGCAACTCGAAGGGGGCTCCCCGCAGTCCTTGGAGGACCATGGAGAGATTTCAAGAGGGGATGAGGTGCAGTCTAGGTGGATTCAAACTTTTTGCACCTCTTAGGAATCTGATGATCAGATGATGCTTCCCTAAGGACAAGCTGTCCACTGCATTATGATATGCTGCAATGGCAGCAACATATACCTTTAAAGTGGAGGGGGACATCCTGCGTACCAGCTTCTCCTGCAGTTGTCGAGATAGTTGAGAATCCAGAAACCCTTCTGCCAAAGGGGCGTCAGGGCACCCTCCACGAGCTTGGTAAATATGCAGTGAGACAGGGACAGGCCAAAGGGGGAGGACTTTGTACTGATAGGTTTGACCCTTGAAAGCAAATCTCCACACGCAGGACAGAAGCATCTGTGTCCAACCAGACAAATGTGAAAAGAATGCCCCTGAACCTGGGTGGACGCCTTGCAAACTGAATTGCGAAGCCGGGTCGCACCGTCCTGATCAACCAGCGAGATGGGCTGGGGAGTGCTAACCAGGCCCCAAGACAACGAGCAAGCGGGATCAACAGGACGGTAGCTGACAAACCTGAGGTGGGGCAGCTGAGAGGGGGAGGGTGACTCAACCCAGGAAGTGTTGCACCACCACATCATGGTGGACATCACCTGACCGAGGGAGCGCAGAAGCATGGCCATCAGTTCAGCTTCGTACTCTGACTGAGCAGCAGTCGCCGAGCTTCAGCAAATGAAAGCCCCTCCTCTAATGTCATGATAGATTTCCTGTCTTCTTCGGGGACACCAAAAGAGCAGGTCACCGCAGGACAAGCGGGCGCCATCTTTTGGTAGCTCCACGGGGCTGCGAGAGGACCGAGACTTCCGTGGGGTTTTAACTGGCAGAGCATTCTGGATTGTCACTCTGAGATCACCCTGGCCAGTAGCCAACGCAGCCGAGGAGCCTTTACGGCCTGCAGAACTGGGCTGAGTTGAGGACGAGCTATGGACATGCATTCACAATGAACGCATGAACCATCCACGAAAGCTGCCTAAGTGTGTTTTCGGCCCAGGCACGTGAGGCAACGATCATGTCCGTCTAAAGAAGTCAGGAAGCTTCCGCATCCAGAGGTACACGGTCGGAGAGACATCTTTAAAAAGACGCTCTCAGCGACCATGTTTAGAAATTTGCTCTTTTAGGTGTTTTTCCCGGCTTGCCCAGGGAAGAGGACGCAACGGCCGATCACCTGATCGGCCCGCAGGAATCCTGAAGAGCTTTCTTCTGTATTCAGCTTAGCTGTGGTGATGCTTCGAAGCAGAAAATGTGAGTGAGTGTATGCATGCCGCCATCTTATATACCCGTATGTACAGGGGAGTGGCGTTGCATGCAAATTCCACTCACCAATGTTCATTGGCCTATTTCTTGAACTGAGCTATCTCAAGTACGATCCCTTCCGTAACGTCGTAGTAAACGACTGAGATGGAACTTATAAATTCCGTCCAAGCAACACTACTTGATTAATCATAAGGGACTATATGAGTTTTGTTGAGGAAAGGGTCAACAAGGTGTGTTTTGGTCATACCTGGGGGTTTGGTTTGTTTAAGGGAAAGTCCATTATTAGAGATTCTTCATGCTGGCGCACGTAAAGCTCCCCACTCATAGTCTCAAACACCAGCACAGGGTTAACATTTTCTGTGTGATGACATTGTGCTTTTAGAATAGTCACAGTCCAGTGTCTTTGGTAAAGATTAATGTAAGAAATAATGATTGGATTCATGTAAGCAATTCTTACTTTTCAGGTAAAAGAGCACAGCTGCTGAGGCCAGTGTTGCATGTCCACATAGTGGAACCTCATTTTGGGGGGAAAACCAGCGTAGTCCAAACCTTGCACCTTTCAAAATATATAAAATAATTTTACAACAAATCTAAAATACAAATTTTGTCAAGTGTAAAATAAATTTTAATGCATATAATAAAGAAATAAATAGCTTTCCATTAAGACATGCAACTATTGTATATACTAAAATGCACTTATAATTCCTAAAGCAGACATTTGTTAATCAGACCTGAAGAAAAATCCATAGAATTCCGTTTTGTGATGAAAGCAGTCTGTGATAAATTCATCTCAGTAGCAATGTTCTGATAAAGATCATCTTTCAGCTCCTAAATGTATTACAGAGAAAAATGTTATAATATTATACAGTGCTAACACTTTTCTTGATTTAATTACCATGAATAACTAATCTATACACTGTGAAGATAACATGTAGAAGATAACAAGTCTTTTGCAGTGTAATACTTACATTCTCTATGAGACATATTGCAGCAGGATTACCTTTGAAAGGCACATTGGTAAAAGCATCAACAGTAAATATTGGAATCTCCATTGATTACAGCTCTTCAGCTCTCTCGGGTTTTTTCTTGCACCTTTTAAGTATTTTTAGAGTGACAGTCCTATTTGAAATCAAGTTCGACTTTGACCCTAATGATGTAACAGCTCATTTTAAAGGTACAGACACAAAATATATACACTATATTGCCAAAAGTATTGGGACACCCTCTTCTAATTAACAGGTTTGACTACTTTAGTCATTTCCATGAGTACAAATCTTAATGTTTAAGCATATAATGATATTGTAGGGAGTTGTGTGCTTCTAATTTTATAACAGCAGTTTGGACAGGACCCTTTTCTATTCTAACATGACAATGCTTTTATGTAAAAGACAAAGTTTAAATAGAAATGATTAATTCCGTAAGTGTGGAAGAACTTGACTTTTCTGCATAAAGCCAAGTCCTAATCTCAGCTGAGCACCTCTGGTGCTTTAACTTTAAATGCAGACCTTGAAACTCATCACCAAACACAAATGACTTGTACATATGGGTATGGGTACAGTCATTTTAGACGCTTCCAAAACTGTTGCAACAGAGATGGAAATAATTTTTTTTAAATACATTGATTACGCTTCGAGTTTTATGCTTGTAGTTTTTAACGCTTTTTATGTGTTTGTAGTTTTATTTGAATCCTCATTCATCACACAACGTGTTGTGGGCAATATTAGCCAAATGTGTGCATCAATCTGCACTTCGAATTAACCAGGAGTAGTAGACCATTTGGGAAACTTTGGCATACTCATATTTCAACATGCTACGATTTGGGACAATCTAATAATACTACTAATTTTGTTTTCAAATACTACTTAGGACGGATAGTATGCAAATTGGGATGCAGCATAGGTTTTATTCTGTTTATTAAAAAAAAAAGAAAGAAAGAAAGAAAGAAAAAAAATCTTTATTGGGCATACATAATACTGATACTAGTCACTAAAAGTAATTCATTGTTGAAATTTAGAAGCCATAAAAAAAAGAAAAAATCTTTTTATTTATTTTTTGTTTTTTTATTTTATTCATTTAAATTTTATATCATCATGTGCAGCAGTCACAATCATTACATTTAAAGTCTATTTACTGAAACTTGGAAGCCATAACATTTTTTGATTAAACAACATGCAATATAATGATGAACATCACATTAGTTTGCATATCTTAAAGAGAGAATAATGAACAAAACATCAGTTTGCAGATCTTTAAGAAAGAAAATGTACTTATTTTTACACATTCAGAGAGGTTTTGCAGGTTGTCTAGATTTTAAGAGTTCCCTGAAGAATGGTCTGTGCCCGACCGCTGATGTTGACTCGACCATCATCCCTAATCTCCAGCCCCAGCTCTCCCCCACGCCTGGAGCACTGGTAGGCTGAAAAAAACAAATATCGAGGAGATTATTACCTTCTGGTGGCTTTTATTTAAGCTTTCTGAGAAAACTGTTTAATTAAATCATTCATGTGAACTAATGTCATTATGAATTTCCTTTGATTCTCCAGAACAAGAAAGAAAAAAAAAAAAGATCTTACCCAACAGTTTCTTTTTGCTCAGCTTTTCAGACCAGTAGGCAGCAAGAACTGTATGTGCAGACCCTTTGAGAAATAATTATTAATTTTTTTTAAAGCATGAAGCAAATTTATATGAAATTTAAGATGACTCTAGTTGTGCTTTTACAAACTTTGAATTCATGGCTTTACATTAAAATATGAAAACTGCTACAGATTTCTCCTCATGTATTGAATGTTGCTGCATTTTGAGAATTATGTGATGTTTTTTTTAGAGAATTATGTATGTTTCAGCTCACCACAGACTGGATCTTCAAGGACCCCAAGCCAAGGAGCAAAGTACCGGGAATAGAAGTCATATCCAGGCTGTGCGGTCGGAGCTCCCTTCATTGTAACGATGACACCTTTCATCTTCCCAGTGGATTCATTTTTTAGCAGAGCTGCTTCTTCAGGTTTCAGAGAAGTAAGTGCAGATCTAAACAACAAACAGTTAACAACTTTGCATAATGTTCTAGATACAACAATAAACTGCCTTTTTGGACAATATTACCAACGTACTATTATTTCTAGCCTCTTGACTGTTGCTGTAAAAATGTACTTGAAATAAAATTTGCAGTAGATTTTCTTTTTTGTTTTGAACTAGCTGTCTTCTGTTTCACTTTAGACAATATTTGTCTCATTTAATATCCACAAATAAAGTGCCATCCTCAGTATAATATTTTTCCTTGTTATATTCAGCCTCTGAATGTTCAGCAGTACCTGTCGCAAATGTCAGCCAGTCGAATCAACAGATTTCCTGTGGTTGGATTGAAGCACACGTCCTGAATGGGTACGTCTCCTACTACGGCCTGAAAATGAACATAAAAGCTTGTTTTTCCTGATGTCATATTAAAAACCTAACATAATGTTCACTTACTCGCTGGCTAACTTACTTTTAAAAGATCCTTGATTTCATGTTGATCCTTCAAATAAAACATTCAAAACTCATAAATTCAGACCAAGAAACACTTCTTGATTAATCATGAGACTATGTGAGTTTGAAGAAAGGGTCAACAAGGTGTGTTTTGGTCATACCTGGGGGTTTGGTTTGTTTAAGGGAAAGTCCATTATTAGAGATTCTTCATGTTGGCGCACATAAAGCTCCCCACTCATAGTCTCAAACACCAGCACAGGGTTAACATTTTCTGTGTGATGACATTGTGCTTTTAGAATAGTCACAGTCCAGTGTCTTTGGTAAAGATTAATGTAAGAATTAATGATTGGATTCATGTAAGCGTTTCTTACTTTTCTGGTAAAAGAGCACTGCTGCTGAGGCCAGTGTTGCATGTCCACATAGTGGAACCTCACATTTGGGGGTAAACCAGCGTAGTCCAAACCTTGCACCTTTCAAAATATAGCAAATAATTTTACAACAAATCATAGTTTTTTTTTGTAAAGTATAAAATAAATAAAGAAATTTGAATGGCTAAAATAAACAGCTTTCCACTAAGATGTGCAACTTCTAAGTACTAAAGCATACATTTGTTAATCAGACCTGAAGAAAAATCCATAGAATTCTGTTTTGTGATGAAAGCTGTCTCTGATATATTCATCTCAGCAGCAATGTTCTGATAAAGATCATCTTGCAACTCCTAAATGTATTAGAGAGACAAATCATAATATACAGTGCTAACACTTTTTGATTTAATTACCTTGAGTAACTAATCTATACACTGTGAAAATACCATATGTAAAAGCTTCTCTTGTGCAGTGTAATACTTACATTCTCTATGAGACATATTGCAGCAGGATTACCTTTGAAAGGCACATTGGTAAAAGCATCAACAGTAAATATTGGAATCTCCATTGATTACAGCTCTTCAGCTCTCTAGGGTTTTTTCTGGTACCTTTAAAGTATTTTTAGAGCAACAGAGCTATTTGAAATCTAGTTTGACTTTGATCCCAATGATGTAGCAGCACATTTTAAAGGTACAGACGCAAAATATATACACTATATTGCCAAAAGTATTGGGACACCCTCTTCTAATGAACAGGTTTGACTACTTTAGTCATTTCCATGAGTACAAATCTTAATGTTTATGCATATATTGATATTGTAGGGAGTTGTGTGCTTCTAATTTTATAGCAACAGTTTGGACGGGACCCTTTTCTATTCTAACATGACAATGCTTTTATGTAAAAGACAAAGTTTAAATAGAAATGATTAATTCAGTAAGTGAGGAAGAACTTGACTTTTCTGCATAAAGCCAAGTCCTAATCTCAGCTGAACACCTCTGGTGTAACTTTAAATGCAGACCCTGAAACTCATCACCAAACACAAATGACTTGTACATATGGGTATGGGTACAGTCATTTTAGATGCTTCCAAAACTGTTGCAACAGAGATGGAAATACAATTTTTTAAATACATTGATTATGCTTCGAGTTTTATGCTTGTAGTTTTTAACACTTTTTATGTGTTTGTAGTTTTATTCGAATCCTCATTCATCACGCAATGTGTTGTGGGCAACATTAGCCAAATGTGTGCATCAATCTGCACTTCGAATTAACCAGGAGTAGTAGACCATTTGGGAAACTTTGGCATACTCATTTCAACATGCTACGATTTGGGACAATCTAATAATACTACTAATTTTATTTTCAAATACTACTTAGGACGGATAGTATGCAAATTGGTATGCAGCATAGGTTTTATTCTGTTTATTAAAAACAAAAAAAAGAACTTCTTTATTGGGCATATGTAATATTGATACTAGTTACTAAAAGTAATTTACTGTTGAAATCTAGAAGCCATAAAAAGACAACCTTTTTATTTATTTTTTTTTTTTCTTTTATTCATTAAAGTGTTATATCATCACCATACGCAGCAGTCACAATCATTACATTTAAAGTCTATTTATTGAAACTTGAAAGCCATAACATTTTTTGATTAAACAACATGCAATATAATGATGAACATAACATTAATTTGATCTTAAAGAGAGAACATTTTTTTATTCTGTTTTTTTTTTTATTATTTTTTTTTTTTATTTTGACACATTCAGAGAGGTTTTGCAGGTTGTCTAGATTTTAAGAGTTCCCTGAAGAATGATCTGTGCCCGACCGCTGATGTTGACTCGACCATCATCCCTAATCTCCAGCCCCAGCTCTCCCCCACGCCTGGAGCACTGGTAGGCTGGAAAAACAAATATAGAAGAGATTATTACCTTATGGTGGCTTTTACTTAAGCTTTTTGAGAAAACGGTTTAATTGAGTCATTCATGTTAACTAAGGTCTTTAGGAATTTCCTTTGATTCTCCAGAACAGGAAAGAAAAAAAAAAAAGACTTTACCCAACAGTTTCTTTTTGCTCAGCTTTTCAGACCAGTAGGCAGCAAGAACTGTATGTGCAGACCCTTTGAGAAATAATTATTCATTTTTTTTAAAGCATGAAGCAAATTTATATTAAGTTTAAGATGACTGTAGTTGTGCTTTTATAAACTTTGAATTCATGGCTTTACATTAAAATATGAACACTGCTACAGATTTCTCCTCATGTATTGAATGTTGCTGCATTTTGATAATTATGTGATGATTTCAGCTCACCAGTGACTGGATCTTCAAGGACCCCAAGCCAAGGAGCAAAGTAACGGGAATGGAAGTCATATCCAGGCTGTGCGGTCGGAGCTCCCTTCATTGTAACGATGACACCTTTCATCTTCCCAGTGGATTCATTTTTTAGCAGAGCTTCTGCTTCAGGCTTCAGAGAAGTAAGTGCAGATCTACCAACAACAAAGAGTCAACAACATTGCATAATGTTCTAGATGCAACAATAAACTGCCTTTTTGGACAATATTACCAACATACTATTATTTCTAGCCTCTTGACTGTTGCTTTAAGAATGTAATTGAAATAAAATTTGCAATAGATTCTCTTTTTTTGTTTTGAACTAGTTGTCTTCTGTTTCTCTTTTGATATTATTTGTCTCATTTAATATCCACAAATACAGAGCCATCCTCAGTATATTATTTTTCCTTGTTATATTCAGCAGTACTTGTCGCAAGTGTCAGCCAGTCGAATCAACAGATTTCCTGTGATTGGATTGAAGCACACGTCCTGAATGGGTACATCTCCTACTACGGCCTGAAAATGCACATAAAAACTTGTTTGCTTTATGTCATACATAAAGCAAACCTAACATAAGGTTAATTTACTCGCTGGCTAACTTACTTTCAAAAGATCCTTGATTTCATGTTGATCCTTCAAATAAAATGTTCAAAACTCATAAATTCAGACCAAGAAACACTTCTTGATTAATCATGAGACTATGTGAGTTTGAAGAAAGGGTCAACAAGGTGTGTTTTGGTCATACCTGGGGGTTTGGTTTGTTTAAGGGAAAGTCCATTATTAGAGATTCTTCATGTTGGCGCACATAAAGCTCCCCACTCATAGTCTCAAACACCAGCACAGGGTTGACATTTTCTGTGTGATGACATTGTGCTTTTAGAATAGTCACAGTCCAGTGTCTTTGGTAAAAGAGTATGTAAGAATGAATGATTGCATTCATGTAAGCGTTTCTTACTTTTCATGTAAAAGAGCACTGCAGCTGAGGCCAGTGTTGCATGTCCACATAGTGGAACCTCACATTTGGGGGTAAACCAGCGTAGTCCAAACCTTGCACCTTTAAAAATATAGCAAATAATTTTACAACAAATCATAGTTTTTTGTTTTTGTAAAGTATAAAATAAAGACATTTTAATGGCTAAAATAAACAGCTTTCCACTAAGATGTGCAACTTCTAAGTACTAAAGCAGACATTTGTTAATCAGACCTGAAGAAAAATCCATAGAATTCTGTTTTGTGACAAAAGCTGTATCTGATATATTCATCTCAGCAGCAATGTTCTGATAAAGATCATCTTGCAACTCCTAAATGTATTAAAGAGAAAAATTATAATATAAAGTGCTAACACTTTTTGATTTAATGAACTAATCTATACACTGTGAAAATACCATATGTAAAAGACTCTCTCTTCTGCAGTGTAATACTTACATTCTCTATGAGACATATTGCAGCAGGATTACCTTTGAAAGGCACATTGGTAAAAGCATCAACAGTAAATATTGGAATCTCCATTGATTACAGCTCTTCAGCTCTCTAGGGTTTTTTCTTTCACCTTCAAAGTATTTTTAGAGCGACAGACCTTCTTGAAATCAAGTTCGACTTTGATCCCAATGATGTAACAGCTCATTTTAAAGGTACAGACACAAAATATGTACACTATATTGCCAAAAGTGTTGGGACACCCTCTTCTAATGAACAGGTTTGACTACTTTAGTCATTTCCATGAGTACAAATCTTAATGTTTAAGCATATAATGATATTGTAGGGAGTTATGCTAATTTTATAGCAACAGTTTGGACAGGACCCTTTTCTATTTTAATATGACAATGCCTCTGTGTAAAAGGCAAGGTTTAAATAGAAATGATTGATTCAGTCAGTGTGGAAGAACTTGACTGGTCTGTAAAGCCAAGTCCTAATCTCAGCTGAACACCTCTGGTGTGACTTCAAATGCAGACCTTGAAACTCCAAGGCCTTGAAACTTGGATGCCATTAAAAAAGTTATTAAACAACATGCAATATAATACAATAATCAAAAAACATTAGTGTCCTTTAATAGTCATTACAATAAAAGTCTAATTTCTGGTAAAACCTGAATACCAAAGAAAGAAAACATTGATATTTTTAGACAATACACAATATTACATAGTTAATTAAATAGTAATGCAACAATTTTGCTGGTAATAATGCTGTAAATGAGTCCAACCTGTTATGACATTCCTTACTTTGCCTGCTCTTTAAGACTTTTTTTTTTTAATCACTGTAAATTATAGTCCCAACAGAAGTGATGTTTAGTGTTAAACATTTTGAAGATTAATGAAACAGGTTGTTGATTAATTAAATTATAAGCTATTTCCTCACAAAAGCTGTGTCAGTGTAGTGAAACCTCTCCTGAATTTATATCCATTCAAAAAAATAAAATAAAATTTGGCCTCTAATCTCCTTCCCTGCATATGCTTTTTTTGCTAAAACCTGCCAGCTTGCCTTCCAGTGGCTTTGGTACAACGGTTACCATACAGTAGATCTATCCTTACTCTGCCCAACAGACAATTTTATTAATATTCTGCAATAAATTGTATAACACATCCATTCAGATTTACAGACTTTTAAAACCAAATCACTTTTATTTTGTATTTGCTCATTCAGTGAACAAAACATTATTTTGCAGATCTTTAAGAAAGGAAATTGACTTATTTCCATTAAGCTTTTTACACATTCAGTGAGGTTTTACAAGTTGTCTAGATTCTAAGAGTTCCCTGAAGAACGGTCTGTGCCCGACCGCTGATGTTGACTCGACCATCGTCCCTAATCTCCAGCCCCAGCTCTCCCCCACGCCTGGAGCACTGGTAGGCTGGAAAAACAAATATAGAAGTGATTATTACCTTATGGTGGATTTTATTTAAGCTTTTTGAGAAAACTGTTTAATTAAATCATTCATGTGAACTAATGTCATTATGAATTTCCTTTAATTCTCCAGTGCATGAAAGAAAAAAAGACTTTACCCAACATTTTCTTTTTGCTCAGCTTTTCAGACCAGTAGGTGGCAAGAACTGTATGCGCAGACCCTTTAAGAAATAATTATTCATCTTTTAAAGCATGAAACAAATTTATTCGAAATTTAAGAAGACTCTAATTGTGCATTTGCTTTTATAAACTATTTGAATTCATGGCTTGGAAACTGCTACAGATTTCTCCTCATGTATTGAATGTTGCTGCATTTTGATAATTATGTGATGATTTCATCTCACCACAGACTGGATCTTCAAGGACCCCAAGCCAAGGAGCAAAGTAACGGGAATAGAAGTCATATCCAGGCTGTGCGGTCGGAGCTCCCTTCATTGTAACGATGACACCTTTCATCTTCCCAGTGGATTCATTTTTTAGCAGAGCTTCTGCTTCAGGCTTCAGAGAAGTAAGTGCAGATCTAAACAACAAACAGTCAATAACATTGCATAATGATCTAGATACAATAAACTGGACAATATTACCAACATACTAATAATTCTTGACTCTTGACTGTTGCTTTAAAAATGTACTTGACATAAAATTTGCAGTTGATTCTCTTTTGTTTTCTGATTCTCTCTTGACATTATTTGTCTCATTTAATATCCACAAATACAGTGCCATCCTCAGTGTAATTTTCTTCCTTGTTATATTCAACCTCTGAATGTCCAGCAGTACCTGTCGCAAGTGTCAGCCAGACGAATCAACAGATTTCCTGTGGTTGGATTGAAGCACACGTCCTGAATGGGTACATCTCCTACTACGGCCTGAAAATGCACATAAAAGCTTGTTTTTCCTGATGGCATATTAAAAAACCTAACATAATGTTCACTTACTCACTTCCTAACTTACTTTCAAAAGATCCTTGATTTCATGTTGATCCTTCAAATAAAACATTAAAAACTCATAAATTCAGACCAAGATTAATCATGAGAGACTATGTGAGTTTGAAGAAAGGGTCAACAAGGAGTGTTTTGGTCATACCTGGGCCTGTGGTTTGTTTAAGGGAAAGTCCATTATTAGAGATTCTTCATGCTGGCGCACATAAAGCTCCCCACTCATAGTCTCAAACACCAGCACAGGGTTGACATTTTCTGTGTGATGACATTGTGCTTTTAGAATAGTCACAGTCCAGTGTCTTTGGTAAAGATTAATGACTTAAAGACTTAATGATTGGATTCATGTAAGCGTTTCTTACTTTTCTGGTAAAAGAGCACTGCAGCTGAGGCCAGTGTTGCATGTCCACATAGTGGAACCTCACTTTTGGGGGTAAACCAGCGTAGTCCAAACCTTGCACCTTTCAAAATGTATCAAATAACTCTACACCAAATCTTTTTTATTTTTTGTAAATTATAAAATAAAGAAAGAAATTTGAATGGGTATAATAAATAAAGAAATGGCTTTCCACTAAGACGTGTCACTATTGTTTATACCAAAAATAACTTCTAAGTACTAAAGCAGACATATGTTAATCAGACCTGAAGAAAAATCCATAGAATCCCGTTTTGTGATGAAAGCAGTCGCTGATATATTCATCTCAGCAGCAATGTTCTGATAAAGATCATCTCGCAGCTCCTGAATGTATTACAGAGAAACATTTTATAATATTATAAAGTGCAAACACTTTTAAATTTAATTACCATGAATAACTAATCTACTGTGAAGGTAACATATGTAGAAGACTGTCTTGTGCAGTGTAATACTTACAATCTCTATGAGACATATTGCCGCTGGATTACCTTTGAAAGGCACATTAGTAAAAGCGTCAACCGTAAATATTGGAATCTCCATTGATTACAGCTCTTCAGCTCTAGGGTTTTTTCTTGCACCTTTTAAGTATTTTTAGAGGGACAGACCTATTTGAAATCAAGTTAGACTTTGACCCTAATGGTGTAACAGCTCATTTTAAAGGTACATACCCAAAATTTCAAAATGTCACAACTTTTTTACTGTCATGTGATCTGTAAAATAGAGTCAAAAAGATTCTAATGCTAATTTAGATATTTATACACTGAACCAGTGTATACATTTTTATAAGTATAATATATTGTTCTTTGTCAATGGCATTTGCATTTTTACCTATCAGTATTTTCTTGTAAATGCCTACTATTATCTTTGAAAACTACAGCAGACTTTATTACACAATCTAAATTAAAGGCAGCTGGTAGCCATCGATCACAGCAGTTGCTGGAATACCCCTGCGGAATGATCAATGCCTGACAAGTGATGTTCAGTCAACCATCATCTCTGATCTCTCCCCTTAGTTTCTCTCCCTATGACTGTAACCCTGGATTGCTATATCCTGGATCAATATTAGAAGATCTACCCTTAGACTGCCCAACAGATCACTTTATTAATATTCTGCAATAAAATGTATAAAACATCCATTCAGATTTACAGACTTTTAAAACCAAATCACTTTTATTGTATTTGAGTACATTTGCCACAGTTTGCAGATGTTTGAGAAACAAAATGGACTTATTTCTATTAAGCTATTAACACATTCAGAGAGGTTTTTGCAGGTTGTCTAGATTTTAAGAGTTCCCTGAAGAATGATCTGTGCCCGACCGCTGATGTTGACTCGACCATCATCCCTAACCTCCAGCCCCAGCTCTCCTCCACGCCTGGAGCACTGGTATGCTGGAAAAAACAAATAGGAACCTTACTGTGCATTTTACTGAAGCTTTTTGAGAAAACTGTTTAATTAATTCTATGAACTAATGTAATATTACATTTCTTTACCCAACATTTTCTTTTTATTCTGCTTTTCAGACCAGTAGCCAGCAAGAACTGTATGCGCAGACCCTTTGAGAAATAATCATTAGTCTTTTAAAACAGCCTTTGACCAACCTCATGTATTGTAGATTGCTGCATTTTGATAATTGTGATGATTTCAGCTCACCACAGACTGGATCTTCAAGGACCCCAACCCAAGGAGAAAAGTAACGGGAATAGAAGTCATATCCAGGCTGTGAAGATGGCGCTCCCTTCATTGTAACAATGACACCTTTAATCTTCCCAGTGGATTCATTTTTCAGCAGAGCTTCTGCTTCAGGCTTCAAAGACATAAGTTCAGATCTACCAACAACAAACAGTCAACACAGCCTTGCATAATATTACCAACATAATTCTAGTCAAATGTGAACATAATGCATGTTTTGTATAAAGAAGTGTGTTACTTTAAACTGTTGATTTTGCCATGAAAATAGCCATTAGTGCTGATATGGTGTTAAAATACCAATAAATAAATAAATAAAACATAATTCTAGTCTATTGACTGTTGCTTTAAAAATGTACTTCACATCAAATTTGAAATTAATTTTCTATTTCTTTATTCTAACTGTCTTCTGTTTGTCTCTCGACATTATGCATCTCATTTAAAGAGGTGGTCGACCGGCTATTTTAAAGGCTTGATTTGTGTTTTTATGTGGTGCACTGTAACATGTTCATACTTAGCTTTTTTTTTTTTTTTAATTACATTATTGTTCACATATTTTAACTTTATTCTACACCGCTTTTTCACAAATACAATGGTAACCTTAGTATAATTTTCCTCCTTGTTATATTCAGCCTCTGAATGTCCAGCAGTACCTGTCGCAAGTGTCAGCCAGTCGAATCAACAGATTCCTTGTGGTTGGATTGAAGCACACGTCCTGAATGGGTATGTCTCCTACTATGGCCTGAAAATGCACATAAAAACTTGTTTCCTTGATGTCATACAAAAAAACCTAATGTTAAATTACTCGCTGGCTAACTTACTTTCAAAAGATCCTTGATTTCATGTTGATCCTGCAAATAAAACATACAAAACTCAATGAACTCAAACCCAGAAACGCTATTTGATTTAATCATGTTTTGGTCATACCTGGGGGTTTGGTGTGTTTAAGGGAAAGTCCATTATTAGAGATTCTTCATCCTGGCGCACATAAAGCTCCCCACTCCTAGTCTCAAACACTATTACAGGGTTGACATTTTCTGTGTGATGATATTGTGCTTTTAGAATAGTCTCAGTCTTTTCTGTAAAAATGAATGTAAGAATGAGTGTTTCTTACTTTTAAGGTAAAAGAGCACTGCTGCTGAAGCCAGTGTTGCATGTCCACATAGTGGCATCTCAGTTGTGGGAGTAAACCAGCGTAATCCAAATCTTGCACCTTACAAAATATATCAAAACCAAATGCAGACGTGTAAATCAGAGTTGAGTATTTCAACATGCATCTCAGCAGCAGAATACCTGAGGAGAAATCCATAGAATTCCTTCTTGTAATGAAAGCTGTCTCTGATATATTCATCTCAGCAGCAATGCTCTGACAAAGATCATCTCGCAGTTCCTAAATGTATTACAGAGAAACATTTGATATTCTGATCTTCATAGCTCCTAACATGTAACAAACGATAACAACATAAAACAGTCTGCAGTGTAATACTTACATTCTCTATAAGACAAACTGCAGCAGGATTACCTTTGAAAGGTATATTAGTAAAAGAATCAACAGTAAAAATTGGAATCTCCATTGCTTGTATTGGAGCGTAAAACAGCTGTAACAAGTTTAGAGTGACGTTTAGCAATTCATAGTCCAGTGCTTTGAATGACTCGATGTGCCTCCCTGCATATGATCCAAACTTAGAATGTCAGCTCTGGTGATCCTGTCTATAAATACTTTGGCAGGCCACATATTCAGCAGCATTTAGTTCATAGGACCACTATACAATGGTATATTAAAGGGGTCATAGTTTTTTTTTTATTATTATTTTAATGTTCCTTGAGGTTTACTTAAAAATGTTAATAAAACAAATATGTGGAAAAATTATTTTCAACCCTCATTCTGACCCTCTCTCTAAAATGACCTGTTTTAAGAGGCAGGTCCTTTTAGACATTAGTCAGTAATCCGCCACTGTTATGATTGGCTAACGTCATTGAATAGGAAAGTATCAATGCCCCGCCCCCTTACTATTGCATGTGAGTGTTTTGACAACATAATCAAAATAAAACGGTAATTTCTAGACAAATCAATATGAGATAATTCACTTACCATTTGTGATGCAGCTGCAGTCAAATCTAGTACCGCTTAATCTTTCAACAAATGTTTCTTTGTATACTCTCCATGACGCTGTGCCTCGTTTTACAAGACAACATGCTCCCAAGTCCAAACATTCTCTGACAAGATCCAGGATGCCATTACGTTAATTGAATATTTATTGTCAGGCATATGGCCTAATAATCTTTTTTTGCATTTATGTGATATACTGGAGCCAACCCTGAGAAAGTAGACCAGAATATTTCACTGTAACTTTCACATCTATTTTTGTAAATCTATGTATACTTGTAAATATGTCTACATAAGTTATGTTCCAAATTTGAAGTTGATATATAAAAAAAATATTTAGGCCATTATACCACAAATAGCCTCCAGGTGTTTTTTTTTTTTTTTTTGTAAATACATTTTTCTGTCACAAATGTCTAAATTTCTGTGTCAATTTTTCATCTATCACAACCACCTAATATTGAATCCTGAGACTCAAACCTTTCCAACAATGTATTTTGTGAAGATTATAAAAAGTTTTGATTATACCATAATACATTTTGTAATATGACACTAAGTATATATACTGGTGCGTCTCAATAAATTAGAATGCTGTGGAAAAGTTCATTTATTTTAGTAATTCAACTCAAATTGTGAATCTTGTGTATTAAATTCATTTAAATAAATCTCAACACATTATATTGAATATTGAACTTTGAGTGAGCTTCACAAGGAATGGACTGAGGTTGGGGTCAAGGCATCAAGAGCCACCACACACAGACGTGTCAAGGAATTTGGCTACAGTTGTAGTATTCCTCTTGTTAAGCCACTCCTGAACCACAGACAACATCAGAGGTGTCTTACCTGTGCTAAGGAGTAGAACTGGACTGTTGCCCAGTGGTCCAAAGTCCTCTTTGCAGATAAGAGCAAGTTTTGTATTTCATTTGGAAACTAAGGTCGTAGAGTCTTGAGGAAGGGTGGAGAAGCTCATAGCCCAAGTTGCTTGAAGTCCAGTGTTAAGTTTCCACAGTCTGTGATGATTTGGGGTGCAGTGTCATCTGCTGATGTTGGTCCACTGTGTTTTTTGAAAACCAAAGTCACTGCACCCAATTACCAAGGAATTTTAGAGCACTTCATGCTGACCAGCTTTTTAAAGATGCTGATTTCATTTTCCAGGAGGATTTGGCACCTGCCCACACTACCAAAAGCACCAAAAGTTGGTTAAATCACAATGGTGTTGGTGTGCTTGACTGGCCAGCAAACTCACCAGACCTGAACCCCATAGAGAATCTATGGGGTATTGTCAAGAGGCTTCCATAGCACCTCAGCAGTGCCACAGACTAATCACCCCCATGCCACGTAGAATTGAGCCAGTAATTAAAGCAAAGCAATTTTTGGTCTTATGAAGTATTCTAATTTGTTGAGATAAATTGGTGGGTAGGTTGTTAAATGTGAGCCAAAATCATCACAATTAAAAGAACCAAAGACTTAAACTACTTCAGTCTGTGTGCATTGAATTTATTTAATACACAAGTTTCAAAATTTAAGTTGAATTACTGAAATAAATTAACTTTTCCATGACATTCTTATTAATTGACATGCACCTGTGTGTGTGTGTGTGTGTGTGTGTGTATATATATATATATATATATATATATATATATATATATATACAGTAGCCAACATTTGAAGTGGATCAAAAAAGTTAACTGAAGTTGTCCTAAGACAAGAATGGGTATTGTTTTAGGACAACTTTGAAGAAAGGTTTTTTTTTCCACTTCAAATGTTGACTACTATCATCATATAAAGTCCTCATGAGTTTTCACTCAAAGACCTGCAAAACAGTGAGAGACAGAATAACAACAAAATATCCATAAAAACGTATTTTAAAAAAGTTAGAAATTGATTTGCATTTTAATGAGTGAATAAAGGATTTGACCCCTTTGCAAAAATGACTTAGTATTTGGTGGCAAAATCCTGGTTGTTCAATCACAGAGGTCAGATGTTTCTTGTAGTTCGTCACCGGGTCTTTGCATATCTTCTTTCGAGGCTGACATTTAGCACCTCGAACCTTCAGCTCCTTCCACAGATTTTCTATGGGATTCAGGTCTGGAGACTGGCTAGGCCACTCCCAGGACCTTTATGTGATTCTTCTTGAGCCTTTCTTTTGTTGCCTTGGCCATGCGTTTTGACAGTGGGGATGGTGTTCTTGGGGTCATAGACCTCCAAACGAGGTTGTACATGTGCATGTGCTTTCTTCAGCAGGGGGACCTTGCAGGCGCTGCAGGATTTTAGTCCTTTACGTCGTACACACTCAAAAATGAATGTGCTTCACGATGCCATAGAAGAACCTTTTTTTTTTGTCTAAATGGTTCCAGAAAGAATCATTAACATCTGAAGAACCTTTCTGTTTCACAATAGGTTCTTTGTGGCAAAAGGAGGTTCTTAAGATTATAAAAAGGTAAGAAAGAGATGGTTGTTTAAAGAACCTTTGACTGTAGTTCTGTTGTAGCTGTTGTGGTTCTGGTCTGATTCCTCACCGTTCTTATGATCATTGAAACTCCACGAGGTGAGATCTTGCATGGAGCCCCAGACAGAGGGAGATTGACAGTTATTTTGTGTTTCTTCCATTTGCGAATAATCGCACCAGCTGTTGTAACCTTCTCACCAAGCTGCTTGACGATGGTCTTGTAGTCCATTCCAGCCTTGTGTAGGTCTACAGTCTTGTCCCTGCTGTCCTTGGACAGCTCTTTGGTCTTGGCCATGGTGGAGAGTTTGAGACCTGATTGATTGCTTCTGTGGACAGGTGTCTTTTATACAGGTAACAAGCTGAGATTAGGAGCACTCCCTTTAAGGCTGGTCATTTCTTTGTCAGTGGGTACAAAATAAACAGGGGATATATATTTTTTTTTCGTCACTGTATTATATTATTATTATTATTATTATTATTATTTTATTTATTTATTTATGTATTTGTTTTGTTCAATTCAATTGCAATATAAATATTTGCATTGTTTATTTTTTCAGTCAACACAGTTAAAAACTGAAAAATGTTTAATTCATTTTCTTTGCATGTTGATAGATAAAATCAAAGTGATAGGCCAGCCTAGTTATAAGTAGCCTCACTGGCTTTCAGTCTTCCCACAGCTGTGTTTGTTTGTACAGAGCTGCAGATAGTCTCCCACGGTAGTACACGTGGCCCTGTTATGTGTCTGGAGCGCTCGAATGTGCCATACTGCAGTATTATACAGGATTAAGTATAACCCTAGTGATTACGTTTGATGATTCTTCCGTAATACATACGCCACGTGCGCTTGGAGACTCTGCTCACACGTCAGACCGTTCGGTGCGCCTGCAGCGAGGTCAATGTCCTCTGACAAGCCGCGTTCTCGCGAGAGTTCGACTATCTGGACTACTGGACTATCGTTCAGGGTTACCTGAGAGGACGGGCGCTTGACGGTGAGAAGCTATTCGATATTCATGTACATATTTCTTTGTATTTAAGTTTTAATGTATAAGTTGATCATGTACATGCAGTGGTGAATATATGTTGTGTACTTTGGATCGCGGAAGTGGCGGTTTTTGTTCCAGAAACTGTTAACTTGTCGGTCGTTGATTCCTGTCAGAAGAATATCTCGCTAATGTTAGTCGTTGTGCTTAAAGTTCATCAGTTTCGGTTGTCGATTGCGGCATGTTTGACATACGACCAAACTGTTTTCGAATGCTATATATAACATGTACCGTGTTAGCTTGTTCCTAAGTTCAAAACCCTTACGTTACTATATTTTGACCTACCGGTAGTGGTGTCTAGCTAGCTTAACTAACTTAAATTGACGTTTAGTGTATGGTGTTAACTGATATATACTAGTCAGCATTCCTGACTACAGCAAAACATGTTGCGTTTGTGCGAAATGTCATTGTTGTTTGTCTTTTTCTCTCTTGAAAGGAGCCTCTGACTCTTGACAACATGGCTGTGTCTCAAAATATATTGAGTTGCCTACCTAGACACCTTTTTGGGCGTCATATGTGCGTTCTAAATGCCCAAAAATGCTTTCTAAGTAGGCAACTTCCTATTTTTTTTGCACTGCCAAGGTTGTCAAGACAGGGAAAAGACTAATACAAACTATTTTGATCGAGTTAAGAGTATTGGCTAATTAACACAGTGCTGTCTAGGTAGACAATTACTGATTTTGATACACTGCCAAGGTTGTCAAGACAGGAAAAAAAAAAGACTAACACAAACTATTTTATAAGTTTAGAGACACAGAATCATGTTACATTCATTTCTTTTTCAGATACAGTCCTGCTGAGGTAAACATGTCTCATAATGATGAAGGATATGTGGTACGGATCCGTGGTTTACCTTGGTCATGCACACAAGAGGAAGTGGCCTCCTTTTTCTCTGGTATGCAAACTCTCAACTGAAAGCATCTTTTGTATCGCTCTGTGAGTTTACAGAAAAAGAGCCGCAGTTGTGATTTTCCTGTTCTTCATTTCCAGACTGTGACATTGTAGGGAAAGTGAATGGGGTGTGTTTTACCTTCTCCAAAGAGGGAAGGCCGAGTGGAGAGGCGTTCGTGGAGCTGAAGACATCGGAGGACTTTAAAAAGGCTTTGGCAAAAGATCGTAAATACATGGGTCATCGTTACATTGAAGGTACATTCCTGTCCTTTAATCAGACATGCATCACTATAGTAAAGAAAAAGACAATCACAATATCTGTTTCATGCTGATTTTAAATAGCAGATGACATGTTTGTGCATTTGCTTGTTAAAATATATATTAATTGATTGTCTAACTCTTGATTCTTTCCACAGTGTTCAAGTCAAACCGTAGTGAGATGGATTGGGTGCTGAAACGCTCTGGTCCCACAGACTATGACAGCAGCAGCGGTTGCATGTTGCGTCTAAGAGGACTGCCATTCGGCTGCAGTAAAGAAGAAATTGTACAGTTCTTTTCAGGTACATGTGTTATGTCATTTCAACACCTCCTAGACTTGCAGTTATTGCTAGGACATTTTGTTTTATGGGTTGTGTTTTTTTAATCATGCCAATTCTTTCTTTTTGTGCCTTTATATAGTCAGATCATATTTTAAAGGTTTTCCCTATTATATATTCTTCTAACTGTCATATCATCAGATTATTTAGCATGTTTCGGTTATACAGTTGAGGTCAAAAGTTTACATACACCTTGCAGAATCTGCAAAATGTTAATTACCAAAATAAGAGGGATCATACAAAATGCGTTATTTTTTTATTTGGTACTGACATGAATGGACATTTTACATAAAAGACATTTACATATAGTCCACAAGACAAAATAATAGTTTAAAACATACATACACTTGATTCTTAATACTGTTGTTACCTGAATGATCCACAGCTGTTGTTTTTTTTTTTTTTTTTTTTTTGTTTAGTGATATTTTCTTCATTTGTCCCGAACAGTTAAACTGTCTGCTGTTCTTCAGAAAAATCCTTCAGGTCCCACAAATTCTTCGGTTTTACAGCATTTTTGTGTATTTGGACCTTTTCCGTGTCCAGAGGGACTCATAAAAGAGAATATTATATTACAGAGCCAGAGGTATAAACTTTTGAACAGAATGAAGATTATGTTCATTTTTCTTATTTAGCCTAAATATCATATTTTTTCTTTTAGTGCTGCCCTTTAGAATCTACAGAAGATACTTGCATTTTTTTCCAGAAGACAAAATAAGTTAAATTTGAACATCAGTGAACATTTGAACCTTCTGTAGTAAGTGCATATGAGTCCCTCCTTTGTCCTCAGTGTGAAAAGATGGATCTCAAGGGTTCAAATACACAAAAATGATGAAAAAACAAAGATTTGTGGGACCTGAAGGATTTTTCCAAAGAACAGCAGGCAGTTTAACTGTTTAGGGCAACAAGGGACTAATGAACAACTGTCACTTAAAAAAAAAAAAAACAATAAAAAAAACCCTCGCAGGATTATTCAGGTAACAACACAGTATTAAGAATCAAGGGGATGTAAACTTTTTTTGGTGTAATTTTTATAAATTCAACTATTATTTTCTCTTGTGGACTATATGTAAATGCGTTTAATGTTAAATATCGTATTCAGGTCAGTACTAAATAAATAAGAAAAACATGCATTTGTATGATCTCTCTTATTTTGGTAAAATAATTAACATTTTGCAGATTCTCCAAGACATGTACAAGCTTTTGACCTCAACTGTGTTTAACATTATGTACAATAGGGCTGCACGATATTGGAAAAAACTCACATTGCGATATTTTGTTTTTCTGCAATAAATATTGCGATATGAAAATCATCTGAAAAAAAATCATCAGATTACTTGAATAGCTCTTTGGAAAAAAATGGGATGATTTATAGCTGAGTAAATCAGCATTGAAAGTAAACAAATTACAAACATAGATAAAGTTAATAGAACAAAGATACAAATAAAATAAAACACTTTATAGTCTAACAGTATTCAGGTACAGAAATTGAATAATCAAATGTAAAATTGCACTGCATATTCTTCACTGTATAAATGTAATCTAATAAATCTGTGTCAAAGCTAAAAAGTGATTTTTCTCTGTTTTGCTGTTTGATTAACATTCATGACAGAAAGCCTCAGGAACATTAAACTGCTGTGAACCTGTTACACATCCATTTTCTTTCTCAATTGTTTATCTTCACCTAAGCCACAAGCAACTGTGTTTACAAGGATACTTGCAGAGACCTGTATTTTGACATAGTTTCGCGTGTATGTGTCATTTCAGGCATAAAATAGCAGCGGAAGTGAACGGAATTCCGTGTTCACATGCATCTGCGTGGCTTTCACCGTGTCAACACCAAATGCGGTAGAACACATTATAATCAGTGATGCTGTCTGCACTGGACGCGAGCGGCGCGACAAAATACTGTAGAAGTCATTATAATGATGCTCCCTGCACTGGATGCGGGGCGGCACGTCAAATACCCGAAAGTAAACTGCCGCGTTCCATTTATGTGTACTCACACAAAATTCAAATGATCTGCAACAGTCGCTTTTGTCGCGTCCAGTGTTTAGACAGACTTTCACTTTAGATGTTGCGGCACAGGCAGTGCGACACGACAGCTGTCGCGTCCGGTGTAGACAAGGTGTCTGTGTGTAAGCAAAGAAAAGACGATCAGTAGCCTATAAATAAATATAACGATCAGTATAGGCTACTAAACATCGCACGTCGTGCGATGTGACTATTGCGGATGAGCACATCGCGATATCGATGCTGAAACGATGTATCGTGCAGCCCTAATGTACAAGTCGCCAGCAACACTGAGGCAGCTGTGCCTATGATTTCTTGATTATAATTTCATGCATTTATGGGTTTTTTGTCTGACATGAGGAATGACTTGGGGGCTCAGTTTGGGGGGGGATTTATTTTCTGCAGATGAGAATGTTGCGGCTCTTTAACATGTCTCCCCATGTGGGGTTATTTGTCCTTGGGTTAAAGGGTTGAAAATCGTGCCAAATGGGATAACATTGCCGATGGACTACCAGGGGAGGAGCACAGGGGAAGCCTTCGTGCAGTTTGCCTCAAAGGAGATAGCAGAAAAGGCTCTGGGGAAACACAAGGAAAGAATAGGGCACAGGTGGGGCCGGCAAGACTGGGCTGGGTGCTAATGCTATCTCTAAATGTGGGGTTGGGGGGTCATGCATCTTTCTGCTCTGGAAAAAGATGGTATGATCGTGTTATACTTGAAATGTTTAATTTCACATTATACTATGTCATGAGGGGACAAAACAATAGGCAGAACTATGATTTTTATAATGTCGTTGGGCAACACATACTGCAGAAGCAAAGGGAGCAATTAAAACAGGCACTTCACAATGCATTTAAGATTCTGTTTGTGTCTAAAATTGGCTTTTAGATGCAGTACAATTTTATGGGCAGAATTTCAGACACTTACTACTTCTCCCTCTGGTCAATAACTGACAATAAACTGCCAGTTATTGTGATGCCTTAATGAATTTAGTCAGTGGGCCCCAAATCCTCCTCATTGCTGTTTAATATTCACCAGCCTGTATGTTTATTAACACATTGTGTTTCAAAATAAACTCAGGTACATAGAGATATTCAAAAGCAGCCGAAATGAAATGCGTGCATACTACGAAGTACCCCGAAGGATAATGGGACAGAGGCCTAGTCCATATGACAGACCCATGATGGGACGCGGGGGCTTCTTTGGGCCTGGGCCTGGAAGGGGAGGTGCCGTTCTGGACCAGATGCGCAGCGGAAGCAGTTACAGTGGCGGTATGCTACCTTAATAGTGCTTAATAACTTTATTACTTCTCACTGGGTTTTTGTTAAAGGATTAGTTCACTGTCAGAATACAATTTCCTGGCAATTTACTCACCCCCAATGTCATCCAAGATGTTCATGTCTGTCTGTCTTCAGTCGAAAAGAAATTTTTTTTGAAAGGTTTTTGAGGAAAACATTCCTGGATTTTTCTCCATATAGTGGACTTCAATGGGGATCAACGGGTTGAAGGTCTAAGTTGCAGTTTCAGTGCTGCTTCAAAGAGCTTTACACAATCCCATCTGAGGAATAAGGAAACAAGCTGCCATTTTCTTAAAAAAAAAAGTATACACTTTTTAACCACAAATGCTCGTCTTGCATTAGCTCTGCAATGTGCGTCTTCACGGTGAAAAGGTCACATGCGGTTAATTATTATTATAAAATGTAGGGTGGGGCGAAAAACTCATTTTCTCCTCCAACTTCAAAATTGTCTGACATCATTGTTTTGCCCTTTTTTTGTAAAGGGTTTGACTTTCTTTGCATGTTAGCTTTGTAAACACTGGGTCGGTACTTCTGCCTATGTCACTTGTGACCTTTCCAACCTGATTATGTAATACATGAGATCAAGCGAGAGCATTTGTGGTTAAAAAGTATATAATTATTTTCTTTTTTTTTTAAATGGCTGATTGTTTTGCTAGATAAGACCCTTATTCCTTATCTGGGATCAGGTAGAGCACTTTGACAGTAAAGTCATTTATAATGTTACAAAATACTTCTATTTAAAAAAATAAAATAAAATGCTGATTAAGCAAATAATCAATAAAAATGGATTACCCTTTCCACAAAAATATTAAGTATTATAATACAAAATGTTTCTTGAGCAGCAAATCTGCATATTAGAATGATTTCTGAAGGATCATGTGACACTAAAGGCTCAAGTAATAGCTGCTGAAAATGTAGCTTTAAATAGTAATAATATTTCACAATATTGCTACTATATTTTACATAAGAGTTTTCCTTACCAGTTTAAAACTTTTGAACAGTTCTTTGACTGACAGCAAGTGATCTAACAGCATCAATTTGTCTCTCCTTCATAAGGATATGGTGGGTTTGACAACTACAATGGCTTTAACAACTACTGCTTTGGTAACGGCATGTTTGAAGAGCGTGTGCGCGATGACAGAGGAAGAGGAAGAATGGGGGGTCATGGCTACAGCAGCGATTCAAACTCAGGCTTTCACAGCGGCCATTTTGTGCACATGAGAGGCCTACCGTTCCGCGCTACAGAGGCGGATATCGCACATGTAAAAAAACACAGTGTTGCCATTTGGATATAATCTTACAATATTTTGCTTTACAGTAAAGTATTATTGCCTTGGTGTGAGTGTTTTGTTTCTTTTTCAGTTTTTTGCCCCTTTAATTCCTGTGAGGGTGCACATTGATGTAGGACCTAATGGAAAGTCTACAGGAGAGGCAGACGTTGAGTTCGGCTCTCATGAAGATGCTGTGTCTGCCATGTCAAAAGACAAGAATCATATGCGTAAGCTGTCTACATTTCCAAACCTCTGTACTGCTGTCCTAATTTTTTTCAGTAATACATTTATTTTCTTTCCTGCAGAGCATCGTTACATTGAGCTTTTCCTGAATTCAACTTCAAGTGGGCCGTCCGAGATTGGTTAGTATGACTGTGTGGAGATTATGTAACAGTTTGTTGTAAATATATGGATAAGAAGGTCTGAAGACAACATTCAAATGTATGTCTTTTGTTTTGGGGGCATAAAACCACTGCAGGCCGCGGAGGAGGTTTCTATGGCAACTCTGGTGCTATGGGCTCTCGAGGAAGTGGACTAAGGGGGATGTATTGAGGATGCTTACAATTCATGCACTTTTCAACCCAAAGTTGGAGCTTCCAGCTTGGAAGGTCTTTTTATATGAATATGTTTTCACATGTTCCTATGAAATATGCCCAAACTATTTTCCAGGCTCGAAGAAAATGAAATCTAAACCCATCTATATATCTAATATATATATATTTGAGCTGTTGCATATAGATTGACCGGCTACTGTACATTTTGCTTAATGAATTTTATATGACATCCTGTGTAAAAGTCTAACTACAGATATGCGCTTTGTATGTATTTTGACTCAAAACTGAGTATGAATAGCTTGAAGCCCAAGTTGCGTGTGTGAGATTGCACTTTTATTTTCTTTCCCAAAGCAATAACATCATTTTGGATGTTTACCTGTTTTTGCTGCTCAGTAAAATTTCTAATTGAAACCTGTGAAATTTACACATCCATGAAATAAAACCTTTTATTGATATATTTTATTTTTGACCTAAGAATGTTTATTGAATACGACTACTGTAAGAATAGTAAGAATAGAAAAGAATACGTGTGATATCTTGTTTTTGGTCAAAGCTTGATGAAACATGGCATCAGCCCGGTTATGTATTGTTTTTTTTAATACACAGGAGCCTTTTTGTTGACTTGAGTTTTGTACACTGCTGTTTATAACTTAAGGGTCAGTATAATTTTTTAATCAAAAATACAATAACAGTCATGTTATGAAATAAATTAAATAATAGGATTGGGTATAAAATTATGCATTTCTTGATTTTAATTGATTGAAAGGACATTAATTCTTAAATCCCAAGAATCGATTACTCTAACCTTTTTCCAGTTAATTAGAGGAACATTATAGTGGGCCTCTCATCTAATAAATCGCAATAAGCTTTGTGATTTGTTACTTTTAATATGAAACAAAGTCTCAAATCTAAGTTTCTGTCCATTTTATTACAATATTCTAACGAAAATGCCGTTTTGGCGCTGTTTTCATGTGGAGTGAACATCGCTGTAGCGCCTCAGTTCAAGAGAAGCAGAAGCACGAAAATGCACGTAAACTATAATCTCCGGTTTAATACAATTTTCGGAGCGAAATAAACACGAATGAACATCCAAATGTATGTTGAAAGAAATAATGTAACTTACCGAAATCGATATCCTGTTTTATGTAATTTCTCAACCTGTGTTTTAACCGAGTAAAGACGTCAATGTAACAGCCATAGGTAACAGCGTGACGTCACATTTACCTCAGAAAACAAATATATTTGGTGACCATACACTTGTTAGACAGCTCGAAAAAAATAGCTCTAGCGGAGCATTTTGCTAAATATATGCATCATATAATGTGTGTGTGTGTGTGTATGTATGTGTGTGTATATATATATATATATATATATAACTATTCTTCAATAATTCAGGAATCAACGGTGACAGCCAGCATTGAAATGTGTGTGTATATATGTATATAAACCCGAATTGGAGTAGAAATATAATTATCTAATATAACTCTAGTCTAGATTATAAAAACTTAACTGAGTGTATTTTAAGTGTCCATAAACTTACCAGTTAATTTTAACCTTCAGTATTACAGTAATGTAGTAATTGACTCATTTTATAGCATTACTTTTTTTTCATTCAGAAAATTTGCTATATACTGTACCTGCTGTATATCCAAAATAATCGAACAGAAAACAGAATCAAATCAAATCCCAGACCTATTAAATAATTTATTTTAAATTAATTTATTCCTCTGATGCAAAGCTGAATTTTTAGCAGCTATTACTATAGTCTTCAGTGTCACATGATCTTTCAGAAATCATTTTAATACGCTCATTTGTTGCTTAAGAAATGTTAAAAACAATTGCGCTGCCTAATATTCAATCTACCACATGCAATACAAAAATATAAACCTCCATCTTCAGGTTGTGGTACAGGTCTTTCAGCTGCAAAATCTTTACAGATTTTTCTGAAG
Organism: Cirrhinus molitorella; assembly: GCA_033026305.1. Taxonomy (NCBI): domain Eukaryota; kingdom Metazoa; phylum Chordata; class Actinopteri; order Cypriniformes; family Cyprinidae; genus Cirrhinus; species Cirrhinus molitorella. Next base: position 24,368,273 of record CM065126.1, read on the forward strand.
TAAACATAAATTAAGTTCCCTCAGTCCAGCAATTGTTCATCTTGAAATATTACTAATAATGTCCACTTTTTTCTTCCCGTGAGAGAATGCAAATGCTATGGGTCTGGTTTCTGATCTCATCCCCATCTAGCTGCACAAAATAGCATGTTTTGCAGCTTGATATTGCAAACTGGTGTGCTTTACCATATTATTTGTATGTATTATCTAAATTATAAACACACTGGTTTGTAGTGCAAACTGTTTTACCGTTTACTGCACGTTGTTATTCTTCTCGTTATTTCCCTATAGCGGATAATGAACCGGAAGTCTCACCCATAAGCTTACTTTAAAGAAAAAAGATGTTAATGTGTCTTCGCAGAATAAAACAATTTATTTCAAAACAAACAAACCAAAATTCTACTGAACCCAAACTTTTGAACAATAGTGTGTGTGTAATGCAGCACCAAAATGCTAAAATCATCACACGAGACGTGGAATTATAATCAACTTTAGTGGTTTAAGGCGTATGTATAGTTTCATACATAAACTTCACATTAAGTTAACAGTTGTATTTTGAGTAATTATCCCGACAAAGTTAGCACAAATACTCAAAGTGAGTAGTGTTCCGGTTCTGAACCAAGGTAAATCTGCAATTGTGAAATAATACCGTATGCAGACAAAAAACCTCAACACCATATTCAGAACATTATTTCTGTGCTATTTGATGTGAATCCACTTCTTGAGCAGCACTGACAACATTTTTACTTTTATATACACATACATTTGTTTGCCCGTCTAAATCCAGGGTAACATTTCAAATCTTTAATTGTCAGTTTGGCTTCTTATACAGGCACACATGAATGTAAAGTTATGTATTCCAACTAAATTTGAAATATAACTGCTCAAGAAATTATATCCCTTTAAGTAACTGCATTTGCTTGCTTTCGACTCTTGAGGAATGAAACCTGTTCACCCTTATATATCAAAAGTATACTTGCAATGCATGGGAGTGTTGTACTAGTATAAATAATCTAAATCAGTCTACTTGCAGCCCATTTGTAAACTCATTTCTTTCATTGCACGCTCTGTGAACAACACTGCATCGGCCATCAGATTCCTCTCTGAGGCAACAGGCTTTATCCGATGTGAAATGTAAACTTCAAACACAGAGAAACAGGTGCATCCGTTTTGGTCACTTTGACGATGCGGGACAGCGCAGTCTGTGAGTTAAAGCTGATTTTGGCCCTTGTTACGTTGTGCTGTCATTTCTATCTTACGTGGCATTGGAGGAGCAGCGCTGGAGGAGCAGCGCGTGGCAGGTGTCGCAGACTCTCACGGGTTTGGGTGACGCGGGAAGCGGGAGCTCATTATCCGAGCAGGCGTTGCAGAAGATCTCCCCACAGTTCCTGCAGTGGTGCTGTTCAAACAAAGACAAGCAAGAGAGCTTCAATTAAATGGGCCTGTTGTCTTTTTTGGTTTGGAAAAGACTCAATATGACTCTGTACAATCTTCACAGCTGACCATTTCTGGGACTCATCCAAACAGCTGCTTCCTTTTAGTTAGTTTTGTGGAAGTTAAATGTATATACAATATTGTGACATACATTCAAATAAGATTATCACAATATATTTCAAAAATGCTTGGCAGGACTTGGTTCTATGCATCAGTTGTTGATTGGATGGAAGCAGATCTGAATATCAGCTTGCCGTTAATTGTATGAAAGGGGCGGGGCTTATGCTGACTAAAGCTTTGTCCCAATTCAGGGGATGCATCGCTAGAAGTCCACAAAGGTCAAACCGAGTACTGCTAAATAGGAAGGTCTAGCATACGGAAAATTGTTCTTGTCACTTATAAACTGTGACAGACACATTTGACGAACAGCAGCAATATTTGTACAGGACTTCTATGAAAGTGATATTCAATTGTCTAAAAAACAGGGTTCACAACCTGTCTAAATATGTTCACCTTGGTCCATTATATACTTAATAACAAGAATAAACTATAAACTAAGTATAAAAATCTACAGAAGCCCTTTCCACCACTTTATAAAAAATAATAGGTAATTTTGACTTTATCTCACAATTTTGATTTTTTTTCTCGTAACTGCATGATACAAACTCGCAATTTAACTTTTTTTCACAGAATTATGTCATATAAACTCAGTTTTTTTATAAGAATAGCAAGATATATATTTTTTTTATCTCACAATTTTGACTTTTTTTCTGACAGTTGCATGTACATCTTGCAATTCTGACTTGCAAATTTTCAGAATTTCAGAACAACAAAAAACAATACAAATCACAGGAACTGTGAAACGTAGTTTGTTCATCCTGGGCTGAAATACCCGTTTCTAGATGCAAGAAATTGGTTGACTCGATGCAAAACAGATGTGCAACAGTTATCAAAAACAATGGTTATGCAACTAAATATGAGTCCAGTAATTTAAACTAGTTAAAAATGCCCTTTTGATAAGCGTTTGAGTTTAATGAGGAAAAAATTCAATAAAAAACAAAAATGGGACAGCCTTTGTTGCACCACTGTGACGCATTCTATCTTGGAATGCAACCTTTAAAGGATGCAGCTTATGAATTGAAAGAGTTTAAATGTTTGTCTGGCAAAGTCACCAGAAAGAAGTCTGTCATTTCACCTGAGGATTAAGTTATGAAATTTTAATAAAATATATGTAGATCCCAAACAAAATTATACATGTATAGATGAATCCTTCATAGTAAAATCAATAACACGCATTTACAAAATTGCTCATTTCATGTCGGCTTCAAGAGTACTGAGAATCATTTGCCTTTTATTTTGGGCATCATCTAATTCTCATTTGGAAATGTTTTCAAGTGTATAAACCCAGTTTGGACTTTGCGCCAGTAAATTTCTTTATTTAGAGCAGTTGAATTAGTGTGGATGTGTGAGAATGGACAGCAAGCTGTGATATAGACGCCGCTGTGTATTTCAGAATAGCAATTTGGTTCTGACCTTTCTTCTGGAGATTGAAAATTCCTTCTCACAAAGCTTACAATGCGTAGCATCTTTGTCCTTCAGCCAGACCTGTCCACCCTGAAATAAATAGTTTATTAATATGAACATGTTAATTAACACAAGACTCATTTTAACTTTGACAGTTCTCTTACAAAAAAGTACTGTGGTAGTTTCAGATGGTCATTTTTTGGTTTATCTCAAATAATGTTGTTTCAAACCTGAAGTGCTTTGTTGGCTTCTTTTATATCTTCGATTTTCAACTTTGACCTGAAGAAAAATGTGTTTATCAGTAAAAGAAATACATGATTTAAAGGCTCCCAAGTGATATTCATGCTTAAATCATACATACTCGCTGAGTTTGCAGCCCAGCTCCTCCAGTGCCTGTTCTTGCTCTTCACAAATTCCCTTCAGCTGTGTATTCTCATCCTGCAACCTGTGAAACTCCTAGAAGGAAACAAAAGACACGTCAGAGCCCAAGACAAGATGTTTGACAATCCACAGAAATATCCAAGAAGAATGAAGAAGCATATTAAATGAAACAAGCACCTTAGTCCTCACAGATTTAATGTGGACTTACAGGGCTAGTTCACCAAAAATGAAAATTCTGTCATTAATTACTCACCATCATGTTGTTGCAAACCTGTAAGACCTTTGTTCATCTTCAGAACACAAATTAAAATATTTTTTGATGAAACCAGAGAGCTTTCTGACCTTGCAGAGACAGCAATGCAACTGACACATTAAAAACCTAGAAATGCAGTAAGGACATCATTAAAATAGTCTATGTGACATCAGTGGTATCAGTTTATGAAGCTACGAGAATAGTTTTTGTCCGCAAAGAAAACAAAAATAAAGATTTTATTAAACAATTCGTTCCATTCTGCGTTAGTCTTTGACATGCGTTCCGCGATGTCCTTACTACCTTTCTGGGCCTTGAACGTCGTAGTTGCGTTCCTGTCTTTGCAGGGTCAGAAAGCTGTTGGATTTCATCAAAAATATCTAATTTGTGTTCCGAAGATGAACAAAGGTCCTATGGGTTTGGGACGACATGCGTAATTAATGACAGAATTTTCATTTTTGGCTGAACTATCCCTTTATTGGTTATTATATTTCTCACTCTCACCATTGTTGAAACAAGAAATTCATCTTACTTTTTTGAGTCCGTTGATTTGCTGTGCCTCAGTGGTGAGTTGGGCGATGGTCTCTCGTTCTCTTTCTAATTCATTCTGTAACGTCTGCCGCCAATCCCTCTCAATTTTCAAGTCTGTTTCCAGCTGCATCCTAAACAAAAAGTGTCAATTAAAAACCACTTTGAAACACTGTGATACAAATTCTACAATTCGAATTCTCTTCCATAGCCGTTGTAAAACTTACATTTGCTTCTCTCTCTGGGCGATCTGCTTTTGGAGACTGTCAGCTTTGTTTGTGAAGTCCTGCTTGAATTTGCGCACCCCGTCTTCGGCACTGGCACGTTCCCTCTCGGCATCCTGCAATCTGGTGTAATTCAAACCAACTGGGTAAAACTACGGCTCTGAATGTAATGGAATGGGCGGGAATGTATTGGAACATATGCGAGACAAAATAAAAAGATGGCCATAATTCAACAGCCACAATAGAGCGGGAACAAATACAGAGCCAGACGACAGAAATGTTGCGCTGCGGGAAAAGCCAGAAAGTTGGAATGAGTCTGCAATTTTATAGGGGTCAGGGCTACTTTGATTCTCTAACGTTTTTTTTTTTTTTTGGATCAAATAATTCACAAAGTAAACAGTCGCGAGTAGTTGAAAACATCAAATTTATTGAAGACTGTGATAAAAGACATGTCATATTTGTGGTTTCTTTGATTATTAAATGTTACAGGTAAATATTTACGCTATAGAACCACATGAAAGATTTGCTCACTAAATAGTATGTGGTAAAACAGTCACCATCATCAAATAAAACTTAAAAGGGGGCTAGTGAAGAAGGGTCTTTTTTTAAGAACACTGCATATTGCCGCACAACTAGTGTTAAGTAACAAAGAGCAAATTTATCTTAATATCAGAAGGAAATATCTTTGACAAGTTTGTATTGGTGTTCGGTATCTGTGCTAGCGCATTTTACAAATGACATAGCAAGAGTTCTTGTCTGGCTGAGTAGATCTTTGTCGCTATTTGTTGATCGAGGAAAAATATGGAATTAGAGGAAGGGAGAAGATGAGAAAAAAGAAATGAAAAGGGAAACAAAAAGGGAAAGAGGATGTAAATATCAGTGAATTTCAAATTCATCCCAAAGCTTTAAGAACTTGTTAAGCAGTGCAGTCATAAAACATCAGAAATACGATGGCAGTAAATCAACAGAGAAGAAAGGGAAGGATGATTCATGTGGACAGAGAAGTGGACATGACAGCACCACATCACCATAAGAACACAAATGCTAAAGGATGAGCGGTTAGATGAGAGAAAGCCATTCAGTGCGCTGTCAGAATACGTGCATGCAAAGTTCTTTGCATGCTATCAGGTATCCAACACTTCTAGAGCCTCTGAAAACCGGTTCTACTGATGAAACAAAAGCACTGGTGATTCGGACACCATCAAATGCACTAGAATTTGATTTAGTCTGTAAAAGCAGATATCATATATCCTGAAATGCATTTACACTGGTACACTACCATTCAAAAGTTGGGGGTTGGGAATATATTGAAATAATATTAAGATTAAGATATCTGTTTTCAACTGTAATATATTATAAGATGTAAAGGAAAAGTTCAATTTTCAGCAGCCATTGCTCCAGTCTTCAGTGTCACATGATCCTTCAGAAATCATCCTTCATGATTTCAACATTTATTTGAAAAAGAAATTTAGTAACATTATTATAGTAACATTAATGTCTTTACTGTCACTTTTGATCAATTTAATGTGCCCTTGCTGTACAAAATTATTAATTTCTTTAAAAATGTATATAAAACATTTGAATGGTAGTACACTACCAGACAAATGATTTTGAACAGTAAACTGCTCACCAAGCCTGCATTTATTTGATACAAAGTACAGCAAAATCAGTACAATTTTGATATATACTTACCATTTAAAATACTGCTTTCTATTTGAATATATTTTAAAATGTAATTTATTCCTGTGATTTCAAAGCTGAATTTTTAGCATTACTCATCAGTCACATGTTGCTTCAAAAATAATTTTAATGTTCTAATTTGCTTCTTAAAAAAACATTTTTAAGAAGCAAAAAATGCTTCTTAAAAAAAAAGAAGCCCCCCCCCAAAAAATTATACTGACTCCAAGCTTTGAATGGTATAGTGTACAATGTTACAAAAGCTTTTTATTTCAGATAAATGCTAATCTTTAAATCTTTCTATTCATCGAAGAATCCTGAAAGAAATGTACTGTTTTAAATATTGATAATAAAAAAATGTTTTTTTGAACAGCAAATCAGCATATTAAAATGATTTCTGAAGGATCATGGAGTAAAGACTTTGTCTGGTAGTGTATACATGCTACTTTCTGCAAACAAAAATGCGCATCTCTCTGAATTGAACTTAAAACCTTACAACTGGCCACAAATGTTATAAAGGTTAGAAATAAGGCTGAACAAAATATTCTAATTATATTCAAATAAACACTCGTAAAATGTCTGAAAATGTTCTCAATGCACTTCAGGAGTATGATGACCAAACGTTATGCTCGACATGATTCCAAACAAATTAGGAGTTGCTTCTCACCTTTGTTCTAGTTGTTTCATAGTTGCTGTTATCTGATTGGTCTTCTCCTCCAACCGTGCAATCATGTCGTTTTTTTGTCTCATGCTGTCATCTGAAGACTGGTGATGATTAAATTGCTTGATTACAACATATTTTACCCACAAACTGTGAAGAACACTTAATAAAAGATGACTTACCTGCATTTTTTGGTACATCTCAACATTGATGGCTTTAACTTCATCTAACTGGTGCCGAAGTCCAATCAGAGTGTCTTGCTTTTCATGGATGTCTTTTTCTAACAGTTTCATGGCCAGTTCCATCTCCTGCTTCATGCTCACCTGCACAACCAGCTCGTTCTCCACGTCCTTGAGCACAGATACATTCAAAAACAGGTTTGACCTCTTCTAGGTGCCAGTGTACCACCGCAAAATCTGAACAGCAGGTTCCTTTTGTATACAAACACAGACCTGCCTGAGCTGACACTCCTCTTTGAGTTGGCGTCTTGCCTCGTTGTACATTTCATCCAGGCCCTGCCGTGACTGCTTGTATGTGTCAAGCTCACAGGTCAAATCTCCTTCTGCAATCTGAATAGAGTACAGTGCACATACAGTATACAGCAATTATAGTATATATTGAATACTGTATATTTTACAGATAACATTTTTCACACATTTATAATATTTTTATTGATTTAAACTTAAATGGATCCTAAAAACTGGCAGAAAGTTCTTCAGGGACACATAAAATAATGTTTATAAGAACTATATAATAAGTTTGTGTGTATGAATCTGCCTTTCTAAGTGATGCACTGTATGCTGTATACAAACACATAAAAAAATACAACAATACCTCAAGACGCTGCTGTGCTTTCATCAGGATTACGGAATTTTCTGTTCTGAGTTGGTGGTTCTCTTCCTGTAATTTAATGATGTTGTTTTTTGCTATTGCCAACTGTAATACAACAAACAACAAGTTAGTATAGAACATTTCTATTTCGTAGATGAGATTTATTCTTCTGAAATCAAACAGTACCTCTTCGATGAGTTTGGAGTTGGATTTTTCTAACGACTCCACGCGTCCCTGTAAGCCTTGAACTGTAGAACTTTGACCAAGATAAATTGTTAAATAACATTCAGAAGCTCTCATATCAAAGTTTTAGCCACAATCACTCATCCTAAATATTTCACAAAAGTTTTAAAAAGAGCATGAACTTACTTCAGCTGCCTATTTAGTTCTTCAACATAGTTCTTCTGATCCAAAATAGCTGCAATTTGTCCATTTCTATTCAGAACACATTTATAATTGAGGTTATTTGAACAGCATAATACATCAAGGTAATTATAATGATTTAATGTAATCAATTATTGTCTACTAAGTATACTTTCTACCTTTCTTCACTTCTGTAGTCATCAATGTCATTCTTCAAGTACATGGAGAAGTCTATTACACCAACCTGTGAATTCCAATACAACACATTAATATTTCTCAAACTGAAGCTAGACGGCAGGTTAATAAACTGGCCAATACACAACGCTCATACTTGTGTATCGAGGTCCTCTCCCTTCACGCATAAGTTGGCATCTATGACGTTGAGTCCCACCAGGAGACCAACGATTACAGCTCCCTCCTCCTCCAGCATCACTGCTGAGTTCTCGTAGAACTCACTGCAAATGCACACACACAAACACTTTGACTTTATCACTGGTTTATGAGCATCAAAACTAAAATTATAAATTCTAGACAGATGCAGAAATTCTGTCCAAATTCTGGCTCCATTTATTCATAGTCTGGAAATCCCTAAAGAAGCCACACGGTCTATAAAAACTTTGCTTCCTACTGATAAAGCAGTGAAATTGCAATCTTTCCATTGTAAAAGAATTGCATTATATAGAACTTGTTGTGTTCCTAAAGCATTAAAAAATGTCTACTGTACCATGCATGTTTTTCAACATTTTTCACAGCATGCACAAGGGTAATAGAATACAACTATGTACCATTCAAAAATTTGGGGTCAATACATTTTTTTTATTATTATTAATTCTTTTATTCACTAAGGGTGCATTAAACTGAATAAAAGTGACCGTAGAGACATTATAGTCATATCTCATATCATATCTCATCATATCTATATCTATAATATATTAATACTTTAATAAAAGGACGCATTCAATTGATCAAATGTGACATTTACAATGTATCATTTTAAAGAGCCCCTATTAGGTTCCCAATATTGTTTTGGAAGTTTCCTACAGTAGGTTTACATGCATGCGAGGTCAAAAATCACTTCTGTTTTCTTAAAATATGCATTTAATATCACCTCATTTTCCGACGATTCTTTAAATGATTCTTTCGAAGCAGTTCAAAGATTCAGTCTCTCTAAACCGCTCCTTTCTGTGAGCCTACTCTGCTCTGATTGGTCAGATGACGCATGTCAGAAACTATATGCCTAATTATGATAGCTCAACAAATCTCCCAGTGAAGATTCATTACTGAATCACAACTTACAGGTTGTGATTCAGTGGAGCCAGCTGGTCCAAATAAACTGGGTACTAGCAGCAAGCGTTTTGTGAATCCTGCACTGAAATTCCTGAGATTAGACAAGCAAATATACGTGTTTGAGGCAGGTCTAGTTGTTCGCAGCCGGCCAACATAGAACATACTGCGCACATTACTGGGATTCAAATTACTAATGACTCGTTTACGCTGTTTGAAGTCGAATCTTTCTTTTGGGAGACAATAACTTTAAAGCACTTTCGCTTTACAACTTTGCAGATGGTTTGCATTCAGATACAGCTACATTACACACTGCATGAAGGCAATAGTTGAAATGGCATAATATTCTTTTGAACTTTCTATTCTACAAAGAATCCTGAAAAAAAATTTAATGAATTCCACAAAAATACTGAGCAGCTCAACTGTTTTCAACATTGAAAATAATAATTAGAAATGTTTCTTGAGAACCACATCAGAATGATTTGAAGGATCATGGGAAGGGTCATTCAGCTTTCCTATCACAGAAATAAATTAGATTTAAAAAATATTAAAATTAGTGCTGTCAAACGATTAATCGCGATTAATCGCATCCAAAATAAAAGTTTATGTTTACATACTATATATTTGTGTACTGTGTATATTTATTATGTATATATAAATACACACACATGCATGTATATATTAAGGAAAAATATTTTAGATTTATATCATAAATATTTATATTTATTTATAATCTAAATTGTATACAGGTATAAATATATATACATATACATATTTTGTTTTAATATATACATGTATGTGTGTGTATTTATTTGTACATAATAAATATACAAAGTAAACACACATACAGTATGTAAACATAAACTTTTATTATGGATGCGATTAATCGTGATTAATCGTTTGACAGCCCTAATTAAAATAGAAAACAATTTGTTTAATTGTGAGCGTAAGAGACTTCTTTCAAAATCATTTTAAAAATTTTACTGACCATAAACTTTTGAAAGGTAGTGTATATATAAGAAAATTATACTTTTAAATATCAGTCAGCAGCAGCAGAAAGACTTTTTTAGATAGCTACATGTGATGCACACCCTCTAGCGAGCACTGCTTACTGCACTCAGATGGCCTGAGCAGGAAACACAACACTAGTTTGTCTGAGACACATCTTATCACTTCTCTATCACTAATTCTCCACCACAACTGTTGTGACAAAGAAAGAAAGAATGAATCATGGGTATGGGAAGGGAAAATACTAACCTAAGTATATCTTTCCTGGTGATAAGGAGACGCAGGTAATCTGCTAATTTCTTCTGCATCAGTGCCAGCCTCAGCCAAGCTCTGGCTCTGCCCAGAGGCGTCCTAACAAACGCATACAAACATGTTCAGGTTAAATTACAAAAGAAAGTTAGATAGATAGATAGATAGATAGATAGACAGATAGATAGATAGAGATAGAGAGAGACAGACAGTGACATGCATGATTCTGGAAATAGTCTTTAGTTGCAGTTGCAAGTTTCAGTTTTGTCAGGGAACCAGAACTGAAATTTGCACTTCCCTATTCTGAATGGCACATTTCTTAATGTACTGAGGAATAACTGTGAGAAAGCAAATAGTAGTGGGCATGATTGCTTTTTTTATTAGAGTTTTTGAAACATTTAAACAAAACTAAAAACGCTACAGATATGTGGGCAAAGTAATCAATGTAACAATAAGGCAGAATATTGTGTTCTGAACATACTTAAGGCCGGGAAGGTCTCGTACACTGGCTGCGATTTCGCCTGCTTCTGGGCAGAGCTTCTCAACCATCTCCAGAGGCCCCCACAACGACTTGTTGTATCCAAGAAACGATTTCTTCACTGGGAGATGGAGACAAACGTGTTTGTTATGCAACTCAAGGTCACAATATGCAATACAGAGCATGCAAACGCTTCGCTGAAACACTCAAAATAGTATTCAAATTTTGTTGCAGCACTGGCTCACTGGACAAGAACTTCAGATGATCTGTCATCTGAGAATGAATATAACAAGCATTTCCTTATTTTCTTTTCCTATAATAGATGTGGTATAACAGTGACTGCTATCTGTCTAATGCCTAAGAATAACACTAACATAGGCCTACAGGAAATATAAGAGATACTGATGACACAGAATATGTTTAACACTAAATCAGCTATAACCTCAATAACAGTTGTGGCTAACAGATGGTTCTCCAAGGCTGGCAGTTTGGTGATGAGTGAACATATCGTACCTTTGAGACCGTGTTTCAGGCAATGCTCCATGACAACAAAGAATTGTTGTAGAGGCGGATAGTCAGAGTCCAGAGTTCGCCCAAAGCTCAGAGCCGACTCGATCAGGCCTTTGATGCTAAGCTTAGCCATATTAAGCAAGTTTGCTCGTTCCATTGCCATAGGATCTCGAAAGGCTGGAAGACACGAAGGACTAGTTTATCCAAAACTTACAGCATAATCACCAAAAATCAAGGTCTTACGGTGAACATGAAAATGAAAAACAACAACCACAACTCATCACAGCACTTAAACCTCTGGCTATTCCTTTAGAGCTAACATGTGACCACACTTTTTTCATGGCTGAGCTTAAATTTTAACAAACCCTTAAAGCACTTTCACTGGTTTTGACTATGCTGTCATTCACCAGTCCTTAACAGTAGCATTTCCCTTTTTTTTTTTTGTTTCAACAACAAATACTGCACACATGCTATACTTGTCAGTTTTGAATGATCAGTGATACATTGGACCCTGTTTTCACCATCAGGCTAATCAATTACTCTTATGCAAACACATTTTGACAGGTTCTGTCTAACAAGCATACTGACACTGTGGTAATCTACTTCCCTCTTATGTCGGTTGGTTCCCATTTCCAATTTATTTGGATATTATGACGTGAATGAAGCCTTGTTGTATCTTTATTGGGGTAAATAACTTCACATGTTTTGCATTTCTCTACTCCTTTCAGTAACTTCTTTATTAAATTAATTCACCAACAGTTAGGCTATTTGTCATGATCATGGGAGGGGGGTAAACACAGATTATGAAAAATCAGAAGCATACTGATTTGACTGACAGGCCTATCTCATCAGTAAAAGACATTTTGCACAGTAATGTGATTTGCAGTTATAAAACACTAAGATTTACCAGATGCAGGAATGAGTAGGAATCAACAAGGCACTCTTCATGACATCATACCATTATGACATCATGCAGAAAATGTTGTATGGCAAGCCATTTTAACAAATACCTTAAAATTATATTAATATGACTAGTGTCCTTTACTAGTAATTAATAGAAAGTATAGAGTGTTTTCACGAAACATCATCAATCGGCCATATTGGTGGCACTGAACACAAACAATGCCACTGAACTGAATGAAACTCGCACATTATAGCTGATCATTGCTGCTGAAAATGGTCAGTTATTGTCATGTTTTGGTCTGTACTAATTGGTCAGACCGGGAAAAACATTTGGAGCACTACAGACAGCCAAAAGTTATATCAAATCAAGTAAAGGATTGCAAAAAACTGTCTGAGGAACAAAAGGCATTTGTGGTTGGCCAAACTTTATCAGGATTTCCAGGGCAAGAATCCTGACAACATTCATGTTTGTTCTTATCATTTCTGGTCAGGAATATTACACCTATTCTTGCTTGCTAAGTCCTTTGCTATATAATTAAGCAGCTTCCACAGTTCAGACAGCATAATTAGCAGAATAATGTGTTCAGTAGTACATTAACCGTTCAATCCATGCTGTTTGAGTATCGCCAATATGGCCGTGCATCTGGGTAACTGACCACATCATGATGTAAGTGCAAACCCTCTATTATTTAGTACATAATTGGAAGATTTGTTAATTTTACTAGTAACTATTTATTACATGAGAGTGCTTATTTTTTTAATCACCTAGGCCACGTTTCAGTAGTTTCTAACAATTGCTTTTTTGGTTGTCTTTTGTTATTATCAGTCTAAATATATGCTTTATATTTCAATTAAAAATCTCACTAATAAGATTAAAAATAGTTTCTAATAACAATTGGGACACTTAACTATTCGAGTAGTCAGAGATAACTAAACAATATAGTACTAGTATCTCTTACTAATAAAAATGGAATAGCTATTAACAACAATAGTACTACACAGGGCTTCTAATCAGAAGTGAACAGTTGACACATAACCGCACAGATCCAAATTGAATTCAATGACAAAAGAGAGCAATTTGTTAACAGTTATAAAGGACTAGTTACTTGACACGCTATTGGGATGTTGACAAGTAACAAATGTATATGTAATAGTAAAGACAACTGATTTAGAACTGAACTAATAGATTTTAACCAGTACTGTACATTTATTTTACTAATCATTAAAAATAAGTGCTAGAAACAAAAAATATTTTAGTTAGTTTTAAGCAAACAATGTTAAAACGGCTTGCCATACACGTAGGCTCTGCATCTAAACAACTGAATCCCGACCTCAGCCAAAGGGTTTAATGTTATCCATAACCTACCCTTGGCACCCCATTCTTCGGAAAAAGGCGATGTTTTAGGCTCTGTCACTTTGGGCAAGACATGAATGCCACCCGAGAAGGTTTCTGACGCTTTTCTGGCTAACGCGAATATGGGCGCCTGCCATCTCCCGTCTCCAGATTTCATGGCAGGGCTGCTCGCTTTCTCACCAGCCGATTTATCCTCCTGCAATCTGAGGATACCGAACACTTGCGCTCTCTCTTTGTTGCTCTCTGCTTCTGCCAACACAAGGTCCTGTTCTGCAGGTGTCGCCATCGTTAACGAGAATATCATACAGTTTAGGATAACGCTACACCTAACAACCACGGCGGTGATGTGTTGAGCGGCATTGATGAACAGTTAACGACGTAATTCAAGCGCTTTTCCTTCTGATGTTCCTTGTCAACGCCCCAAATGCGACGTATGTCTTCCATTCATATGATCATGTTATTTTTGCGAACAAATTGCTAGATTGTAGATTTGTTTACACCCGAGCACTCCTGCACGATCCGTCTGCAGCAAAGGGGTGGTGTCATAACGTTAAAAAGACGTAATTCAGTGAAAGAGTATGGATATACTACCCTCTACCGCTTGTATGGAACATTGTCCTGTCCTGTTTCATTAAAAAAATTATGAAACCATTACCTGTTAATAGCCTTAACACATAATATTTCTTAGATTATTATGGTATATCGTAATAATGGAGGAAAATACGTGGAAATTAGGCCTACATTCGTGTTGTAAAAGTGTTTGTAAGTGAATGGTGAGTTTTCAAAGATAAAATTGAAGTGTTCATTGGATGGACACTATCCCATCAAGCCACAGCTGTAGAGTTGTGAATGTACTAGCTAATAGTATGTGTATATTTCATTCATATTATATAGAAAATGCTTTTTTTTAACAAACTGTTGGGAAGAATGATTAAAGCTGCAGTCCGTAGGTTTTGCCTCTTTGTCGCCATCTCTTTCTGAAAACCTGCAATTGCAATTAAAGGGTTAGTTCACCCAAAAATGAAAATTATGTCAGTAATGACTCACCCTGATGTTGTTCCAAACCCATAAGACCTTTAAGATATTTAAGACAGTTTAAGATATTTTAGATTTAGTCCGAGAGCTTTCAGACCCTCCATTTTGGAAAGTATCCACTGGACGTAAACAACGTACGCTGTTCTGTATCAGCCACAACACAAGGATGCGCTGTTTTTGTTAGAATAATAGCGTAAATACACGTAGAAAACGTGTCTGTGTATTGTGGCTGATACAGAACAGCGTACGTTGTTTACGTCCAGTGGATACTTTCCAAAATGGCGCTACGGTGACATAGAGGAGACGAATTGTTGACTAAA
This sequence comes from Cirrhinus molitorella, assembly GCA_033026305.1. Classification (NCBI taxonomy): domain Eukaryota; kingdom Metazoa; phylum Chordata; class Actinopteri; order Cypriniformes; family Cyprinidae; genus Cirrhinus; species Cirrhinus molitorella. Next base: position 24,383,284 of record CM065126.1, read on the forward strand.
GTCGTCATTTTTGTTTTCTTTGCATACAAAAAGTATTCTCGATGCTTTAAATTCTAATTGACCCACTGATGTCACATGGACTACTTTGGTGGTGTTTTTATTACCTTTCTGGACATGGAAAGTATACCGTACATACATTTTCAATGGAGGGTCTGAAAGCTCTCGGAATAAATCTAAAATATCTTAAACTGTGTTCCGAAGATGAACGGAGGTCTTACGGGTTTGGAACAACATCAGGGTGAGTCATTAATGACATAATTTTCATTTTTGGGTGAACTAACCCTTTAAGTGCGGAATTATCTTCCATGCGTGGAATTTTTAGTCCAATAAAGTGCATCCATCCATCATAAGAAGTACTCCACACGGCTCCGTGGGGTTAATAAAGGCTTTCTGAAGTAGTTTTATGCATTTATGTAAGAAATATAGTGTATATTAAAACATTGAGTGGCATTCCAGTGAAGCGTAAGGCTCCAGTGAGAATATCGCAAGAACCAAGGTTTGTTTAGAGCAAAGGAAAACCTCTTGGCTCATATTGAATTCCTCCACCAGATTTCTTTACAAATCCTCATTTACTGGAACCCCTCTATCATGAGTGCGCATACAATAGTTAGCAGAAGCTAGAGATTACAGTTTATAAAGTTTTAAATATGAATTTAAATATGTTATTTATATAAGATATAAATAACTTATAATTATATAATAAATAAACGTATTTGTGTTGTTCTTACACAAACACATCAAATCACTTAAGAAACCCTTTATTTAATTTTTTGGGTGGACTATCACTTTACTTAGGTCACTAAACAAAACAATAACTAGATAAAATAAAAAGATTCAAAGTCAAGAATCAAAGTAAATGAAAATCAAAATCAATCAAAGGTGACTTTTTATTAAAATGTATTTTATTAAACTTGTGCTTTAAAATGAGCACTAACAACCTCTGCTGACAACCACCTCAATGGTGCTGAGTCAGGTTTATTCTCCTTGTAGAGTAGGGTGTCACCATACTATGCTAGTTACCAAGGGGTGGGTCTGCAAATCTAAACAACTATAACTTATGTAAGTATATTAAGTTCTAGAAGCTTACCTTGACTGTAGGCCAAACGCTCCATACTTTCGCTATGGGTGATGCCCCACCGGTGGAGGCTCTGAGGGGAATACATGACTGCAGCTCCACAACCCCTTTCAGGGTGAAGATGAACTTCTTGTTTCTCAGTGAGCCCTGAATACAATGAACAGTGAATTTAATGAAGGGTGGTTAACATTTAAACATCACTTACGTATGTCTACTAACAGCATAACAGACGACCAATTGCCAAGTATTCATAACTAACTGAAATGTTGCAAAAAATAAAATAAAAGCTGATTCCTATACTGCATGCAGTTGCTGACCTACATCCAGACTCAAAACTCAACATGTTTCTGTTGTTTTCTGCTGATCAGGGTCTGGCTATCATATGACTCTGATTTCCTGCACCACTGTCCCGCCTCAAATGGAAGGAAATGTATACACATTCGGTCTGAACAGACACAACACCTTAAGATTTCAGTGCAGTAAACATGTATAGCTAATAAACAACATGAATTCAAACATGCTTTGTCATTTTGCTTAGGCACTTACTTCTGCTTTAAAATGTAACTGAATCACTCAGTGGTGTTGCAGCAACATCATAATACACACTTACCCCTGTTGAGTCTACACCCTGTGCTGGTGTTCTTCTGGCACTATTGGGCCGGGAGAGCTGATTAGGTGAGGCGTAACCATTTGCTGCATTAGCAGGCAGTGGGGAGGAGATGTCTCTCGCTGGAACAGCTGAGTGCATTGGGTGCAGGGTAGCAGAGGCGGTCAAACAAATGGGGTGGGACATGTGAGCATACTGGCCAGCCAATAAGTGTGGAGCTGCAGGCTACTCAGGAAGTGGGATTCTGAATGATACTGCATGGCAATAAGTATGAATGTGACAGGCATACCACAAAGTGCTATGCCTTATCCGTTTTTAGCATATTGCAGCTGCATTTTGTGTGAAAATATTGAATATACACTACTGTTTAAAGAAATTAATACTTTTATCTAACAAGGATGTATTAAACCAGGGATGTCCAAACCTGTTCTTGGATGGCCACTGGCCTGCAGTGTTTAGCTCCTACCTTAATTAAACCCATCTGAACCAGCTAATTAAGGTCTTCAGGCTCACTACAAACTTCCAGGCAAGTGTTTTGGAGCTGGTTGGAGCTAAACTCTGTATGACAGGAGTGTCCATGTCGATCACGTGTTCGGAATGTTTTTTTCTGCTTTTTGCCATTTAGGTTTGTCAAGATTTAACTGAAAACGGGGGAAATTCTCAGGGAAACACGGAAGCTGCTAAATTAGTTAAGATATTAGCCTATTTCACCTACATGACCGGAAATTATAAGAACAAACACGAATGTGGTCAAGATTCTTGCCGTGGAAATTCTGGTTCAGTTTGGCCAACCACAAATGCCTTTTGTTCCTCAGACAGTTTTTTGCACTCCTCTACTTGATTTTATATAACTTTTGGCTGTCTGTAGTACTCCAATTTTTTTCCCCGTCTGACCATAGTTGACCATTTTCAGCAGCAATAATCAGCGAAATATGCGTGACGTGAAAACTCTCTATACAATATTACCTGCATTCAGTATTCTGTCTTTCTTTAAATAAATCAAATTCCATGATTTTATTCAGTGACTTCCATGAAATTCAGTACTAAAATCCTTTCATACTGTGTCTTTACTTTAACCAGAAGATGGCAGTATCATCCAAAAAGAGTAAAAACCTAAACCTATTAATTTGGTCTTCCATCCATTCGGATCTTGCAATAATACTTTATTATTATTAATAGGAGTGAAGTGGTCATTTCGCAATTAAACTAAGTGTGTTTCTATGACACATCTTAGGTTTTTTTTTTTTCAAATGTTTTCAAATTTCTAATTTGAAGCAGAAAATGTCATGTACACGCAGGCAGGATGAGTCACTGGGTTAATCTTGCCAAATCATCATTAATTAATCTCGATCACTTCATTACTTCTTCAATTACTTCAGTACTTTTTCAGTTTTAATTTAAAATAAGAATCCACTTCAGACTTGATTGAAGTCTTCACGAGTGGATTTCACACTTGTGATCCTCCTGAAAGCATGATGCTGAATGTTGTGATGAGAGGGCAATGAAGTGCTCTTGAAGTGCTGTGCATTAAACTCACTCTTGTAAAACTCTTTAGTTTTTTTTTTTTTGAATAGTTTCATTATTGCTTTTCATGCAAACAAACAAATCAAAAGCTTATATATAAACATTGAGAGTGATATGTGTCAGTGAGTATATTTAAATATGCGCACTATCCAGTAGATAAAACCAACCCAAAATAATAGCTGTAGTTCATAGTTCCATGGCGCCATTCACTACTCTAATATGCTTGGATAATACCTTGGACGGCTTTCACTAATTCCAAAGACTTCCAGCATAAACAATTAAAAAATAATTCAAAAGAGCATTGTTCACAATTCTACATGATTTTTTAATAAACAGTGGATTTATTTAGTTACATCAACAACATTTTTATATTGTATACCAGGTATGTTGTTGACATTGATAGTTCCACGAAGTACCTTTAAATCCATAGAATCCTTTCCATTATCCACCTTTTTCTTTGATGCTGAAGTAAGCCTATGCGTAAGACGTCCGGTCCATTAGCCACTATAGGGAAATAACGAGAAGAATAACAACATGCAGTAAACGGTAAAACTGTTTGCACTACAAACCAGTGTGCTCAAATCAAGATAATACATTACGATTTGCAATATCAAGCAGCAAAACAAGCTGTTTTGTACAGCTAAAAATAGCTGGAGGTGGATGAGACTGAAAGCCCAGACCCATAACGGGAAGAAAAAGGTGGGTATAAAAGGTTTTACAGCGGGAAAAGATTCTTTAGATTTGTAAAATGTTCTTTTCATGTCTTCACTGAAATGCTTCTATATTTTGGAAGCTTTATTTTTATGTGTGTAGGAGCTTCAACACAATTCATGGGACCTTTCAGGCATTCAAATTAACATCCCTCAAAATTTACATGTAATTACACACTTTAGCTTTCCATCTAGCAGTTATTTCACACAATGTAACAAACACAAAATCTACATTATGTAAAAGTCCTCACAGCCATCATTATGAAGGGTGAGGAGGGTTTTCATTATCGCACAAGCCTGCAGCATTGGTGCCTTCCTGTGAATATCACAAGAGCCATCGAACTGGATAATCATGAAAAGAATCCAATAGTCTTGTTGGATTTGGTTGCATCTTTCATGACACTCAACACGGGTTCAAAGCCGTATAGTAACTCAAAAGATGCCACAGGCACTGGACCAAGAATCATCGGCAGCGCCATGAATAGAAAATCACATCTGATTGAGTTTGAAGGGTTCTTCAGACATTTAACCAGGCAACAACATCTGATTAACTGCTGGCTTCTCGGCACTCCCTTCAGACGACTCTCGCTAAAGGATTTTCGTTGGTTATAAATAGCATTGATCTTTCACATCAGTATAATGACTGCATATTTTTGCTCTTCATCTCCATAGCCTTGGGAAGACGGTATTTGCCATGGAGAGGCACTCTACCATCACAGTGAAGCTCCTGTGAAATAGTCAAAGTTTAAAGATGCTCTTCTTGTTTGATATTCATAGTTTTTATGTACACACAACATGATGACAGCCTGGTGTAACATTTATAACCTTATAGGGAAAAGTGGAAGGTCAGTTAATGGATTAGTTCCCTTCCAGAATATAAACTTCCTAATTTACTCACCCCAATGTCATTCAAAATATTAATGTCTTTCTCTCTTTAGTCCAAAAGAAATGAAGGTTTTTGATGAAAACATTAGTAGGCTTCAGTGGTGGCTAACTTTGCAGGTCCAAATTGCAGTTTCAGTGCAGCTTCAAATTAAGAGCTCTACAAGATCCCAGCCAAGGAATAAGGGTCCTATCTTGCGAAAATATCTATCACTTTCTAAAAAAATGTAAAATGTATGTACCTTTAGGACCCTTATTCCTCAACTGGGATCATGTAGAGCCCTTTAAAGTTAAAGTGAAACTGCAATTTGGACCTTCAACCCGTTGGCCACCACTGAAGTCTGCTATATAGAGAAAAATCCTGAAATGTTTTCCTTAAAAACCTTAATTTCCTTTCGCCTGAAGAAAGAAAGACATGAACATCGTGGATGACATGGGGGTGACTAAATTATCAGGAAATATATTCTGGAAATGAACTATAATATTATACTTATACTCATTGTGCATTTGGAACACAAGACAGCACAATGTTGATTTTTAATCATAGACATCAGTTCATATGACAAAGGTCTGAAATTTATGTCTCAAAAGGATTTGTGTGTGCGCATATACTGATATTGGTTATACTTTAATTTGTCTGCCAAAGGACATGATAAATGAGTCTGAGAAAGCCTCGTTTAAATCAACGAGGGGTATAGACGGCAAGACCTACAGTCTTCTTCTACTTCATTATTAACTAAGCCCAAGGAGGTAATTATGATCTTGTCTATTTAAAGAACATGCTCAAATGAGGAAAGACCTCAGTTTATTAAATAAATAAAGACCTCCTGCTGGAGAACGTGGGCTGGCCTTGTATAATGCATTATCTTTTGGTCTTCAAACAATGTAATTCAAATGTATGATCATAAAGATCCTATAACACATAAAGATAACCTAGAACACCCTAGCAACCATTTAGAACACTTTACCAACAGAATAGCAATGCTCTGGCAACCACTCTGTACACTGTGATTGCAGGTTATTCATGCACAAACATCTTTTCTGCTTTTCGTTTTCTTCAGAAATGTAAAAACCTTTAATGAGGTCAGAAATGCTTCGTATTTTTCTGAGCCACCGCACTGTATATCGATAAACGTGGATGATCATAGATAAAAATGCGCGATGCAGCTGTCCACTGATTTGTGATCGATGGTTCATTTTCTGTTGCGACCTTAAGGCCAATGCGTAATGACGAGGTGTGCTTTTCCATCACTATATGTCATCCAGCAAGCATAATTAAGTCATGTACTTACGTTTATGATCTTGGCAGACACGTTCTCTTCTCATCAAAGTGCCTTACAAGAGTGCAAACATTGTGTTGTGATTATTGAATCAGCAGATAGAGGAGTATTCAAGAGGAGCCGCTACTATCACACCCTCAGTTCTGTCAATCCTGGTCAATTCATTCATCTCTTGGATTGTGTGTTCATCTCTTGTGTCAACTGGAAGGAGATTCTTTTGTGATAATGTGATTATTCCGCTTATCACCAAATAAATAAATAAGTACTAGTACTACTAAAAAAGAATTAGTTAATTACCCCGGGTAGTAAGACTTGTATGGCTTACGAAAATGATATTTCTTACCAAAATATGTAGTTGAAAGACTTCAAAAACCATCCACGTTTTATACATATTTTGCACCAAGGGGGGGCTACTGGCGCTAAAATTACCTGTTGCTAGAGGCTTTTCAAAATCGGCCATATTGGCAGCACTGAATGTAAACAATGCCACTGAACGGAATGAAACATTGCATATTTTGCTGATTATTGCTTCTGAAAATGGTCAATTATTGTCATGTTTTATGCTGTACTAATCGACCAGACAAGGAAAAACATTTGTAGTACTACAGACTGCCAAAAGTTTTAACAAATCAAGAAGAAGAGTGCACAAAATTGTCTGAGGAACAAAAGGTGTTTGTAGTTGGCCAAACTGAATTTCCAGAGCAAGAATCTTGACAAAATTTGTGTTTGTTCTTATCATTCCCATCAGGTAGGTGAAATATTAGGCTAATGGCTATGAATTAATACTCCTCCTACGTATCTTTACCACCTATTAACTTTAGTTTGTTAAAATATTGTGCCTTTTACTTACGAAGTCCTTCTCTATGAGATTTATCAGCTTCCTTAAGTTTTTTTTCTGTGGTTTAGACAGCATAGCAGAACAACATATTCATAGTACATTAACCGTGCAATCCATGCTGTTGTTTACATCCGAGCAGAGGTTGCATTAACCGAAAATTGTCTGTAATTTATGGATGTTAGCCCCATAAATTAGCCCCCCTGCAGTGCAATGATCTGAAGGACCGACCCATTTACCCCTGGGAATACGAAAAAAATTAAACGGAATGCTATTTCATGCGAAGGGTACACCTCCGATCTGACTTGTGCCACCTCAGATTCAATTTGACCCACTCCAGCCCCCAAAACTCGTCGATTTTAACCATTTACGGGTGTATTTAAAGTTTCACTGCTAAATTCAAACGTGCTTTTGCGCCCTGTCTGGCACTGAGCCAGATAGACGAGCTCAGTGCTTTTAGCCTATATTCAGTGTTTTTACTAAGTAAATATATGTTTCAGTCATTTAAATTAATTACTAAAAAAATACATAATATGCACTGAGGTTTATGAGTTTGTTAAATGCATTGGTGTGTAAAGAAAACGCCAATAACCCTTTCAATTAAAATCTGGTATTTATTGCTTGAATTTTCTAATTAAACTGACAGAATTTGAAATCTGAGGCTTTGTTTCATATCAAAAGTAACAAAACTATTGCAATTTATTGGATGGGAGGCACACTGTTCATTCATCAGTTGACAACAGCATAGATCCAGCCATAGTGTATTTTGTTGTTTTTAGTGTCATACGCTGCCACTGTGGGGTGTGGTGTTGAACTTGAAAAGTAACTCAGTCTGTTCATCTTTACTCTTCTAAATAAATGCATAAGCCTATATCGTCCTGTAGGTTCATGATTAAAAATTAAAATGTGAACAAAAATAAAAGCAATTAAATGTGTGTGTAAATAAAATATGAATATTAAAATGACGTGTTATAATACATTATGACGGAATTTTTACGACATTGTCCCTCAAAATGACGGACAATGTTAAAGTCTAAAGCAACCTCTGCATCTGAGTATTTCCAATATGGCCACGCATCTGGGTAACTGACCAAACCGTGACGTAAGTGCAAATCCTCCTTTGAGGCTTTTAGTAGACCGCAGCTACTGAAAGAGCTTACAAACGGCAGAGACAAGACATGCTACACGCAATCCTGGCAGGATGTAAACATGCCGATGCTTGTCATGACACCACAGCCACTGAAGGAGCTTCTCAGTGCGGATTTCACTCAATATCCGGGAATGTTTACACTCCTTGTGGGGAAAATCAGTGGTATGGCATTTGGATTAAGCCTACGCTTATATCCATCACCAATTGTAAGTTCTTTCAATAGCTGTGGTCATCGTATGAGTATTTTTTACTTTCCAAATTTGCAGTAAATGTTGCTATTTCAGTAAGAGACATTATTTACATCAGCAAACGCTGACACAATTTTTAACAAATTAATAAATGGAGACAATTTACTGGTCTAATAAAATGACAGGTGTGGTTGTTTGTGGTCACATTTAGTAGGTCCCACACTGTTACACTCTCCACTAAAGAGTGACAATCACATACAGTACATACAAAACCTCACAGGACTGGTGGGCAAACAACAGCTTGATTTGTGGAGGCAGCGACATTAAACTCAGGGGGGTTGATTCATATTTCCTCTGGTCTGGAGAGGAAGCTTAATTATATACTAGTACACAGCAGGGGAGCGCTAAGGACGGATGAGCTCCTTGTCAATAAGAAGCTGTCTTCAATCTAATAAGGATGATGTGAAGTTGGATGCTGGGTTGACATCCCTTCCAAAAACATTCACATGAGCCGACAGACAGAAAGATGTGAGAAGAGGTCATGATTTTTTTTCCTTATAAGCATGAAGCACTCTCTAAACACATAGCACACCATGTGAAAAACAAACATGCAAAAATCCAATAAACCCAAGTAATTGCATATAGAATTGTTGACAGTAGGTTTTCCCTAAGGATATGTATGTTAAGACTGTTTTAGATGAAATTAGGTTCTTTTTAAAAAGGGGAACTGTTCTTCTGGAAGATTTTACAAGCACATAAACATATAAATATAATGTATAAAGATTGTATTATAAATTCTGGAAAACTACACATGGAATGACAAAATTCCTTTTATGCCTTCTATGTATGAAGGCCACTTACCTCCTGGATGGCACTGGACTTCATAAATTCTATTTTTAATGAAATTCTCTTTCAGCGTCACTATAAAAGAAATATGAACCTTTGAGTCCCAGGCTGCGGTCAGGACTTTCCCACTACCTTTTCTAAAAGCCTCTTTTCACTCCACAGGAGAACTCAAAATTGCATTTACATGCAATAGAAGAACCATATCAAAAAGACACATATTTTTGATGAAGTGTATGAAAGTGTGGCTGATTTTAACGTACCTCCTTACAATGATTAGATCGGAACTTTTCTTACAATGGCATGTGATTGCAGCAACGGCAGTGGTCATCACTCCTCCCTCTTTTAACAAACCAAAAATCAAGAGACAGTGTTGAGATGACAGCAAAAACTAATTTGTTATCTTCCAATTTTGACATTCAGAAACATTAAAAATGCTTTTTATGGTAAAACCAGTCAAGAGCTCAATTAGATTTTCTAACTTAGCAAATTGTGGAAAAATTACTTAGGAAGCTGTAATATAAATCACTATATGAATAAGAGCTATAATACATTATTATATTTCATTATTTCAATTATTTCATATTTATTAGGAGCCAAGCACCTATTGTATCCGTTGGTTTTCTTCTTCTTCCTCTGCTCTGGGAGTTTATGGCAGCCCACTTGTGGGCACACAGATAAAGGACAACATTTACTAGCGCCACCAACAGGCCAAATATGCACAATAACTTTTTAATCGTGAGGTCTAGAAGCAAAATTCTCTTTTCCTCTGATTCCTTGTCTCATGCCAAGCTGAATGCATACCAAAAATGTAGAATTCTAAAATCTACTTTTTCATACTCATCCTAGGTGGTTTGTCAGATTTTGACCAAAATTGGCTCAGACCATCTTCTCTGCCAAAAAGTTATTGCTTCAAAAAGCATTTTGATATACCAAACTGTCTTCATAAAACATGTTAACGAATTTGATTAATTTGTGCAGAAATTTACATGAGGCTATATCTTTGCAGTGCTTTAGCAGATTCAGACCAAACTTGGTGCATTATACCAAGCATGACTTGAGGGCACACGAGTAGTTTCGGCAGAGCACTACTTACTGGCCAAAACATATACATTTTTTTGCCATTTTTGTTTAGAATTTTTTTAACAGTTTGACCAAAAATCATCAGAGGGATTTTGTTAGATTCGGAGTAGTGTACCGCATTGAACAATATTAATAAAACAAAATTTTCCTATGTCAGCCATTTTGAGCATGAATCATTTAGAATTTTGTAGTAAAATGCTGTATTTTTCAAACACCTTAACATATTGTTATGAATCTTATGAATTATATAGAATTGCTTGCGAGAAAGTTATAAAATTTAACACACGGATAGAGGACAATCTTATCATTAACCACAGCAAATTTGGAGTCTCTAACTCAGACTCTTTAGCGCCACCAACAGGCCAAACTTTCACTCATTTTCTGCTTCTGAAGCGTAAAGTCTAAATGCAAAATACTTTTTTTCTTCTGATTCCTTGGCTCATACAGAGTTGAATTTAATATAAATTTTAACTTAAACTTAAGTGTAGTGAACTAAGAACTACAATGATGTCAACCCAAAATGGCCGCCTTTGACCTCTGATACAGCCAATAGTGAGCCTGCTCATGTGAAGCCACAGCAGCACAACACCAATCATTTGATGCAACTACAATAAAATCATTTAATTAAGACACTATTCAATATTTTAATATATATATATATATATATATATGCAAAATGCTTTGCATTGTGCAAAATTATCACAAATTATTATTGATGCTTTGAAATTCTTTTCTATTGGTATGTGTCCTCGTTTACAGTTGGAGCAATGATGTGAACATGAGATTCATCAACAGCTCCAATTACTCCAAGAAAGCCAACAATCCTCATAAAAGTGGCTTGTTTTTGCAGCATAATTTGACGGTCAGTTGGAAAGTCAATGAAGTGCCATAATAGTGGCCGAGAGAGAGAGAGAGAAACATGTTACTTATTTTGTAAGCATATTGGAAATTTGCTTGGAGTCAATTGCAAAATACAAGAAAGGAGGACCAACAAAATATTAATAACTGATTATGCTGTAGTCAACGTCAATGTTGCCAATTTAGTGATTTTTTAATATGTATTTAAAAGCCTAGCAACAAAATCAATTTCTTGGACAAACCTTATTTAGAACACTCTCCCACTGATATATTTATATAGATCAGTGAACTCGCCATTATGACCTCATCCTCATCAGCTACATTTAGCGATTGTTTTAGTTACTTTCAGGTGAAAGCAGTTAGCAACAATGATCAGTGTTTTTTTTCTTTCATATTTTGATGGTTTAAGTGAAATGTGAGGTCATTAAAACCCTCCACACATCACTTTTGGCAACTGTTGTGTTTTATTTCTGCAGTTAGAGCATTGATTTGTAGAGTGAAAGAAGTTCATTTTCTTACTTGGTAAGTTACACAAAAGAAAATGTGCTTGATGATCAAGTTTGTATCATTCTGTCAATTCCATATCTCCTCCTCTTTGCTGCCATCTTGCTACTCCTAACTAGGTTAGGAGACCTCTCTCACTTGGGCCATATGTATAAAGCTGCTCACAGTAAAATTTTAATTTTAAGTGTGTCAAAATTCTAAGAATGACATAATTTTGCTCTGATTTCTAGATTTAAGATTAAGCGTGATTCATAAAGGTTCTTAAGTGTTACTAGTCTTAACAGGAGTCTCAGGAGAGCTGGAGAGGTCTCCTAACCTTGTTAGGAGTAACAAGATGGCAGCAAAGAGGAGGAGACGCACACTTTCCAATGAAGATATGATGTATTGGAGTTATATGATGATATGGAATTGACAGAATGATACAAACTTGATCATCAAGAATATTTTTGTATTTTATTTATTTTTTTGTAACTGACCAAGTAAGAACAAATCAATGCTTTAGCTGCAGAAATAAAAGTATTAATTATGTTTGTTTTTTTGTTTTTTTTTGCTGGAAAATTGGAAAAATGCAGCAATCCACCGGTGATGACACAGTAAGAAGGGTCTTAAATATTGTGACACTAACCCCACCAAACACAACAGTGGACAAAAGTGATGTGTGGAGGGTTTTAATGACCTCATATTTCACTTAAACCATCAAAATATGACAGAAAAAAACACTGATCAGTGTTGCTAACTGCTTTCAATTGAAAGCAGCTAAAACAATCACTAAATGTAGGGGATGAGGATGAGGTCACAATGGCGAGTTCACTGATCTATATAAATAAAAATATATCAGTGGGAGAGTGTTCTAAATAAAGTTTGTCCAAGAAATTGATTTTGTTGCTAGGCTTTTGAAAGTCAAAAAAATCTAGTGACAAAATGACTAAATTGGCAACACTGACATTGACTACAACAATCAGTTATTAATATTTTGTTGGTCCTCTCTTGTTTTTGCATGTGTTCATAATTTCTGGCCATGCTGCCATACAAAGAAATTAAATCCACACACGTTTCTTTGCATTATTATCAGAAATAGAACAATTGACTCCAAGCAAATTTGCAATATGCTTACAAAATCAGCAACATGATTTTTTTTCCTCTCTCTCTGCCACTATTATATAGCACTTCACTGACTTTTCAACTGACTGTCAAATCATGATGCAAAAACAAGCCACTTTTATGAGGATTGTGGGCTTTCTCTGAGTAATTGGAGCTGTTGATGGATCTCATGTTCACATCATTGCTCCAACTGTAAACGAAAAGACAAACCAATAGAAAAGGATTTCAAAGCATCAATAATAATTTGTGATAATTTTGCACAATGCAAAGCATTTTTTTTAATATTCAGAAATTGTGTCTTATTTAAATTATTTTATTGTAGTTGCATCAAATGATTGGTGTTGTGCTGCTGTGACTTCACATGAGCAGGCTCACTATTGGCTGTATCAAAGGTCAAAGGCGGCCATTTTGGGTTGACATCATTGTAGTTTTTAGTTCACTACACTTAAGTGTCCCCTCAGTCAACACTTAAGAATTAGTCTTAGACTTTACTGAAAGTAGTTTTTTTTTTTTTTTTTTTGAGACTTAAGTCAAAGTTTATTAAGACTATTCTTAAGAGCATTTCTGAGAAGTTTTATACATACAGGCCCTGGTCTTTACTGAGTAATTAAAGACAACTCCTTAGCTCATTTTACCTCTGTTGTACTTGACCCCTTAATTGCTTGCTTTTGAAAACCAAACTGATCCATATTTGTAGCTATAAGCTATAAAACCCCAATCACAGACATTAATGAAAAAAACAAATAAATAAACATACTTTATCAGAATCTGTGGAATTAGTTATTAGGAAAAAAGTGACACTAAACTATCTAAACTGCATTTTCTAAAATAGATAAAAGGAAAGTAACAAATATGTAGGTAAACAACAGACTGTCACATATTTGTGATACCAGATGATACCAGACCATGTCTAAAGTGCAATATTCAGAGTACCACAGTCCCCCTGCAAACACACAAATCAGCATGACAGAGAACAGATAAGAACATCCACTGAAGCAGCAGAACACAGCTCTGTAAACATCATTTATTAATTCATTCAGCAGGACACTCACTGTGTTTAGGGCAATACTCAAGCTTTAACAGTCAGGTCAATACATAGTCATAGAAATCACACAATTACAGCAGAGAAATCCAAAATAGACAAGAAGAGAAAAAAAAAAAAAAAAGATTAAGGCTTAATACCTGTTTGTTTGCAATTATCTGACACAATGTCAAACAGATGCTATATTTTGTACATTTTACATAAAAAAAACCTGTAGCAAACTTTTAATAAATATGGCATTAGAGGATTCTCCTGTCATTGATTGACAAGAAACAACCAACCTGTAAATACAGGTCAAGATATGCAGTTAACTTGAATTGTTTTCTTGCTTATAAAATACACAGCAGACAAAAGAATAGGAGAATATAAAAACCATCACCATTTGGCAAAAAAAAACTATTATTAAGATATATAAGATGTACACATGCAGCTCTGACATAAATATGTTGAGTTTGAAAAAGATTCACAGATTACAAAATAATCAGCTCATAATAAGCAGTATTATTAAAATCAAGAGGAAGAACCCGTTTCAGGTAAAGATTTAAACTGCCATAAAACAATTATCAAATGAATAGTGTTCATACTGTTAGTCATCTTAGACACAAGGTACAAACAGAAGAAACTGCACTCTTACTGAGATCAGTGTAGCTGCCATTATCATAGACTTAGACACTTACGCAAGGAGCACTGTTCGCACTGGAAAAAAGAAACCTTAAATTTCATTACCTGAGACTCACAGGGTGCCAATTTTCCAAAGTTTCCCCATTAAACAAAACTAAGCTGTTTAAAATCTAAAGGCATTCTGAGTCTGTCAACATGACATCTTTAGTGTACTGCTTCAGGTCTGATTTAGTCTTGAGACAGAAGGATCAGTCCTAGCATCAGTAAATTGACACACAAAAAAACTACCTATTTTCACCTGACAGACGAAAATATTGACAGTACAAAAATGGCTTGCTTGCATCAGTGCGTCTTGTGTCAGCTATTACAAAAGTAACAGCACAGTTGTGTTTGGCAGAGCTACAAACAGTTCATTTCATCCACAGCAGGTGATCCTTTTTTACTCTCCAATTTAAGGCTTTTCTTAGGAGTTTGCACTCAGTCAACCAAAGGCATGCATTTGCAGCATTTTGCCCACTTGCTTTGTTTCTTGGCCTCCCGGGGTCCGCCGTCCAACAGACCATCCATATAATGTCCATACTCCTCTATGGCATCTTCCACACGGGTGATATAAAGCCAGGTAAAGATCACACCAAAAAACTAAGAAGAAAAAAAAACTTTTACTTTTGAAAATGAAAAGTTATAATATTTGAGTGGTTTACTGCACACTGTAAAACTGAACAGTGAAATGAATTAAATGAAATGAGTTATTTTCACTCAAATAATAATAATGAAATTCATCAGACTTAATTGAACTAAGTTCTGTAAACTCAAAATGTTGTTGTAGGAGTTTTCTAGTTCCCAGCATGCTTTGCATCAGACAACATGGAAAATAAATGTTGAAATTAAGTGTTATTTTGTGTGTTTTTGCACAAGATTAACATAGGGAGACATAAGTTAGTACTTAAATGTGTTATGTTAGGATTTACATAGGTTTCTGTTATGTTGGTTTTGTAGTGTTACCGCTGAGGTAAAGAGTAGAGCCTGTGGTTAGGTTGAGGATAGCAAAATTCGAAGACTACATATACTGCATGTTCTTTGACAATTTAAATGCAAGTATATATTGAGAGTCTTTCTGATAACCATATTAGCATGTGCTGATGTGTTATAGCGAACTAGTACTTAGCTATAGAGGTCTGAATGAATGTGACTTTAAGTGGGGTGGGACCATGGAAGAAAGGCTGGGATCGGCTCTAACGGCTCTCAGCCCCGCCATTCTTGTCGTAAGAATTTTAAGCTCTGCTCACTTAAAACATTTGAGTAATCAAACTCAATTTATAAGGCAATAAGTTTCCTCAAATGTTTTGAGTATTCTTAACTTATCAGGTTTTACAGTGCATATATTGCAAGCAATCAACAGTATATCAACTGGATTAAGATCTAGACTTCCAAAACCCTCAACAGATGACCATTTTATGACCAGTCTGGACATATTGCCAGTGGTCTAAAACATTCTCCATTTCTTTTGCATACAATGGCTTAAAACCTACCTGATCTCTTGACAAAAATGTTCCTGTGGGAATTTTTTTGTAAGACATACAAAATACGTACCAGTACTGCAGTTTCCAACAGAAATTAAGCAGTAAAACAGCGAGCATTTGTAATTGTTTTTGTAAACAGTTATGATTACAGCTCTGTATGTTTCACTTTCCGAACATAAGCCTGCTCGGTAGCTCAGCCGGCAGTGAATTAGATTTAGGATGCGGAATCCTTGGGTACGAATCCTGTGAAAAACATGACTCACGATGAAAGATCTGAAAGATGAAAGCACGAAAAAGAAGCTAAAACGGAATGTTTGCGATTGGGTTTTTAAGTCACATTCACTTTTGTTCATACTATCTGGTAGGTTTAGGTGTAGTGCAGATAGTATGTTAATTCAAAACGCCACGGAGCATTAGTTATAGTGCCACTCAACAGACATTTCAAGTCAGAACTGCGGTGACATGTACAAAACTAATGTCACAACATCATCTGTCACTCTTTTACCGCCACTAAGTGGACATTTCATATCGAATATGCCATGAAACTTACATGGCCATATGTATTTTGCATCTTGCAAAAACGTTTCCACAGGTGCGTTTGTGCGTTTTCGTCATGAGATCAGGTTGCTTAAAAATGGCTTTCCAACTCTTTTAAGATGCGTATAAACAGTTCTCCTTCTTTGAGGCTCAAGCGGCTCTTTTAATCTTGACATAACAGTACCATGTACTTCGATGCTTATGACCAAACAAGACCATACAAAATTATTGTATTATATAATGGCTGTTGCACTCATGAGACACTATAAACACTATAAAGTTCATTACGAAGTAAATAAAATAAAAGGTAAATAAAAATGTGACAAAATCCATCTACTCTCTTCTCTCAGGTAAATAGTTGTGTTCATCACAAGTTATTGAGTTCATATTTTAACTGTCATGACAATCAAGTTTCAGTCTAGAGTTATTCAACTCAGTGAAGAAAGTACACAGATACCTTTTCTTTTTTCCTAGGCATTGTATTTCCTGTCACATTTTTATTCATCTTCATTTCTAGCAACTTTTCCTACTATACTTTTGTTCTTTTTTTAAAGGGAATCCCAGGTCAAGACTAAATATAAATATGGCTTAGTATAATGTAAATGATGTATCTTACTGAAATACTGTATGCAGTAGAAAACCCATGAAAGATTTATATTATTTAAAAAAAAAAAAAAAAAAAAAAGTCCACATCATTTTATTAATATTTTGGACTACACTCTGTGATCTACTGTTGCTATTTTTACTGCAACACAACTCAGAAAATAAAATACTGATACGATGACCCCAGCTACTAAAAGGGCTTACAGGTGGTGAAAGATATAAGCATAGGCTTAAACCAAATGCAGTACCATCGATTTTCCCTACAAGGAGTCTAAACGCCTTGGATATCGAGTGAAATCTGCGCTGAGAAACTCCTACAGTGTCACAACAAGCGTCTGCATTTTTACATCCTGCCAGGATGGCATCTAAAGTTTCTTGTCTCTGCCATTTGTAAGCTCTTTTTTTAGCTGTGGTCTACTAAAAGCCTCAAAAGCACCAGGGCTAAAGTGGATAGAACAAAAACGCTGGTTTTTAGGAAGTTTTATTCATCCACAGGCATCTTCCCATTTTTTTCTCCTCTTCTTATCCCTAGAAAAGCAGTGAAGACTTACATTCCTTCTCTTGTTGCCCTTCAACTGACAATTACAACCAAAAGCTGCACAACGTGGCATCGTATCAGTATTTTATTGTGCTGAGTTGTGTTAATAGCAACAGGTAGCGGGCGGCAGC
The DNA here is from genome assembly GCA_033026305.1 of Cirrhinus molitorella. Taxonomy (NCBI): domain Eukaryota; kingdom Metazoa; phylum Chordata; class Actinopteri; order Cypriniformes; family Cyprinidae; genus Cirrhinus; species Cirrhinus molitorella. Next base: position 24,400,916 of record CM065126.1, read on the forward strand.
TCACAGAGTGCAGCCATTTCACATCATCGAAATAATGGTGTCCCCCATAGTCCAAAATATGTGTAAAATGTGTGGATTTTTAAAGGGGTCATTGAATGAGTTTTCAAGTTTTCCTTTCTCTTTGGACTGTTACAAGCTCTTGGTGCATAAAGAAGATCTGTAAAGTTGCAAAGACTAAAGTCTCAAATTCAAAGAGATATTCTTTATTAAAGTTAGGAGTCTGCCACACCCCCCTAAAACGACTGGGTCTAACACACCTCCAAGTATCTACGTCAGCATGTGGTAACGATTTGCCTAACACCGCCCAAAGGAATACAGTTTGTACATTTGCAAAAAAAAACAAAAATGCTAAGAATACAACAGTATGCTTTTAAATTTTATTTATTATATTTCTTCAGTTAATGATAAAATAAATACAGTGTTGAAAGTTCTTATAATGTCGTATATACAGTATATTGAAGTGATTACATATAACGTTAGTGAGCTGTTAAATGTAACAACGTGTCTATACCGGACGCGAGCGGCGTGACGCAACACAAATGTTGGACATAAAACTGCTGCTGCGTTATATTTATGACGTGTTGACACAAATTTCAAATAATTTTCAGTGGTCGCTTTGTATATGTTCACAGAATTTTGCTGTTGCGTTGCGACGAATGTCGCGTCAGGTGTAGACACAGTGTAATAGTTATCTGTAAAGTAAAACCTTATCAATCTGCTACGTTTTGATCAAGTCGCGCTGGCCGAGTTGACTGATCAGCTTGGTCTTCGCATTTTCTGGATCAGATTCGGGCTCGAATTGATAAGGTAGTACAGTCAACATTATCACGTGTCAATTGCTCGGGAGAATGGGATTCCACATATTGTAAGGGGCGTAACATTTCTGACACACGCTTAGAGTAAATCGGCCAATCACAATGCACGATAAAGCTGGCCAATCAGAGCACACCTCGATGATTTTCATCTGTGAATTGTGTCAAAATCGACCCGTTTCAGTAAGGCAGGGCTTAGAGGACATAAAATAATATAAAATATAAGCAAAATAAAGTGATTTTTTTATTTAAACCAGGTAAACACACTGCATTAAACCAAATAAACATAAAAATGATCTTTTCTCTACCTATTCAATGACCCCTTTAAAATAACGCAAGTCTTTTTTGGGTTTTCTACTACATATTTCAGTAAGAGACAATTTATGTTATATTAAGCCATACAAGGTTTAATACCTAGGGTTCCCTTTAAAAGCTTGATGCTGGTTATTCACTGCATTCTCCTTTTGTGGTCGGAAAAATAAAGGGCATATGGCATTAGAACAACCCAAGGGTGAGTAAATGATGACTAAAGTTTCATTTTTGGGTGAACTTTCCTTTTAATCTGCACACCTCATACTGCAGCTATACAATTTGTACAGCAATATAAATCTTGTAGTAAACATTTGGGATGGTTCAAAGTGTGGGCAGACTGACTAATGACTTTTTCCAACTGTGAATTGCCATTTACGGAAAAACTATGAAACTAATTATAAAAGCTTCTCAGGTCACAAGAATTTTCTTGAAAAAAAAAGTCCCACCACTCCTTCCCACTCGCATAAACATATTTGCACACATGCACAAACATTACAATCCAATATGATGTGAATGTTGGAGTTATTGCTGGCAATGCTGTATTAAAGTCTTTCTCAACAGTACCTGTGCCTATCACAGATGAAGCCCTATATCTTCTGGCATCATTTTCTGCGAAACAGCCTACAGATAGAGGACTGTCTGACCTAATAGAAACTTAGCCCTGTTCCCAGCACCTCTAATGTACTGGAGCCTTTATAAGAAAGAATTAAATTACATTTGGTGTGCGTGTGCTTTCTGTGTTAGTGGGTTATCATCGAAGTTGCAGCATTATTGAAATTACTACAAAATGGATTCAAAATTTATGTGATTATGATAATTTACATCTGTGACTGCACTTTGGTGTTTTTCAGTGCATCAAGGCACCTCTTTAACACTGGTTAAAGGGGACACACACACACATACACAGAAATAGCTGCACATTACAGCATGCTTTTGAAAGTGAATCCATTTTTTGCAGACTGCTAATTTGCTGAAAACATGTCTACTCATGGTACTCTTTTGAGAAATATTTTAATTCATTCAAACCATGTCTCTCTCACTGCTCACCTTTTAAACAGTGTAAAAAACAGTTAATGAGGAGATATTTTATAAAAATAAAAAAAAACATTCTAATTACACTGAATTTATGAGTGGGCACAGATAATGATGAAACCTGAATAAAGAGTAGATGAAATCTCCACATAAAGTCCCATTTATTGGTCTTTTGTGGAGAAAAATGATTGGCCTTTTTTTGTTTTGGCATGTTTTGTCAAAGTAAATATATGAATATGAATATTAAGGTTTCCAAAAAACTTTCCTAGCAAGCTTACAGACTTTTACTTGTAAGTGATAACAGCATGTACAGTTGTAGTCAAAAGTTCACATACACCTTGTAGAATGTGCAAAATGTAAATTATTATAACATTAAATATTTAATTCCGACAGGGGGTGTGTTTCCCAAAAGCACTGTTAGCTAACTATGGTCGTAACTATGTTCCATTGACGGAACTTGTGACCGTGGTAGCTTTTGGAAAACGCACCCCTGCATAAGAAATTTCATATAGTCCACAATAGAAAATAATAGCTGAATTTATAAAAATTACCCTGTTCAAAAGTTTACATACACTTGATTCTTAATATTGTGTTGTTACCCGAATGATCCCGGCTGTTTTTTTGTGATAGTTGTTCATGATTCCCTTGTTTGTCCTGAACAGTTAAACTGCCCGCTGTTCTTCAGCAAAGTCTTTCAGGTCTCACAGATTATTTGGTTTTTCAGCATTTCTGTGTATTTGAGCCCTTTCCAACAATGAATGTATGATTTTGAGATCCATCTTTTCACATTGAGGACAACTGAGAGACTCATATGCAACTATTACAGAAGGTTCAAACGCTCACTGATACTTCAGAAGGAAAAACAATGCATTAAGAGCCAGGGGTGTAAACCTTTGAACCAAATGTGTACATTTTTCTTATTTTGCTTAAATGTCTTTTTTTTCCCCATTTAGTACTGCCCTTCAGAAGCTACAGAAGATCCTTACATGTTACATAAATTAAATTTACCCTGAACTTCAAATTCAAAAAGTTTTCACCCCCAGCCCTTAATGCATTGTGTTTCCTTCTGAAGGATCAGTGAGCATTTGAACCTTCTGTTATAGTTGCATATGAGTCCCTTAGTTGTCCTCAGTGTAAAAAGATAGATCTCAAAATCATACAGTCATTGTTAGAAAGGGTTAAAATACACAAAAATGAAGAACAGCGGACAGTTTAACTGTCCAGGACAAACAAGGGACTCAAGAACAACTATCACTAAACAAAAAAAAGACAGCTATGGATCATTCAGGTAACAACACAGTATTAAGAATCAAGTGTATGTAAACTTTTGAACAGGGTCAGGGTCATTTATATAATGTTACTATTTTTTTCTCTTGTGGACTATATGTAAACATCTTTTATGTGAAATCTTATTCAGGTCAGTACTAAAAAATAACATGCATTTTGCATGATCCCTCTTATTTTGGTAAAACAATTAACATTTTGCAGATTCTACAAGGTGTATGTAAACTTTTGACTTTAATTGCATGTTTTATGTAAAGTAGATTATTTGTATAATTAAAAAAGGTAAGCACAAGTCTCACCTGAGGAACTAAGATGCCCAGAAGAAGTCCAGCCATGATTTTATAGTTGTCCATGAACCAAATGAAGACAGCATTCGTGCAACCACGGGTGTAGATCTGTTCTATATGTTCTAGCCTCTGTGGGCAAAGGTCAGGCAATAGATATATGATTAACATCTCAGAGTCAAAAAACTGCCATCACTACATGGTTAAAAACCAGTGTTATAAAGTATTGAGGGATAAGTGGATGCAATTATAAGGCAGATCATTCATCTGTGGTGCTGCATATCCTCACAGCCTGTTAAAATTCAAAGGTGGTTCTCACTGTTCTTCTCAGATGATCAGACCTTTGACCTCTCCAAATGACCGTATTTATACCAGGTGGATCGACACAGTACGCATAGCACTTTTCAAATATCAGAATGCACTTATAAGCTACTTCAACTTCAAAAGCAGATATAGGCAGATAGAGAGATGAACAGGGCACATACCTCTTTCGTCAGGGCCTTGTATCCACACATCGTATTAACAACTTCAGAAGGCTGTAATAGACAAGCAAATGCAATCTTAATATTTTCATAAAGGTAAAACGCCTATAAATACAGTAGTTAAACTGTTTTATCTTGTATTTCTCACATCAGCTGTAAGATTATGTAAAAGTACTGATTTGGAAAACAGCAAAACCTCTGGGGGGGAAAAGATATTTAACATTCCCAACCCACAGGATCATAGGTATAAAATTACACTTGGTGCTGATTAATGACTAGCCTACTCTCATAACAGGTTTCCATTACACAAGCTTTGATCCCTGTTTTGTCATTCTAAGTTACAGACGTTTTCTAATGCAGTGCTAAGACTGCTAAGCTTTATAAATAAAGCTGAAATCATTTTGTGAGTAACTGTGCACATTCGGATTACTTTTAAATGGCTACTTCACTCAGAAATTAAAATTCTGTCTTTATTTACTCATCCTAATGTCGTTCCAAATTAACAAGACTTGGGTTCATCTTTGAAACCCAAATGAAGATATTTTTAATGAGATGACAGATTTCAATCTCTCCACTGAAAGTTCAGCAACTTTTGGTCAATGCGCTCTATGTATGTGCATTCATCAGTGTTTACAAAAATAGAAGTTAAAACTAAATCTATTCATCAGAATGTCTTTTCATAAGAGTTGGATTTCACTGCTTGATTCATATGGGTTTCTTTCCTGATCTCTTTATGAACTTTTTGAAGCGCCAAAATTTGATCGTATGAACTTCCAATGGAAGGACAGGAATCTAGTGCATTTCACTAAAAATTCACTAATAAATTTACTCACCTATATATATATATATATATATATATATATATATATATATATATATATATATATATATATATATATATATATATATATATATATATATATATATATATATATATATATATATATATATATATATATATATATATATATATGTTTTTAAAAGGAAACATTTCAGGATTTTTTCTCCATATAGTGGACTTCAATGGGAGCCAATGGATTGAACGTCCAAATTGCAGTTTCAGTACAGCTTCAAAAGGGTTTAACACAATCCCAGCTGAGAAATAAGGGTCTTATCTAGCGAAACGATATGTGATTTTCTAAAAAAAAAAAAAAAAAAAAAAAAAAAACATACATTTTTATATTTTTTAACCACAAATGCTCCTCTTGCACCAGCCCAACCTATGCGTGACGTAGGCGGAATAATCGCACCAGTGTTTACTAAGCAAAGGAGTGTTTAAAAAGCAAAAGTGTAAGAAGTCAAACACCCTTTACAAAAAAAAAAGGTAAAAAAAAATCTTTTGCTAGATAAATCCTTTATTTCTTGGCTGGGATCGTGTAGAGCCCTTTGAAGCTGCATTGAAACTGCAATTTGGATCTTCAACCCGTTGATCCCCATTGAAGTCCACCATATGGAGAAAAATCCTGGAATATTTTCCTCGATCTTGGATGACATGGGGGTGAGTAAATTAATCAGAAAAAATTTTGTCTGGAAGTGAACAAAACCTTTAATTTTGGGGTGAAATATCCCTTTAAATCAGTGTGTCTACATATAGGAAATCTTTCATATATAAAGTTTTCAATGTAATATGTTTGCTGATGACAGGAACAATTTACATTCGGAAGACGCACATCAGGAGACAACCCAAAAAGACTCTGTTCAAACTGATGTGTGGATTGAGATTTGAGAATGATTTTATAAATCATTTAAGCTCAATACATTTAGCTCAAGGGAAAGTAAAAAGCAGGGTATTTCTTTTTTTATTCAGTTTGTTAGATGAACTTTTTGATATCAATAAAAAAAACTGCATTGTTCAATATATTTGAATTTGCACTGGGAGTTTTGTTATCGGAAAATGCATCTTTATATGCTGAGCTGGCTAGATGATATAAAATTTTATGGCTTGTAATCTGATTTAGAAGAAAAAAAAAAAAACAACAACGAACAAATTGATCTCCATCAGGCTTAATGGAGCGGGATTAAAGATTATTTTATTGGCATTAAAGGTAATGACCTCAGAATACATTTTCGATTTAAGACAAAAGTTTCAGATGTAATCTTCATATACAGACAGCAGCATTGCTTTGTCTTGCTTGTCCATGGGTAATCTGGACACAGCTGGATGTCAGCAAACAGGCTTTGTGCTTTTACTAAAACTAATGAAAAATGAATGTCCTCTGACTTTAAGACCTGCTTTAGTATCGCACTTTGGAGGACCTATTTTTTAACTGTCCTATGGAACTTCAAAAATAGGCTCTTTTAATATTCATGTAAATGTAATTTCAAGCTTGGTCGTGTAACAAAAGCTCTGGCTTGTTTTGACAATGTAAAATAGCTATGGGCCAGTTCATGTTAAGCGGTGCATTTTTCATGTCCCCATCATATGTAATAATAGCAGTGTTTCCCCTGTCATTATTTAGGGGGGCGGCCTGTCCTTGAAGGTCAAGTTAATTTTATTTTCTATAAAGCGCTAGATCACAACAGAAGTCATTTAAGGTTACCCTCTTATAGAACAGGCCTATACCTTGTTGTTTTATTAAACAAATTAAGTTATCTTATTTACACAGCAGCATGTCATTTCTGTCTCTACATGGTAGCGTGCAATTTCTCCGCTGCAAAAACACGGACGAGATCGATCCGTTCATTAAAATGGAATACTCTATAGCGCGGAATACCACAGAATTCATACATTTTTTGGGTGAATGAATCAAAAGTAGGTCTGTCATGCGATATGGACTAGTGTCTGTGAATATTAAAACACAAAAAGACAGCTTCAATATTAATCCTGCATGTTCCATTTGTCTCTGTATGTATGAATGGCAGAGACGCTGTTTTGTTTACTATACAGATAACGTTACTGAAGCACGCGTGACGCTCGCGGTGATTTTCAGCCTCTGCGTCTCACTATATGACAACATTAACACATAAACTTAATCTCCAGAAGAGCTGTGACAATCACTTCATGATAATTTTACCGTTTCATATGAGAAGCATCATACTGTATACACACAGAAACTTCACGGCAACCTGTCAAAATAAAAGTAGCCTACGGTTTAGCGTAAACCATAAACCCAGGGGAAACACTGAATGGACTTTCTAAAACATATTTCAGATTTTATTTATACTATTATTTTAACTAATACATATTTCGATTTTATTTCTATACCATGAAAATGAATAGGATCTAATGGTGTTTGGAAACCATGTGTTCCAGGTGTCCATCAAATGATTTCCTTTTGTGCTCCAGAAGAATTAAAGGTTTGAAACAACATTAAGATGAGTAAATTATGACAGAATTAACAACATTTTTAGGTGAACTATGCCTCTAATTAACAAAAGTCAGGTTTCTTCTAACATTGTAGTTTTTGGCACAACAAAAGCAGCACAAATATTCCAGACTAAATTGACACTAATGTAAGCAAACTCTCAATCCCTCACTGAGCATGGCCAGCTCTAGCTTTTTATTTCAATCCTGTTAGACGTCTTGTTCATGTTATTGCCACTGTGTAAATAATCAAGCTATCAATGAAAAAGCTATTTTTGAAAATCTGGTCTCCCTTTTATAGACATACTTCTTAAAATATAACAAGAATATTCACTTTTAGCAGTTATAGATTTCAAAAGGTACACAGCACAGGAATAACCCAGATAACGCAGGATCATTATGAGCTCAACGTTTCCATAAATGAACAAAAGTAAAGCAAAGCAACTGAGTATAATGAAAACACTAAAATCTGAGCAGAAAAACACTAGGCATCATTTAAAAAAATGTGATGTGTTGAAAGTTTTTTTCCCAGTTCACTAGATGCAATGCCATTGTTTTTGCACCTGTAAAAGTTAGAATGTGCCAGGTAATTGCGAAACCGAAAGCAGAACTAATAATGGAATGCTGAAACACACAAAGTCATTTTTTTATGCTTTTCATCAGCCCGCATTTCTCCCTTTAGTCTCCTTTCAAGTGAGCAAACAGTAACCTCATGAAAGACTCACTCACAAAAGCAATAAATGCATCAGGTCCTGTCAAGTGAACCAGGGCTGATCTAAATTTAGAATTTAAGTATTTGCTCCCATTCAGTTTATGAGTTTACACTTAAAATGCACTTAAAATGGCTAGGATTATATTTCTTAGTTAACAGAAGGTTTGTTTATTTAGGTTGTTCGACAACCGACAGCAACGACTATGCCAAAGTTTACAGACATACAGCGATATTTGTTTATGAAACATCTGATAAGAGATAAGAGGACTGTGGGAAACATGCTTAAGCAATAATATGGGCTAATCTTATGCATTAACATGAGTCCAAATTAATTCATGATTGTTTTAACAGCTTCACACACGTACAGTAGTTTGAATATTTGATCTAACGTGTACAGTAGATATAATATTTATTACAAAAAAAAAGATGCATCTGTAATATTGTAAAATATTACAATTGAAAACAGCTGCTTTATTTTAATATATTTTAATGTGTATTTTATTCCTGTGATGGCTAAGCTGAATTTTCAGCAGCCATTACTTCAGTCTTCAGTGTCACATGATCCTTCAGAAATCATTCTAATTTGCTAATCTTGTGGAAATTGTAATACATTTTTCTTTGATGAACAGAAAGCACTTATTTAATTTTTTTTGTAACAATGTAAAACGTCTCTAATGTCAATGTTAATCAATGTAATGTGAATGAAAGTATTAATTTCTTTAAAAACAAACACACAAAAAACCCTTATTGATGCCAATCTTATGAACAGTATTGTGCATGTGCTTAATGACAAAGTGGAGTGACATAAATGTGACGCTTTTTGCGTGTGTTAATGTCAGACTTTTGGACAGGTTTTGCCTATGTAATATGTACATAGTTTTCCACTGCAAAAGGAATGAAAAATATTCATAGACAAACCTTGCTCACACAACAGGTGTAAGGCACTGCACACGCTAGCGGACCAGGAGCAGAGCAGTTGTGATACATGTTCACCTGCCAGTCCGTGAAGTCTGTTCCCCCACAGCATTTGAACTGGAAAACAAGAAACATTATTACTTGAACATTTTTTTTCTTATCTGCTGCTAAAAACAGTGATGAACAGATTAGTGGAAGAATATTTGTACACTGCATTTTGAAAAACAACATTTGTGTAATGTGCACATAGTTGGGTATGAGTTAAATTTGTTAGTGTGACATTAGCTAAATTGCAGCTAGGTTGACAGGGCATGAAACATGAGAGGTGAAATGAATAATCTAAGCTGCTCTGTATTCATTTATTGAGCCAAAACTTTCATGAATAAATATTAGGCTCCTGTCTTCCCTCAATGAATGACACAATTCAGATTCCTGCCCCTTAGCTCATTTAAATAGCAGTGAATAACATTAGAGATACCATAATTGCTTCTCTTTTAAGAAACCCATCTCATACTGATGTGCAAGAAAGAATTATATGAACAAAGAGCATAACTGTTTGATGCCATCATAATGCAGTATGGGATGTTGGTCACAAAACAAATAAATGAGGAATGACCAGAACCCCACTGGGAATGAAGTCATTGGAACAGCAGCCAGAGAGAAAATAGCAAACACTAACTATAGGGATATCTGTACAAATACATGTCACATAAAGTAATTCACGAGCTTAATCTCTCTTTTTCTCTCTCTCTTTCCGTTTGTCTGTCTGCCAGTCTGTCTGTCTAAACTACATTAACTGCATAGTCTGCTATCAACGACTCAAGCGTTGTAACAATAATATAAGCATAATATTTGACTTTGGGTTGTTGAATTCCCGGAAAATAATGCATCACTACCTTGGTTGTGCATTATTTTCTAGGAATTCAATGGCCCGTCGTCAATTATTCCTTACATAAATTATGTTTCTTACTGAAATATGAAAATTCTGTCATTAATTACTCATCTTCATGTCATTCCAAACCCGTCAGACCTTTGTTTATCTTTGTTATTGTTGTTTTCTTTGCACAGTTAAAGCACTATCGTAGCTTCATAACATTATGGTTGAACCACTGATGTCACATGGACTATTTTAACATGTTTTTCTAGGCCTTTAACGTGTCGGTTGTGTTGCTGTCTATGCAGGGTCTGAAAGCTCTCAGATTTCATCAAAAATATAATAATTTGAGTTCGAAGATGAAAAAAGGTCTTACGGTTTTGGAACGACATGTGGGTGAGTAATTAATGACAGAATTTTCATTTTTAGGTGAACTAACCTTATTACAAAGCCAGCTCATTTGGAACGTATTCCAATGTTGCCCGATACAGACAATACTTGATCCACAAATACTACTGTGAACAATGTAGAAACTATGTTAGAGATGACCTAAGCTGAATAGAATAACAGAATTACTTTTCACTTCTTATTTTACTGATGTACTGAGGGGGTGCAAAATCACACGTAGGTTTCATTCTCTCTCTAAATCTTGTGAATTAATATTCCAATGTACACTTGCTCCCTGTGATGTTTTTATTGTCCTTCAAATTGAACACATATTCCCTCTATGATCTGGAATCTTACTCAAGATAATTATCCTGTGAAGTGAAAACGACAAATTCATACTGTGTCATGTTGAGCTTATTGGGATACTGTTTGACACAAGCCTTTGCATTAAAAAAAAAAAAAAGAAAAAAAAATCTAATTCAAACCACAAGGAAAGACTGCTGTGACAGGCATTAAAGGTTGTTTAAACAGAAAAATAATCCCTTTATCCTAACAATGGACCAAACAGAATGTGCTAAACCGTTTTCTTTTGACCATCGCAGTGTGAGGAATGATTATTTGGAATTGACTGTTCTTAGAGGCGCCGCTCTACTTTGTTTCTTTAAAGTCTAGGCAAAAAGGAGCTTGTTAATAAAACGAAATTGCTGTAATATTTCTGTACATAATTGAGCACTGCTGAAACAGCTCACTGTAATTACTCATATTAAACAGGTACATGCAGATGCTCTAAATGAGGTTGTGCAGCATGTGGACCGGCACAGAGTCATTCTCATTCGGTTGAATGCACCTCAGAGCTACTGCGCTCTCTGAGAGTGTTGCATTGAAATGTCTGAGCATTGAAATGTAGTAGATGTGTCTACTGGGTGCCTAACATTTTAAACTTCAAGCAGTGTTCTTCACAAATAAACACAAAGGAATTTATAATGGCTGGTTTCAGCGTGTTACTTTCTAATGCACTCAAGGAGTTGTTGTAGCTAATTAATGGTCATAAAAAAAAAATTAAAAAAAAACACACACACACACACACACACACACACACACAGAAAAACAGAGTTACATATAATTATTGGGCCTAACGATTGCCGTGATGTAGAAAACACAGACCGAAACTGCATTATACAGTCATTAAAAAAGAATTTATAAAGCAGAATGCCTTACAATTTGGAAAATAGTAAGTAAAGTAAAGAGATAGTAAATGTACAATTAATCAAACTCATCATTTAAAAACTACTAGATGAGGACATCTATATGAACTTCATCTGCAGAGCTGCTCTGAGATTTCACTTTACTAACATTTTACCATTGTTTGTTGTAAAGCAACTGTGCTACCTGATTTCATGATGCAAACGTATCTGTGGGAAGATATGAAATACGTACCAACAAGTAGGGCTGGGCGATATATATCGATCGATAAATTCATGCGCATCTCGTCAGTAAAGCTGTTTTTTTGATTTTCAAATGGAGTGCCAGTTAATACACAGAGCCGTAGATCACTGACAAGCTACGCAATATCGGGTTCAGTTTCGCGGGTGATTCATTGGGGTAGCTTTTCAGTGATCTACGGCTCTGTGTATTAACTGGTGCTCCATTTGAAAACAGGTGATGGAGATTTACCGCTAATCAAAGAACCGGCTTTACTGATGAGATGCGCATAATATCGATATAAATATAATCGCCCAGCCCTACCAACAAGTATAGATTACTGCATTTTTCAACAGAACTTACAACAGCAAGCACTTTTAATCATTTTCATACAAAGTTATGGCTATAGCTCCATTTTTTTGCTTTCTGGAAATAACAAGCTTGCTTGGTAGCTCAGCTGGCATTGAATTGGACTTAGGATGCAGAATTCTTGGGAAAAATTCTGTGAAAAACATGACTCACAATGAAAGAGCTTACAGTTGAGAGATCAAAAAACAAGCTAAAACTGCATGTTTGCAATTGCGTTTTTACATCACATTTGCTTTTGTTCATACTATCGAATAGGTTTACATGTAGTGCAGATGGTATGTTATTTTATAACATCACAGAGCATTCGAGTTATAGCGCCACTCAACGGACATTTCAAGTCAGAACTGTGGTGACATACAAAACCAACGTCACATAAAACATACCATATGTATCTGTTTCAGGGGAAAAAAAACTCTTTTAGCAGCACTCAGTGGACATTTTCACATCAAATATATCACTAAACATCAATGGTTAATAAAAGAGATAGGTATTTCACATCTTGCGAAAAAGTTTCCTCAGGTACATTTTCTTCATGAGATCAGGTTGAAACTGGTCTATTTTCATTTTATTACAATCTTTAAAAGATTAATTAAATTATTACATTTTTAGAATAAATTAATTAAATTCAAATGATAAGATAATTTTTAATTATGAAAAAATTAAAACATTTGAAACAAAGTTAAAAGATGCCTTCAATTTGAAAAAGTTTCTTACCGTTTTCTGAACAAAGTCCATGATGTTTTTGAAATCAAGGTCGTCATAGTAATTGACCATGCCTTTACGGATGTTTTTGTTGAGAAGGTCCTCTGTCTGTTTGACAAAGAAGGTCAGCGTTATAACAGGAAGAGGTTATTTTTGCATGTATGAATTATTTTAAGCCTTTGTTGTTCCTTTCATTTGTTTTGAAGCAGTTAGAAATAAGCTCAATAAAACGGTAATATCTGAAGACTGGTGCAATATGACTGAAATTAAGTATACAATAATGGTAATTATGCTCTGGCATCATAATTATTTTGTTAATGATTGTTGAAGTGTCAAGAAGCCAAACAGTTTCACAATTTCCACACCCAGCAGATGCTGAAATACAAACTCATCTAATCATAAAACAGTCATGACCCAGCAACCATGTAACAGCACTCATAATTATCTTTTTTAAATCAGCATGGATCCAATTATCCCAAAGAAATGAATAACAAAGAAACTGCCAATAGTAACTGTCACACTGCATGGCTAATAACCATAAAATACTGCAGTACTGAATTCTGAATTAACATTTCTTTCTGTGACCCATGTCACAGTCTGCCATTTGAAAATGTACCAGGGCTGCACGATTAATCGAAGTGAAATCGCAATCGGGATTAATCGAAAGCTGCGATTGTCATGCGTATCTTTTAGAAAAGCACTGTTCTGTGTTTAGTAAATCTTCATCCGAAGGCCAGAGGGCGCTCTCATTCTCACGCGGAAACTCAAAATACGCCAGAAGAGAAATAGAAACGCATCTTTGCTATCGCTGCAGCTGAATAAACAAGATTTAACTGCTGTCATTGATTCAACGTGACTAATAAACCCACGACTACAACAATATATGGTTTATCTGACTTTTTCTCATTATAATTTTCCTTATAATGCAGTATATAATAATGCAATGCCTTTATCACTGCTTAGAATACTATTCGTGCTTTATTCTGTGTAAATAGCTATACTATCTCACAGAAAGATTTATTTCAAACACTCGACTGATATAAATAGTATATTATAAAGTGAGTTTGAAGTAAAAACGTTATTAAATGTGATATTTCACATGAATTCAGGTGTAGCAACATGTCTAAACAGAGCCGTAGTTCACTGAGAAGCTACGCAAACAGCTGTCATTATCGCAAACGATTTCTTTCGATTTCATAATCGCCCGATTAAATCGTTTGCGATAATGAACGCGATTCAGCGTATCTTTTCTGTGGAGTACGGCTCTGTGTAGTACATGCCGCTCCACCTGAACACAGGTGCTGGAGATTTACTGCTGATTACGCAACAGGCTTCACCGACAACATGCGCATGACAATCGCCTTCGATTAATCGTGCAGCCCTAAAATGTACATAAAAAAAAAAAAACATATTCTTATTATAAAAGAAGGGATTTGTCAAAAATTGGTCATTATACATGAAACAAGAAGGAAGATAAAAATGACTGTACCTGTCTCCTAAAGATCAAAGCAACAATCCCACCGGCGAGCTCCAAAATGAGACAGAGAGCCAGCATGTAAAGAAACTGCAAGGCAACAGTAAACAGTGGATCTCAAGTAAAAGAGACATGCATACATTACAAAAACAAATGAAACAACAGAAACGCCTCAATTTCTGCCCTACATGGACACGCATAGTCTGTCTATGCGTGTACAGCACCCAGTGACATTTTCACAAGGCAGATGGACCAGTGAATACAAATAGCTCATAACATGATTAAATTCCCATCAGCTTGTTTTCTAGCTAGTATGTGATTGGGGATTTGTATTTGTAGAGGATGCTCTGAAACAGGATGCAGTCTTAGTACAGTTTGTCATTTTCAATCCTGTTGATATGAATCGCACTTTAATAATTTAATATGATAGACCTGCTTTCACCATGTGATCTTTAAGCAAATGAGAGTGGTAATTTTCATATTGGGTCTGACTGGTATTTCAACAAATGTCTGCAAGTTCATGTTAATTCTGCATCAGGTTATCTGATGTTTGACACATTGTGAATGTTTAGTCAGAAAGTGTTATTCATATTACTCCTTTATTCACACTCATTACTCATCCCTTTATAAACTAGTATGCTGTGGTTAGTTTTGCTACATTTCTTAGTATAAGTGATTTAAAGGTGATTTATAAGTGATGTAAATCAGACTTTTTCTATGTGTAAGTGCTATAATCGTGTCCTTGGTGCATCTACTAACCCAGAAAACCCAGAAAAAAACAGTGACAACGGTGTAACCGTTCTAACGCCATGGCGAACGTTTGAGCAAAGCATGCTAACTATTCTGTCTTTGGCTGCACAGAACACTATTTAGAGTCCCAGCCTCAGAGGAGACGAGCGAGCAGTGGATTTATTTTTTTTTTTTTACTGTATATTCGCTGCTGCCACACAGATCTAATACAAACATGTGATTTCTTTCCCAGCTGTTTACATTCAAGGACATAACCAACTGTTTTTGTAACTCGTGTATTTTTAATATAAACGTGTGTGTATTTAATTATTTAGATGCAGTTAGACATGAAAGAGAACTTAGTTTAGTGCTCGCATGCTGTGTGACAGATGCTTTCTGTGTGCGTGCTTTAGATGTGTGTGCTCAGAAAACCCTATATCAAAGTTTAAACTAATGTGGCTTTAAAACACATGATTTCAGCCAATAGACGTGATAATCAAAAACAATCAGATGTTTGAAGAGTATTTGAGATATGAGCTGTAAATGCACAGCCCTAACAGTGTGCTTCTGTTTAAAATTAGGACATTTTAATATGGTATAATAAATTATATGTGGGGTATTTTGAGCTGAAACGTCACAGACACATTCTGGGGACACCTGAGACATATTGTAAAAAGTGTCATAATAGGTCTCCTTTAAGTAAGAATGTTTTTCCGCTTTCTACTGTTCACCCCCTTTTAACCTCTTTTCTTTCTGTGGAACACAAAAAAGATATTTTGAAAGAAGTTTTTTGTCCATATAATGATAGTCAATGGGGACCATAACAACACTAGGCATTGGCTTTCAATGTATGGACAAAAACAAAATATTTTTGTGCTTCCCTGAAAAACCAAAATCATACCGGTTTGGAACAACACAAAAGTGAATAAAGACAGCATTTTCAGTTTGGGTGAACTATCTCTGATTTTATGTTTGCTTCCTTCAAAAAGCATCAAAGAACAGAATATGAAGTGTTGTTTACAGAAAATCAATTTGGTTTACATAATAAGTGTTATGCTGAAGTATAGTATTTGCGAAGTAGAGGACACTACTATATGCAAGAGTCTGATGGAAAAACGAAAACTTACCACTTTGAGAAGGCACAAGTTGTCTCTGAGAGATGCCAGAACTCCGATGAAGGAGACGATGAACATGATCACACCAAGCACAATAAGGATAATGGCAGGAGCCAGGAATACTCCATGCAGCGTTTTGTACTCTTGCCTCTCCACCTCTGCATAAATGCCAATGGCCAAAATAAGGCCCCCTATCAGCTGAAAAAAACACACACACACACACACACACACACACACACACACACACACACACACCAGACCATTTGGGTTTAATATACAAATCACATTACAGATGGGATGATCATCACTATTTTAGTGATATTAGCATCTTAAAAATGTTCAGGACCTCAATAAGCGACAAAAATGTACATTTTCAACCTAGGAGTATATTCTTCGGTATGGTTTTTTTTATCTTTAAAGGGATTATGATTAAAACAAGACCCAAGTACATCAATGCAAAACTGTGACCTCCTGAGTTAATGTATTCTAACCTTGAATCTTAATGGCTCCCCAATGCGCCAAGTGTGATTTCCATTTGAAAATATTCTACATGATTATACTCTACTGATCGGAGCTGTGGTTGACTAATTGAAGAATTAAAGCATGTGCTGTGAACCCCAAAGCATTCTGTCACGATGAAGAATAGTAGATGTGGGATTCAGATGAAGTTGTGAAAAAATGACATAGAGGAGCAAATGTACTGCTGTAACCCTGAGAAACAAACACTGAGCTCCAGTGACATGGCTTAATGGCATAATCAAATAATAACCATCATAATGCTGCCCTGGTAATTGCAGTAAAACCACTCCACGCCTGTTAACTCGTTGTGTGTGTGTGTGTGTGTGTGTGTGTGTGTGAGAACATGTCTGTGTGCATATGGGCTTTACAACACATTTGTTGTGGTAATGCATTCCTTTCTCATTCAATACCAAACCAGCATGTAGTCTGTACAGACAAGTTGTAATCTTTTTCCTCAAATGAAACATTGGTATGTACGGGGTTGTTTCTGAAATGGATGTAAATAATTTTTAACTCAAATATGTGTAAATCACAATTTTTTCTAAAACGATACTGTACTGTTCAACAGTGACATTAGCATGTCAAGTTTCAGAGGGAGGCAGCTAAATTGTATGGTGAATGTGAAGGGGTGTAAACTGGTCAAACTGGTGGAAATGAATGGACTAATTACAGAGTAAACGACTCACCCACTCAGACCACTTTTAGTCTCGTCCACATTAAAATGAACTTGAGACATGAAATGATCTGTGGAAGATCTGGATGTAATAAAGGTCTATTAAGTTTGGTTAAATTAAAGGTCCACCTCTTTGTCTATCATTATCATTAGTTTACAGAGGGTTTGTTGGCTAACAGGTTAAAAAAAAAAAAAAAAGAAAAGAAAAAAGGTGGCTATTCTTATCAGTAAACAACACTTAGCAGTGTTTAAGATAAACGAATGCATGTTACAGTATTTTTTTATTATAACACAATATAAAACTATTAACATTTATTAAAATGTCAACTTAAACTACCATACACTGCCAGTCAAAAGATTTCAGACAGTAAGATTTTTCATGTTTTTAAAGAAATCTATTCTGCTCACCAGTTACCTCAAAAACAGTATGATTCTGAAATATTTTTACTATTTAAAATAACCGTTTTCTATTTGAAATTTGAATATAATGTAATTTATTCCTGAACTGTTAGCATCATTACTCCAGTCACTTGATCCTTCAGAAATTTATTCTAATACTCAGATTTGCAGCTCAAAAAACATTTATTATCATTATTATTCAAAACAGCTGAGCAGATTTTTTTTCAGGCTTCTTTGATGAATAGAAAGTTCAGAAGAACAGCATTTATCAGAAAGAGAAATCTTTTGTAACATTATACGTGTCTATCATCATTTTTGATCAATTTAAAGCATCATTGCTAAATAAAAGTATTCATTTCTATAAATTTCCTCAAAAAAAAAAAAAAAAAGGTATACTGACTACAAGCTTTTGAATGTATGTATAGTGTGGATCTTTCTATTCATATCTATTCTATTAATAAAATAAAAATAAACAAACAAATAATAATAATAATATGTTTCTTGAAAAGCAAATCAGCATATTAGAATGATTTCTGAAAGATCATGTGACACTGACTGCAGCAACGATGCTGAAAATTTAGCTTTGATCAGAGGAATTAATTACATTTTAGAATAATTAAAATAGAAAAAAGTGATTTTAAATAGTAAAAATATTTAAACATTTTATTGCTTTTGCTGTCCTTTGGATCAAATAAATGCAGGCTTGATGAGCAGAAGAGACGTCTTTAAAAACATTAAAAATCAAGAGTGCATTAATTTGATAAAAAATAAAAACCATAATATTGCAAAATATTATTACAATTTAAAATAACTGTTTTGTATTTTCATATATTTTATAACATACTTTATTCCTGTATTTTCATCCTTCAGAAATCACTCTAGTATGCAGATTTTCTGATCAGAAAACATTACTTATAATTACCAATGTTGAAAACATATGTGCTGCTTAATACTATAAATAGTCATTTTGAATAGTAATGTAAGCTAATGAGAATTTGACGACTTGATTTTAATCATTTTCTATACAAACATATCAAAGAATGTGGTAGCATTGATTAACCCAGATATAAACAGGTGTAAACAAAAATTAAACATGAATTTACAAAAAAAAAAAAGCCCTCTCTGCATTTCAGAAGACTACCAAACGTTATAAAATTTTTAAATTTGATATATATTTTTAGTTATAACAAAAATGTATCTAAAGGACAACAAGAAGTCCTTTAAATATTGAAAGACTGGGGAAAATAAAGAAGAAGTAAAAAACAGAAACAAAAATAGCTTTTATGTTTCGATTCTTCAGTTAGATTTCCAAAAGCCTGGGAAATTGGTTGGAAAGTGTCAACCAGATTTATGACCCTTGACAGACTATAAAGACTAAAGGCTAAAGGTTGATGGAGTTCGAGACCATCACCACCTCATTTCAACAGAAATTCTCTCAGGCTGAAGCTGGCTCCATCTGGGTGGTCATATCTTATAATCCATTTATTTTCAAGCCCCTTTATGTCAAACCACATTGCTTAAACCTTTTTAAAAATATATATAAAAACAGAGCATCTTGATAGCAATCTACAAACCTCTACCACATATTTCTGCAACTATATACAATTCAAAACTATTTCTAAACATCCACTGTAAAGTTAGCACAAATCAAGCAAGTTGTATCCAATTGTAAGTTTGCAAGTTGTAAGAAAGCACACTTCAGAATGCCTGTTACCAATCAACATGAGTGCACATTCGTCAACAGAGAAGGTAAAAACAGATACTCCCTTGCCTTCATGAATAGAATAGCCATCCAAACACAATAAATTCACCCTTGCAGCCCTATTTGAGGCACGTGATCCCGGTCTCTTGTGAAACCTGTGATGAAAGCAGCACAAAGTGTGCACTGGGTCAGCCAGTACTGTAATACGGTGCCAATGGGCCACCAAGAGCCTTGGCTGGTGGCATAATGGTCTAAAATAGGGTCGTATGGGGCCCATTGTTTACGCCGTCAGTGTGATGGGTTCAACATGTGCAGACCTGCTCTTGACAGAAAACAGGGAGAGAAGCACAATGGTGCAGCCCGTAGCATTTCAAACCTCTGTAGTCACACAGAACAGCTTTGACACCAGCCTTTTACTCACAATAACAATTTTAAATGTCAATAACGAATGAGAATAAAGATAACTGTAGAATGTCACAGTCTCCACGCCATGACAGTGCCTCAAACTTGAATAACACTTCTATGAAAAGCATTATTAGCATATAAAACTATGTAAATAATACATTAATGGCACGACTGTGAAATGTACACTACCAGTCATTTTTAATGTTTTTAAAGAAGTCTCTGCTGCTCACCAAGCTTGGATTTATTTGATCCAAAGTAGAACAAAAATAGATTTTTTAAAAAATATTTTTTCTTTTTAAAATAACTGTTTTAATATATTTTAGAATGTTATTTATGCCTGTGATTAAGGCTAAATTTTCAGTATCATTACTCCTGTCTTCAGTGTCACATGATCCTTCAGAAATCATTCTAATATGCTGATTTGCTGTTCAAGAACATTATTATTATTATTATTATTATTATTATTATTATCAATATTTAAAACCGTTAGTACATGTTTTTCAGGATTATTTGATGAATATAAAGATTCAAGATATATGTCGCTCTGTACCAGGGTTGCCAGGTTTTCACAACAAAACCCGCCTAATTGCTACTCAAAACTAGCCCAATTGCGTTTTGAGGGGGGTCCGCCCGTTAAAAAAAAAAAAAAAAAAAACGCATTCTGGGCGATAAAATACACGTTTTTTTTGTCAGGGTTCCCTTGGTAGATTCACATTTCAGGGGCTAAATATGACGTTATTGGGGTTGATTCAACCCGCGGACATCAAAAACAACCCGCGGCAACAGTGTTAAAGTAGCCCAATTCCGCAGGAAAACCGCAGACTAGGCAACACTACACTGTACAGCCCTGCTAATAGTTTTGTGGGTTTTTTTGTTTTTGAGCAGCAAATCAGAATATCAGAATGATTTCTGAAGGATTGTGTGGCTGGAGTAATGATTCTAAAAATTCAGCTTTGAAATCATAGGAATAAATAACATTAAAAAATATATA
Source organism: Cirrhinus molitorella (assembly GCA_033026305.1). NCBI lineage: Eukaryota > Metazoa > Chordata > Actinopteri > Cypriniformes > Cyprinidae > Cirrhinus > Cirrhinus molitorella. The sequence continues at coordinate 24,421,814 of CM065126.1, forward strand.
TATTCAAATACAAAACAGTTATTTTAAATAGTACAAATATTTCAGAATTGTGCTGTTTTTGCTATACTTTGGTCAAATAAATGCAGGCTTGGTGAGCAGAAGAGACTTCTTTAAAAAAAAAAAAAATTACAAAACTGTTCAAAAACAGTCAAAAAATTGACTGGTAGTGCATATAAACGATTATAAAAGTTTATGAAAAGATTACGCTAAATAATTTATACAGTACAAAACTCAGTCTAGTGAATATAGAACATCACATGTGTAGAACAGAAACAAATGGGTAAAGAAAATTAAACCGAACAATAAAACAAACATTACATAGTAATTATAATCTGAAATTTAGTTTAGTATTTTAATCAGAACTGAGTTTGAACTGTTGAAGGAATTTAAAACAGCAAATATCAGGGCTTATATAACCCCAAATGACTCTGTGGTTTATTTTTGGTAAGTCACAGGCTGACAACAGTAAATAAGAGTATTAGGTAACTTGGGAACTGAAATACAGAAATACATGCTTGATCATGTTTTGAATTGAAAGCACTAGAATATTCACTAATGACTCAAAGTACAGTACAGTACAAATATATATATATATATATATATATATATATATATATATATATATATATATATATATATATATATATATATATAAATAAATAGAGAGAGACAATAGTACATATTTTCTTCAATACTATAATTACTCACTTACTTAAGGTACAAAACCTAAAAGGTTTATCTTTGTACCTTATTTTCCCCTAAATAATACATATTAGTAAATTAAAGGCACATATTAGTACTTTAAAAGTAAATATTAGCACCTAAAGTGTACATATTAGTAATTAGTAATTAGTCTTTTTTTCCTGAAAGTGTAGTTTATGATTTTGATACTACATTCTTGATTTCTAAAGCATACTCACAGGATTTATCCTACAATTCCATTTCAGGGCTAATCAAACTACATTTGCTTCATGAACTGTAATCCTGGTTTCAAAGCAAGCCTGACCTTATAAACACAGGTTTTACAAATAGCAAACTGACTTCATACTAAAGGCAAAAGTTAAAAGTTCATGAAGATGGAAAAAAGTTCTCGTGGTAAATTCTTAACACAAATGTAACAGTGTACTGTATGTTGTTCATCTTGAACTGAGTAATAATGATTATGTGCAAATGAAATATGAAAGACCGTTTTAATGCCCTTTGACTGCACGCTAGATAAGGGTTAGAGTTGACCACACACACAGCATTTCGATCATCTGATTATCATGCAATCAATAACAGAAGCAAAATAACCACAAACCACTAAAATAAGCCTGTTTCAGTTTCTATCTGCTTCTTTTATATCTATATACACTGTGTTTATTGTTTTGTGTACAAATTAACACATACATTTAACAAGTACGTTGTTGCTATCTAAAGTCTTTTCATTAGCCTACCTACTGTATAATTTACCATTTCCCTTAATATTTTCTACAGCGTCGTCTGATATTTATTAATAAATCAACATTTGACTTGTTTAACAGCAAGTTACTCTACTAAAGAGATCGTTAATTTAATGAAACCCATAAGCCCACAGTAAAGGAGAGGAGGAGGGTGGGGTCAAGAGCACTGGAACAGGTATATGAGTGACATAATAACATAATTTAAAATATATAAGCATAAACGCAAATATTACTCGTGATATTGAACTAACGTTATATTATTTGCTCTCTCTATCTGTTCTTTCCGACTTTTAACACAGCACTTGTGTATATTTGCTGACTTAGCCTCACAGACTTGCCATATTGATTTATTATATTAAAAATCAAACTCACCCAGAAAATTGTTGCATATAAGATTAACGAGAACTTGAGAAAGAGGTACGAGCACCTGTTGCAATATCGGACTTCATTTGACATGTTTAAAAATATAAATAACACGAAATACGTTCGCGCAGACACTTCCTGGTTTGTTTGTAACGTCTACCTGAGTGAGCCGAGCACGCGCTCCATTATCACACAAGCAATGCTTTGATTGATGTGTGGTTTGTCCAATGAGAGAGTAGGATTTCACACGCTATTATTATTTTAGAGCTCTTTTTTTTTTTAAAAAAAAAAAACATTATTATTACTTTATTTTAATGTATATTTTATTGTTATATATTAATATATATTAATGTTATATAAATATGTTTAATATAATAAAACTCACAAAACATTAACATTTTCATCATTATATGTATGTATCTAAATAGATTTTAAATAGGTTTTTAATGTAGACACCACTAATTTAACCTCTTTTCTAACTGCTGGCAATGTCATATTCTTCATTTATCCATTTTTTGTCTTTATTCCCTTCCATTGAATACAGATTCAATCCATAAGCACTGGCTTGGAAGAAATATATATGCATACACATATAAATTACCAAAATATTGTTTTGCACAAGAAGAACCTCAAAAGATTGAGCCCACAAATCTCTGGCAGAAATTTCCATTAAAAAAAGAATGATGATACAATAATAAAGGATTGCTAATTTAGTTGTCGTAGCAATGTAAAATATAAAAATATTAAAAGAGGTACCCCTGCACCAGCCCCCACCCCAGAAAGTGCAGAAAGGGGTCTATTTTTTTTTACAGAAAGTAGTAATAGCTTTTGATATAATTATTAATAATATTTAAAATGTAAAGTGTCAGTAATGTAACTATTAATACCAATTTTAATATTAATACTTATTAAACTATTCTGTTTAATATTTTATTTTATTTAACCGATTACAGACAAAGCAGAATCCAAGTAAAAGAGATTCAACTAATGTAATAATCTATGAAGATTTACTTATTTAATTGTCCATTAAAAAGTAAAGATAAGTCATAATAGCAACACTATGAATGCAAATTTAATGATTTCACTCAGCTAACCTTTAGATGTCTGAAATGTACACTACCAGTCAAAAGCTTTTTAATGTTTTTTTAAAGAATTCTCTTCTGCTCACCAAGCCTGCATTTATTTGATCCAAAATACAGCGAAAACAATACTATTTTAATATATTTTTACTATTTAAAATAACTGATTTCTATTTAAATATATTTTAAAATGTAATTTATTCCTGTGATCAAAGCTAAAATTTCAGCATAATTTCTCCAATCTTCAGTGTCACATGATCCTTCAGAAATCATTCTAATATGCTGATTTGCTGTTTAAGAAACATTATTATTATTATTATTATTATTATTATTATTAATAAAATAAGTTGAGTACTTTTCAGGATTTTTTTATGAATATCAGCATAATAATAATAAATGTTTTTTGATCAGCAAATCAGAATATTAAAATGATTTCTGAAGGATCATATGACTGGAGTAATAATGCTAAAAATTCAGCTTTAAAATCACATGAATAAATTTTATTTTATTCAAATAGAAAACCGTTATTTTAAATAGTAAAAATATTTCAAAATTGAACTTTTTGCTGTACTTTGGATCAAATAAATGCAGGCTTGGTGAGGAAAAGAGATGTCTTAAAACACACACACACACACACACACACACACACCAAAAATTACTGTTTTTTTTTTAAAAAAAAGCGTAGACATTAATCAAAATGGGAGTGAGATTTTGTGCCAACTTAAAAGTAAAAAAAAATTAAGGTGGGGGTAAGGGGTTTATCTTACCCTAATTTGCACCAGAGCTGGGGAAAGTTACATTTAAAAGTAATGTATTACACTATTGTGTTACTTCCTAAAAACGTAAATAATTACATTACTTTTTCTTTTTATAAAAAATAATGTGTTACCTTACTTTTGTGTTACTTTTCAAATCTGGGCAGGGCTTGCTTGTTTGTTTTAAATATAAAAAGTTATATTTTGGGCAAATGTTAAAGATCTTTCACACAAAAATGAAAAAAAACAAACCTCAGGCTTAAGGAAAAGTAAATTCACAGTAGAACGCAGAAGAATCTTCAGCAATAAAAAAAAAAATAATTTAAAAAAATAACCACGAATGTTTATCTAAAATAATTTTGCTTATTAGTATGGTTAAATTGGATCATTGAAGGTCACTAGCAAAGACCTTGTACATAAAGATTAAATACATAAAGGATATTTGTGTTTATATAATTTACTCCCGAAGACTTCTCTTAACATGGGGGTAAAAGAGCTGTCAGTCAATAAATGGGAAAGCACAGTAACTGGCGTTACTTATTTAAAAAAGTAACTCAGAAATTTACTGGTAAATTAAAAGGTAATGCGTTACTTCAACTTTACTGTAATCTGATTAAGTAAGTCGCGTTACTTGTAATGCGCAACCCCCAACACTGATTCGCACAATAATGAATAAGACAGATCTTCGGTCATCAACCTTAAATAGCCTACAGTACTCGAAGTGTCCAAATAAGAGTAATGTACACTAACTCATATCCACATCCTCCACCTGCTGCCCAGACACCTGTCTCGCTGCTCTAACAAAATGAACAAATATCACCTCATACAACTGGATAAATGAAGGGTATCTAAGCAACGTCTCAGCAGAACAAAGTAGTTACAGCAGACCTCACACTTGCTCCAAACTGTGACATATTTCCATTAGTGTAGGCTACACTACAGGGGTTTAGCAATTATTAATGACAGCAAGCTGTCCACGGTTAACGGATCAATTGCATGCCAAATAGCCTAAATATTTTGTTTATTGCCAGCTTTTTAGTACAAGGAGTGCAGGATGCTGTGCGTCACAATGCGCGATGGCCAAACTGTATCATTCAACGTCACCGCATTGGACCCGACACACCTCCAACACTTGGCACACATTCCTTCAGTTTTTCAGTGCTATCATCGCTGCAGGCGCAATAACGCACTTCAGGAGGCAGTTACGAGGCGGCACGAAGCTCACTGACCACTCACACTTTAGAAAATGAAATGCAGAAAATGCCTAAAATACACAAAGCAGAGTGAGTCACTCACTGGAATAAGCATAGCTTACTGACTGAATCTGTGAACCTGTGACTACGGACAACTGCAATGGATACCACTTTGGATCCCCTTTTAACATCTGTTCTATACGACGAGGAAGATGGAAACGAAACTTCCACCAATTTATTCGAGCAGCCGGATTGGCAGGTGGCACTATGGGCCATTGCATACTCTTTGATCGTAATTGTGTCCATCATTGGCAATGTCACCGTTATTTGGATCATTCTGGCACATAAACGCATGAGGACAGTGACCAACTATTTCATTGTAAACCTCGCCTTTTCTGATGCGTCTATGGCAACTTTTAACACTGTCTTTAATTTCGTGTATGCTTTGCACAATGACTGGTATTTTGGTTTGGGATACTGTAAATTTCAAAACTTCTTCCCGATAACGGCAATGTTCTCAAGCATTTATTCAATGGCGGCTATTGCTGTTGACAGGTAAGTAGACAACAAAGCACTTCATTGAAAATCGCTGTAGTTAATTTACAACAGTACAATTCATACATTGCAATTAATAATCTAAAGATGTGTAGTTCTTTTTAACTTTACCATTGCATGTTCCTATGGATTAAAATGATTAATCATATTATTATTATGAGAACATGACATTAACCATGTCAAAAATCAGTTACAGCCTGCAAGTTCCTGAAAGCCTAAGCCTAGCTGTGATAAAACATACATGATGTTATATATGATATGTTACCATTATGATGGCAGCTGGTTTGACATGTTAATTTACTGGTCATATGTGACCCTGGACCACAAAACCAGTCATAAGGGTCATGCATTTATGTTTAGGTTTATACATCATCTGAAAGCTGAATAAATAGGCTTTCCATTGATGTATGGTTTGTTAGGATATGACAATATCCGAGATACAGCTATTTGAAAATCTGTAATCTGATCTGTAATCTAAAAAAAAATACTGAAGTCGACTTTCAGTTGTCCAAATTAATTTTTAGCAATGCATATTACTAATAAAAAATTAAGTTTTGATATATTTACGGTAAGAATTTTACAAAATATCTTTATGGAACATGATCTTTACTTAATATCCTAATGATTTTGACATAAAAGAAAAATCGATCATTTTGACCCACTATTTAAGATTACTTAAGGTTTTGTGTCCCAGGGTCACATATATGGTGTACTGACACCTGGTAGACCTTGATGAAACTAGTTAAAGCTATTTTCCCCAGCAGGGATATAACCGAATTCGACCAAATTGTAGGTTTTGTCATTGTACATAGAGGAAAATAGCTCTATCTGTGCACCACCACCAATTTTCCATAGACGGTCAAAAGTAGTTAATGATATTTACTATCAAATCTTAGATTAATATTCATTTTGGACACTATTAATGATAAATAACTCATGTTTTTTGTGTCAAATACGCTAGTAATTGTTTTAGCAATTGTCATGGTTACCTGAAAGTGCTGTGAAAAGCGCTTATGTGCTCATGCAAGCACATGCAAAATGGTGAAGTGATTAGGACCGACACTTAAGCTTTCAATAGGTCTAAATGAGAACCTCTACGCGCGCAGTTCGGGCGCGCAACGTGTCCGAAAATGTCAAATATGTCATTTACATGCGAGTACCCATTCAATTTCCCTGTGGCTTAAGTAATGAAAGTGCATTTACTGCGCGCAAATCATGCATTTGTGATATTCCTGGATAATCGATTCCAGCGGACCTGGTGACTCATGCGTAAAATGGGTAGGAAGGAACACTTCTCGCATAGCGTGAATCGCTTTTCCACATTGTGTTCTGGCGATCTAATAAGAATAATTAGGCATGGGAAATAACGCATCTAATCAATTCTCTCTTTCTGGATGTGCTCCAGTGATACATTATGCATGCAGTAATTTCCGTTCAAAAAAGCGATGCAATGCATTGAATGGCAATGGAAGGGAGAGTCAACAAAGTGGTATTGGCAGCCTTTTGCATTTTGTTATTCATCAAATTTACGGTAGCCTATCATTTAAAGGTATACGTTCACTTTCATTAAGTTGTTTCTGGATGAAATCCACAGATATATGGCTATAATTCACCCGCTGAAGCCCAGGCTGTCCTCCACAACTACTAAAGTTCTGATCGGGGTCATCTGGACTGTGGCTTTTTCACTGGCATTTCCTCAATGTTATTACGCCAGCACCAAGTTCTACTTTCCTCGGACTGTTTGCATGGTGGAATGGCCTGACGATTATGGAGGGAAACATCAGCTCTCGTAAGAAAAGTAGACAAAAATGTATTCATTATCAATTGATTATGCAGTAGGCTAATTCCTACACTCTTACACATGTGCTTTAAAAGGCTCTTCACAATGATGCCATAGAAAAAACATTTTTGGTTCCACAAAGAACCATTCAGTCAATGGTTCTTTAAAGAACCATCTATTTCTTACCTTTTTATAATCTGAAGAACCTTCTTTCACCACAAACAACATTTTGTGAAACAGAAAGGTACTTCAGATGTTAGGTTCTTTTAGACAAAAAAGGATCTATGGCATTGTGAAGCACCTTTATTTTTAAGAGTGTATGCTTGAGATATTAATGAGTATCCACCTTTTTCTTCGCGAACATTTGTAAACATTATGGGTTTGGCTTCCGGTCTCATCCACATCCAGCTATACAAAACAGCTCCTTTTGCTGTTGATATTACAAATTGCTGTCTTACCATATTTTAATGTATTATCTTAATTATGAGCACACTGGTATGGAGTGAATTTTGTACCAATATTTATCAAACAAATCCAGCAGTTTGCAAACAAACACAATCTGCTTTGCAAATACAAAACTCTATTTGAAAGAAAATGCAGAGGTATGGACAAATATATTTTTTGTGTGTTACAACTGTGGGACTTGCCTTTTTGAAAGGAAACTTGGCTTGATATTCTCACAAATGCGTGCAGGCAGATTTTCTCACAAATGCAATTGAGCAACTTCCTTTTCCAAAAACAGCAGATGGCACTGTCGGCCAATTTACGCTAGTCTCCCAAGACCCGAAACACCTGTTTACCTTTTCAGGGAATACCAACATGAGTGGGGAACAGGTGATTTTCTGTCTTACTATATCTATAGTATAATTAACCATTTAGATGTTTTCACAAAGCGACCCTATACTACAATGTCAGTGAAATTCACAATAAGTGCTGTATTGTAACGTCATGAACTCTTTTGTTGTGTGTTCATCTTTCATTGGTTTAGTCCTTTTGTATTTTGGTTCATTCCAGTTCCTGTTTGTCCATATTTGGTTATGTTCCTCCCCCTCATTTATCATTTATTCTCCCGCCTCCTCTCATCGAACTGTTCCCTTCCTCAACACCCTCTCCGCTGGAGCTCGTCGGCCCCTTTACTTACCCCCAGCTCACCATCTGTGGCGTGGGCTCGCCGTGGGTCTGCCCATCTTCAGTTCCATTGGCATTGAGTCTGGAGGATCCCTCAACTCCGCCTCCAGCCTCCGAGGCCCAGACTCCGCCTCAGTCCTGCGACCCTGCGGCTCCGCTATGGCTTCCAGCTCCCTTGTCTCCACCTTGATCGGGCATCGTCCCGCTGTCACCTCAGGACTCCCCTTCCTCGGCTGCGCCTCGTCGCTTTGTCCCACCGGCTCCGTTGGACTTCTCCCTCCCTCCAGCTCTGCCTCAGTCCTCTGTCACTCTGGTTCCGCCGCAGCCTTCCGGATCTCCATCTACGCCTCAGTCGCCGAAGCCACCTGCTCCGCCTTGGCCCTCCGGATCCTCTGCTTCGCCCTGGTTCGTCGGCTCTCTGTCTCCGCCTCGGGCTCCACCTCCACCTGCTCTGCCGCCGTCGGTCTGCCCCCTGGAGTTGTCAGCCCTTCCTCCACCATGTCTCCTCCTTGGTTCCTCCCTCCTTCGGATCCACCCTGGACTTTTCTGTTTCTTCCATGGCTCCTCCCTCCGTCGGATCCACCCTGGTCTCTGTTATTTGTCCTCCTCCTGAACACCCTCCCTCCCTCCACTGTTGGTCCTTCTACAGCACGAGGTCACCTTCCGGGAGGGGGGCGAACTGTAACGTCATGAACTTTCATTGGTTTAGTCCTTTTGTATTTTGGTTCGTTCCAGTTTGTCTATATTTGGTTATGTTCCTCCCCTTCATTTATCAACCACACCTGTCTTGCTCATTAACTACTCTGTAAGTTGGTTCAGTTTCATGTCTCAGTGTCTGATCTCATTAGGCGCGTTTCCATTACAATTTTGCGCGAAACTTTTGTGATATTTTCTAAATGTCAATAAAAAACTGTTGCGAAATAACGATGTTTCCATTAACCATATAATGCGACTAAAACTCGTCCTCTCGCGATAAGTCATTCAAAACGCTCTAGCCGGAGTCGTAGGCGCGTTATACAAGCAGTAATGGCAAGGCAAGCCCCCCATACTTGGGAGCGGCCACGTATGCGCTTGTTCTGGGAAGTAATAGTGTGCGATTTCATGGAGGAACTGTGGATTCAGAATTTCCAGATGAACGCATTCACTATTTTTGAGCTGTGCAGTGCAATAGGGCCTCTTGTAGCACCTGCAGCATTATGCCCAAGGGTGCCAGTTTCCACAAATAAACAATAAAGAATGATCATATGACTGTTCATGTATATCATGTGACCTGGAAATGCGGAAAAAGCGTTTCCATTGCCGTTTTGCAAATTATTCCTTTTTCGCATTGTCTGAAAAACCACCTCATGTGAGCGTAAAAACTTTTTTGCGATATATGGGTGTTTTTGCGAATTTGACGCGTTTCCATTAGGCGTGTTTTCAATTCGCAATTTCAATTTGCACATTTTGAAGGGTAATGGAAACGTCTGTGAATAGACGTCCCCTCGTCTGTGAATTTTTCGTTGGTGGATTTTATTAAAGATTTTGCATTGCACCTTATCTTTGTCTTGCGTTCTTCCTACACATACCGTGACAGCTGGATTTGTTAGATGAATATTGGAACGAAATTCACTCCATAGTTTTACCGTTTACTGCACGTTGTTATTCCTCTCCTTATATAGCGGATGATGAACCGGACGTCTCACCCATAGACTTACTTCCGCGTTAAAGCAAAAGGTCGATATTTGCTATTTTTTGCAACATTTATTTAAGGTTAAACATGGTAATTTTTTTACATCTCAAAGATTTGAATGCCCGTCAATGGCATAATGAATTATTTAAAAAGGATTCTTACCTAAAAGTTTGCATTTATGTAAATTTGACTCATGAAGTGATGTTTGATCTCACTAGGTATCAGATTGCTGTAATTATCCTGATCTACTTGCTCCCTCTGCTGGTGATGTTGGTGACCTACAGCCTGGTGGGACGGAGGCTGTGGGGCAGCGAGATCCCTGGAGAAGCATCAGACCACTATCAGAACCAGATCCAGGCAAAACGCAAGGTCTGTAATGCTAGTATTTACTCATTTTGTTTTGTTATTTATTGCAGTTTCACTGCATAGACACCTAACTAACTTAGTCATGTGTCCAGATGCACATTTAGATGAAGACAGTTCTCATGTTTCTAAACTCTACATAGATACATATCATTAATAGCTACATCTGAGAAAAAAAAAAAAAAAAAACGGTATTATTATGAGCAAATGTACTTAAGTTCCATAAAATCTTACAGAATCAATGGACCTTCCCTGGGGACAGAAAGAATGCTTTTTATCTGGCAGAACAGGAAATTAGCTTTTTCATTCCTTTCACATTTTCTTTCTTGTGTCCTTAATAATAAAGCCTCTCTCCAGAAGGATTTTTCATTGGTGGCAGCAGCTATTTATGGTTTTGGATTATAGTTCTTTGTGTTGAAAGCAAAAAAGATTCATGCAATTTTTGCAATTTCATAAAGGTTGTGAAGATGATGATAGTGGTGGTGACGACCTTTGCAATATGTTGGCTTCCCTATCACATCTACTTCATCCTGGGGAGCTTCAACAGGGACATATACAAGCAGCATTACATCCAGCAGGTCTATTTGTCCATCTTCTGGCTGGCCATGAGTTCCACTATGTACAACCCCATCATTTACTGCTGTCTAAACCAAAGGTAAATGCAAATTATGTCTTAAGAAGGAGAAAATATTAGATGTACACTACCAGTCAAAAGTAAGCTTTTATGTTTTTAAAGAAGTCTCTTCTGCTCACCAAGCCTTTATTTGATCCAAAATATAGTAAAAGCATATTACTGTGAAATATTTGTACTATTTAAAATAACTGCTTTCTATTTGAATATATTTAAAAATGTAATTTTACTCTATCATCATTACTGCAATCTTCAGTGTCACATGATCTTTCAGAAATCATTCTAATATGCTGATTTGCTGTTCAAGAAACATTTATTATTATTATTATTATTATTATCATTAGCAATATTTAAAACAGTTGAGGACATTTTTTCAGGATTCTTTGATGGATAAAAAGTTCCAAAGATCAGCATTTATCTGAAAAAAAAAAAGCTTTTGTAGCCTTTTAGTTTGCAGTCAGTTTATTTATTTTTTATCAAAATAATCAAAATGAACACTTTTATTTAGCAATGATAATTTCATTTGATCAAAAGTGATGATAAATACATTTATAATGTTACAAAATATTTCAGATAAATGCTGTTCTTCTGAACTTACTTAAAAAAAAACTTGACTACTCAGCTGTTTTCAACATAATAACAATAATAAATGTTTTTTGAGCAGCAAATCGGAATTTTAGAATGATTTCTGAAGGACCATGTGACTGGAGTAATGAAGTTTTGAAATCACAGGAGGAAATTACAATTTAAAATATATTCAAAGAAAAATCTGTTATTTTAAACAGTAAAAATATATAACTTTTTTTGATCAAATAAATGCAGGTTTGGTGAGCAGGAGAGACTTCCACAAAAAAAAAAAAACAAAAAAAAACATTAAAAATCTTACTGTTCAAAAAATGTTGACTGGTAGTGTATACACATTACCATGAGTATTTGGTACAGCATTTGCATTAATGTCTTTATTCTTGTATGTACTTTTTCAAGAAGTCCCATTCTTAGTGCACAGGACATTTATGTCTAGCATCTGCTGTCCTTCTTTAGATTCCGCTCAGGTTTTCGCAAAGCATTCCAGTGGTGCCCCCTTGTCAGGATTTCTGAGGAGGACAACATGGAACTGCAGCACATGAGAACCTTCCACATGAGACGCAGTTATCGCACTGAGACCACCAGCGTGGTGGTCCGTAATCATGTCAGTGAACCAGAAGACACCACATCCAAACTAATCAAAGCCTGAATCTACAGTGATAAAGGTGAAAAACACACCTGTTGCCTATACACGTCCACACTTTGCTCTTAATACCTCACAACAGAAGTAGATTTTCCCTATTGTTGTTCTCTATGGTGGATTCGGTGGGCTTTAAAGGTGGAGTATTCATCTACTCCTATGGCATAAGCACCAAGCCTTATTTGTTTCTGTGTTTCTGCTTAAAGTACTAGTCTCAATATGTATATAGATGAGTTCATTTTGTATATTCTGTATACGCTGTTCATATATGGGGTCAGAAAGTAAAAAAAATAATAAAAGAAATTAATACATGTATTCAGAAAGAATGCATTAAATTGATCAAAATGGACAATAAAACATGTATAACTTTACAAAAAATATATATTTCAAATAAATACTAATCTTTAGAACTTTTTATTTATCAAATAATCCTGAAAAAAGTATCAGTTTCCACAAAAATATTAGCAGCACAGTTGTTTTCAACATTGATAATCATAAGAAATGTTTCTAGAGCAGCAAATGATTTCTGAAGGCTTTGCCATCACAGAAATAAATTACATTTTGAAATATATTAAAATAGAAAACATTTATTTTACATTTTTACTGTACTTTTGATCAAATAAATGCCTTGCTAAACATAGGAGTCTTTCAAAACCATAAAAAAATTACACACCCTAAACCTAAAGGACAGTTTACCATGTTAATTCATGCACCACTATAGAGCAATGAATGTTTCAAACTGTAAATATTGGTTTAGTGGAATATCCAAATGTGAAAACAGAACTGCAAAATCAACATTAAATTGGCCAGAGCATCTTTAGATCAAGAGTGTAGATTGCTAGCCAAGGGATGATGATTTCTGGGTTGAATTGACAGTGATGGAAAAAGAAAGAAAGACCAAATTAGTTGGGGAAAAAAAAAATGTAATATTTGTAAAATGTACATAAGCAAGCTCACATTCCAGTGGTACTCAGTGTTTACAGCATGTATACAACTGCATGTACATCCGTACGCTTGACTGATTAAAAAGAATTTAGTACTTTTGCCCGAGTTTTAGGCCTGCACAAAGAGATTTCATTTCAGTGCCAATAATATGTATTTTTGTTTTCTTTTAAGTACAACATCCTACAAATTCTAAGATGTATTTGATCAATAATTAAGCTGTGTTTTGTTTGTTATGCTGTCACATATAATGGCTGTGGGTGCACTGTAAAAAACACAATTTGCTGAGTCAACTTAAAATAATTTATTACCCTGCTGCCTTAAAATGTTAAGTTCGGTTAAGTTTAAATATTAAGTTAAGTACTAAACGACAACTTAGATATTCAAGTTGACTAAACTAAAAAAAAAAAAATTGTTAAAGTGCCCCTATTATGCTTTTACAAATATTACCTTTCATGCTGTGTGTCATGTAGCTATATGTGAACATAAACTACGTGCAAAGTTGTGAAGCTGACAGTGTACGATAAATAAAGTTATTGTATATCAAAAAAAAGAGTCGGCTCGCGATCGTGGAAACGAGTCGTTAGGAATTCGAATCTTTTTCTGTTACAGCCGGACGTCACGAAGTAATATATTTGCATAAGGTCCGCCCACGTTCTACGTCGCAAACAACTTGTCCGCCCACAAACACAGTACAATTTCCGTGTGGTTCACATCAAGTCGAGAAGACGCTGTATTCTACGCTGTGAGAGTAAATTTGTTTTATTTTCACTTTCAAAAGATGAAGCTGCATCAGTGGTTAACATTATTTTTTTCAATAACACCCCAGCCGTACAATTCCAATCTTGTGCTGTGTGACGACTGTTTTTCCAATCTCTGGGAGTTCAATGCTGGATTCACCAAACGCTTGCTTTTAAAAGTTGGATCTGTGCCCAGTTTATTTGGACCTGCTTGCTCATCTGAACCTCTATTTGTAAGTATGATTAATAACTGATGATTGTATTTACTAGGGGTCTTTCAAAATGCGTAGTTGTGTAAACTTGTCCTGCTAACCGGCTAAATAATGCTTCTGTAGTTCTGTTGGTGAGCTGTGGGCTCACTGTAGTTTAAAATGTGTCGATTGATGCAGCTTGAGTAATGATAAAGGATACAACACGACTTTGGTTTACACAGTGTAATGTATTATATAATGTTGACGTTTACAACCTAGAGCTGTGCTTGGTTCGCTTACACATGAGCAAATCACGAGCACTGTCCATCGTAGTCCGAGCTACAGGGGCCGTTCACATGTCGCGTCTTTTGCCCGCTCAAGTTCGTTATTTCAAATGTAGACGGTCGGTCATAATGTAGTAAAGCGGTCGCGGTTTGCTGAAACTTCGGCGTCTTAGGTCATTGTTGCTTAGCAACGGCAGACGCCACGGGAACGCTAAAGAGCGCGGCGCGCCTAGCTTTTTCAACGCGTTTTTAGGCGCGACATGTGAACGGCCTGAGTATTCTTTCTGAAAGCATCCCTAGTGATGTCAATGGTTTTACTTTTTGGGTATAAGTAAGCCACTTCAACTGTTTCATCATAAGTCTCCGGCTTTATCCTTAAAGTAAAATCGCTACCATCTTTTCAATGTATTGACAAGTCTCCAAGGCTGTCATTCTGTTATGGGAGGGCGTTTCGGACACGCCCTTGAACGCGGTAGACCAATCACAAAGGACTGCGCGATCTGACAAATCACAGCAGTGAGGGCTCACAGAAAGGAGGGGTTTAGAGAGACTGATTCTTCGAACTGCTTTGCAGGAGTCGTTTACGAATCATTTAGAAATGAGGAAAAGTTAAATTTATATTTGGAGAAAACTAAAGTGTTTTTTGACCTTGTATACATGTAAACCTGTTTTAGGAGACTCCTAAAACAATATTAGCAACCTTAAAAGTGGCATAATAGAGGCACTTTAAATTTAACAGCTGCGTTTGTTACTCGGCTCCCTTAAAATTTTAAGTTGAATCAACTTAAAATTTTAAGGCAATCAGGTAACCAATTATTTTAAATTGACTCAACAAATTATTATTATTATTGTTATTTTTTTTTACAGTATAATACACAATATATTTTTAATGATTTTGTTAGTCATTTTTTCTTTTGTATGATTGTCTAGCATCTGTTTATTGTTATGATAGTTCTGTGTTGAAAAGTAAAGGATATTGTACAATTACTGCATTACTAGTGCATTATATTACCAGTGTTGGGGGTAACGCATTTCAAGTAATGTGAGTTACATTAGCAGATTACTTATTTTTAAGTAACTAGTAAAGTAATGCATTACTTTTTAATTTACAAGACAGTTACTATTTCAAATAAGTAACGCCAGTTACTTTTTTTTCCCATTTATTGATTGAAGAGATGTCCCCATGTTGAGAGAAAATCGGGAGTAAGATGTTACTTTAGTTCTAGAATAAAGATGAACATGCATTAATTCATCTCACTCACAAAAAAACAGATTCAGTATTCCTCAAAAGGAATAAAAACTGTGAAATCCAATTCAGAATACGCAAGCCTGCAATAATTAAATATGTTAAATAAATACAAATATCCTTTATGTATTTAATCCTATTTTATTAACCAGTGTCTTTGCTGCTGACCTTCGATGATTCAATTCAACCATATTCGTAAGCAAAAATTACTCAAGATAAACTAACATTGGTTCTTCTTTTTTTATTGCTGAAGAGTGTTGAACTTACTAATTACTACTTTTCCTTCGGTCTCAGGCATTTGGTGTAAAAGGGCTTTTACATTTGCCAAAAATATAACTTTTTATATTAAAAACAAACAAGCAAGCCCTGCCCAGATTTAAAAAGTAACTTAAAAGCAAGGTAACACATTACTTTCCATAAAAAGTATGGAAGTAACAATCAGCAATACTGTAACGTGTTAGTAACTTTTTTCCAACACTGTTTATTACTAGTGTTTTGTCAAATACAAAAATGTAAAATAGAACAGATGGATTGGGATGTACCCCAATAAGAAAACCCAGGTATGTAAAAAAAACAAACAAACCAAAAAACCAGTAAGTATCCAGTAGCTAGAAGAATAAAACAAGTAATCTGATTTTACTAAACCTTGAAGCTTCGAATCACTGAAGGCTCACATTTGACTCCCTTAGGATTAAGTTTAAATCTGTATTTAGTTGTGATTTTGTGAAATCAGTAGCCCATAGGATCTAAGCGTGTAAATAAAAAAATACTGCAAAAAAATAAAATCAAAAATCAATGATAACCAGCATTTTCAGCGTAACAATAGGAAATATGTAGTCTGTGTGATTGGACAATCATTTTAAAATGTAACCATTTTGTTCAGGTGTGCTTATTATGTATCACCTGTCAAATCAACCGTTCATTCCAGATAGATATAAAATGAATTTCTTTTATTGCACAAACAATTATCACATAGGATGTAAATACCGAACAAAAAACGCTACAGTGTTTGGGCAACCGCGAAGGACACCACAGAACACGAATTGAGTTGATCAAAATATTTTTATGGTTTTCTCCTATAGGGTTTTCCAGGAACATCTATTTATATAGTGCAACTATGAAATAGTACAAAATCAGTGGATGCTAGACCTCGGTTACCAAATAAGGCATGCATTCATCAGAAGATCTCTGATCCACTACACAGATTCACTCACATCAACTACACAGGATCACTCACAAATAACCAGCCAGGGCACACAGAAGGACATTTACTGGGAATCAGTACCGATAACCCGCATATCTGCATACACACACAGCAAAAAGCTGACAAAAGCAATACGCATGATACAATCTGCTAAATTCTTCAGGAATGAGAGCGTAAGACTATTTCAGAGAAAGTGGATATGCAAAGGCAATAGGTTTCCTGTCCTTGTTCATTTATACGGTGACCAGGGCTTGAATTAAGCAGGAAGGCAGCTGTGACTGCGAGACTAGACTTGCACGTCTTCCTCACTTCGACCTTGACCAATGAGAAGGCTGTTATGATTAGTGAACGCTTCTCCAATATTTTGCAATATTCACACCACAAGCTGCCACACAGACAAATGACAATACGTAGATGTTTGGAATTAGCTTGGTGTAATTGCTTCATAACACCTTCTTCCCCTCAGGTATCCATTCCATTCCATCAAATATAAAAATAAAATAAATAATATCTTCATATACTTGGTCAAATATCTTAACTTTAATGTTTGTAATGTGTTTACATTTCTTCCCTTTTTCCAATATACATCCATAAATACTTTAACAACAGTTGAACATCTTTATATAGCTTGGGTGGACATAGATAGACCAACCCCTAATAACACACATAGACATACACAGAGAAAGGCTGACAGGAACATGTAGGAGTGAAATACAAAGCAAAAGGTTCAAATCACAGCAGAAGATTGTGCCGGATCGTGGTGGATGAGAGCCGAGTCACAGCTGCAAATGGAAATGTATACGCTCTGAGAGAGCCAGAGAGGAAGCTGGGAGCTTGTTTCGACGCAGGGTTCAGCTCTTTTGTTCTTGCTGGCGGAGACGACACCCAACGGCCGTGATCAAGGCGGCGCCTTTCCCACTTCCGTCTTCTGAGAGCAGGAAAGTGACGTTGCAGTTGGGGGCGAGCTCCTTCACAGTCTGATGCATTATCCGTGAGAAACTGAAGAGAAGAATTGGGATAAGTTAGGTACTACATCTATGCCCATCACTTTACCTACCATCGATCTTTCATCACGACATGAGTAGTTTTATTTCACGATAACAATATTTATCACTATATAGTTATTTTTGCTTTAATAAAAAAATTTTATACAATAGAAATTTCATAATTCTTGTCACCACCACACTATTTTAACTAACTAAATAAAAAAAAACTCAGGTTCACTGAATACAAGTAAACAGTCAGCAATTAAATAAGAAACTAATTACAAGCAATAAGACAAAAAACGCAGTATAACAAAAAAATAAGAAATGCTACGTACATAGTATAAAGTAATCAAATGTATAAAAACACTGTATATTCTTCACTGTGTAAATTAAATATATGCATCTTCTTATTAAAGTTACAAAAGTGATTTAGTCAAGAGCAGTCAGAGATTTTCTCATCTTTTGTTGTTTGATTAACATGAATGACAGACAGCAGGAATATTAAGACTGCTGTCACTTTAAGACCTGGCCGAATCCAATATACTGTTACTCATGTGATTTCTTTTTCAGCTGTTTCACTTAAAGGAATAGTTCACCCAAAAATGAAAATTACCCCATGATTTAATCATCCTTAAACCATACTAGGTGTACATGACTTTCTTCTTCTGGACAAACACAGTCGGAGTTGTTTTAAAATTTATCCTGGCTCTTCCAAGCTTTATAATGGTGGTGGATAGTGGCTATTATTTTGAAGCTCCAAAAAGAGCATATATCCACCGTAAAACTAACCCATACACCTCCGGGGGGTTAACACGTCTCTCATCCATGGGTTTTTCTTACAAAAATATTTCTATTTTTAAAATTATAAACTCAAATCACTGATTTCGATCAATGGTGTATGCGCGTTCGCGAGAGAGTCGAGTTCCGGCTACTTCCTTGACCTCTGACTGGACGTATGACGTAAGCCGCATTCGTAGTGTGAGCTCTAGTGAGAATAAACGAACAAGAATAGAGCAATACTAAATGCCGGTAACAAATTAAAAGTCAAAAACGAGAAGTAATAAAAAATGTCAGTGGATTTCACTATAAGAGAAGAAGAGCTTGAGTTTTTTGCACAGCCTTATTTGTTTGAACCGCAGTAACTAGGGATGGGCGATATATATATCGGTCGATAAATTCATGCGCATCTCGTCACTAAAGCCGGTTCTTTGATTATCGGTAAATCTCTATCACCTGTGTTCAAATAGAGCGCCAGTTTATTCACGGAGCCGTAGATCACTGAAAAGCTACCCCAATTAATCACCCGCAAAACAGAACCAGATACTGCGTAGCTTGTCAGTGATCTACGGCTCTGTGAATAAACTGGCGCTGTATTTGAACACAGGTGATGGAGATTTACCGCTAATCAAAGAACCGGCTTTACTGACGAGATGCGCATAATATCGATCGATATATATCGCCCATCCCTAGCAGTAACGCTACTACGTAGTAACATTAAGCCACTATCCACCTCCATTATAAAGCGTAGAAGAGCCAGGATAAATTTTAAAACAGCTCTGACTGTGTTCATATGGAAGAAGAAACTCATATACACCTAGGATGGCTTAATGGTGAGTAAATCATAAGGGAAATTTGCAAAGAAGTGCATTTTGACATACAAACGAGTTCAAGGCATATAAAGTGGCAAAAATAATTTGTTCAGTAATTCCTCAGAACTCAGAAAGTTCTCTTTCCCTGCTGATTGCATTTTATTGGCTTAAAAAACACGTGTTTTTAAACTGCAACGCTTAAAAAGCATGCAAACGATACGTTTTTGTGACCATGTAGCACAGAAACGTCACATGAGTGTGTAACTGTTACAATAGAGATGATAGTCCAAAATCGCTACTGGTTGAAAAATTTCTACCGGTTAATCATGTCTCACCCGTCCCTGGTACCTACATCACAAAAGCATTTCAAAATATATTCATTCTGTATGTACTTACTGTGGATGGAGCTTATACAGAGTGCCATCCACCCCAACGGTGATGTTCAGATGGTCCAGGCCACGGTTCTCTCGGATTTTGTCTACAACTGCGGCCATTCCTGCTCCACAGATCTGGGCAGCTCGGCGGGAAACAGCTCCACATACTTCCTTGACGATAATACTGTCGTCGCATGTGCTGTCCAGGCCCAGTTGCTGCAGAATGGACCTGACCTGCAGTAGCGCCAAACGGTCACTAGAGGGAAGAAAGAACATATGTATTTTACCATTTCTGTATGTCTGGTTTTTGTGATGAAATGTAGCAATGTAATCTGTAAGTACCTCTCAATTTGGGAAAGGAACTTGGTTTCGAAGATACCCCTGGTTTTCAGGGTCTCAGAGATCTGCCCTCTGAAGAGGAAGCCACGCTTTGTCAAGTCGATCAGGATGTTCCTTACAATCTCACCAAGGTACATGCCACTGCACATCTTCTCATACCTAAAAGTGAAAAAACAAAATTCAATTTTTAAATCTCAAATGTGCCAAAACACACACACACACACACACACACACACACAAAAATACAAATAAAATATTGTACACTATCTTTCAAAACGTCTTTTATGCAAACTATAATGATTCATCTATTTAATAAAAAAAACAGAAACTATAATGTTAATAAATAGTAATATTGTAAAATATATGGTGAAATTATATCATTGTTAAAAGAATGTGCAGCAACGCTAGACATTTTTATAGTATCTGTATTTACATTCTTAAATATAATGCAAACAGTAGGCTCCCCAATTATTCCAGACTTGCTTTCTTATGTTAAAACTAGGGATGTAATGATATGATCGATATAAGCAAAACTGTTTAGATATCATCGTGGTCACATGACCACATAGGTCTTCTGGGCAAAAAGTGTATATTTTTTAAATATTCTAACATAAAATTTTAATCTTTAAAGTTGTTTTTCAGGCCATTATACTTTGGCACAGTATCTGTCAAAATAACTAAAACCGAAGCACGGACTTTGTTCAGGCGATCAGCCAGTAATCTGGTGTTTTCCACGCTTCAGAATGGCTCAGTTCACAGTGAATGCAGAGTTTATTGCATGTGCTGTGAGTTTAGCGCATGTTTGGGAATGCAATGGCCACCAGTTATGCTTTATTTTGGTGGCAGATGATTACAGCAGTTCACTTGATTTGTAGTGAGACATGTTTTTGTAAGCCTGTTTTCACTGAAACTGGAGCTTTTCTTCCAAATAAAAGCTTAAAAGTGCAGTATGAATTGCAGTTTGATTGGGTAACATTACTGCAGTCCAAATTCCAAATATCTCATTCAAGTTTAGGAAAGAAGTATTGTAATTTCCCTGTTGTAGTGTAATGCAAAAATAATATACCTTTGAAATATTCATTTTCATATATGTATATATATATATATATATATATATATATATATATATATATATATATATATATATATATATATATATATATATATATATATATATATATATATATATATATTACTGACAGCTTTTTCTGACTCAAGTTTTCTTAGGAACATGGGTTGGAGCTTTTAATTTTGAACTCTCAAAGTGCATTAGACAGAAGAATTTAACTTTAAAATGTACAAAATTAAATTTGAAAAAGTGTTTTTTTTTTTTTTAGATATATTTATTTTTGGCCTTATTATTATTATTATTATAGGATAGATCACAACTGACAGGAAGCGAAGTGGGAGAGAGAGAAGGGGGTAGGGTCGGGAAAGGTCCTCGAGCTGGGATTCGAACTCGGGACGCCTGTAGCGCCATGGCGCTGTATGTCGGCACACTGCCCAAAGGCTATCAGCGCCGACAAATTTGAAAATGTTTTTATTTATTTTTTTTATATATATATATCGTAATAAACATTGTATTGTGGACTTTATATTGCGATATTATCATATAGTGAGATTTTTATATTGTTACATCCCTAGTTAAAACATTTGCATCTATTTATTTCCAAAATGTTTTTCTTTTCCTCTCAGTTGACTGGGTAAAAACTGCTCACTTTTGTTTGCCGGCATTGAGGGAGAGATCATCCACAGCATTGTCATACTGAGTCCTGATGTCATCCAGGCAGCCATTATCTCCAAACGCTCCCCACTCCATATTCACACACATCCTGCCGTCCACTCCATCGACCGTCTCAATGTTTCGCATTTCCTCCATGTAGCAGGCATTGCTACCGGTTCCTAAAAGCACATGTAACATGTTCTGTTAACTCATATGTGTTTATAACACTATTAATATTATTAAGTGTTTATATATATATATATATATTATTGTATTCACCTGCAATCAACCCAACCTCACACGTGGGTTCCTCATATGCACAGGTCATCATTGTACCCACTGTGTCATTCACTATGGCTACGACGTCCAAATCAAACTCCTGTACGTAAACAGCATGCACAAACATTTATCACACAGTGATTAAGATTTAAAAATGAACTACTCTATCAAATTTTGTATCATCTTGTCACATTTGTGGCTATAGCTAACCTCTCTCCTTTTGATTGCCTCTCTCAGGAGGCCGACAACATCTTCTCCTTCACAGTCGGTGGCTTTGAAGCCCTTTGTCCAAGTTACCAGAATTCCCTGTATCCATCAAAGCATAAAAATCATTAGGATTTCATTCAACTGATGAACAAATTAAGCTAAAAAAAAAGCAAACAGGCAGCTCACCGCATCCAGACTAGTTTGTCTGCAGGGGAAAGAAAAGGTAAAGCCCAAAGGCAGGCGGGCATTTTTCATCCCCATATAGTCCAGGAAGTCAGATATGCAGAACACAATGTGATCAAATAGCTGTAGGAAATGTGAAACAGCAATTAAAATAATTTAGTGTCACAATATTTAGAGATACAAATCCGTTATTAACAAATAAGCAGTCATTAGACTTTATTTTTTCCATTTTCACTGTGTTATTATTATACACTTACACTGAAATCCTCAAAACTTTGGGGTCAGTAAGATTTTGAAGTCTCTTATGCTCAGCAAGGCTGCATTAATTTGATTAAAAGTACATTAATAAAAATACATTAAAATTGTGAAATAGAATTATTATTTAAAGCAAAACTTTCCAATTGTAAAGAAAATAAATAAATGTAATTTATTACTGTGATGCAAAGCTGAAATTTTTAACAGCCATTACTCCAGTCTTCAGTGTGATCCTTCAGAAATTATCTCAATATGCAGCTTTGCTGCTCAAGAAACATTTTTTAATATGATCAATGTTGAAAACTGTTTTGTGGAAACCATACACAAAACAGATGAATAGAAAGCTTTTTTTTTATCTTCCTGACCCTAAACATTTGAACAGTAGTGTATAACTATATAAAAGATTTTTTGTTTAAGTTCAGTCATTTAATGAGGTGTAAATATGTCACAATGATCACACACCTCTTCTCCGGTTCCTTGCATTACTTCTATGGGAATGGCATAGATTTTATTATGCATCTCCACAGTTCGTCTCTTGCCGCTGCGAATCTTCACCAAAAGTACCCTGAAGTTTGTACCTCCAAGATCCAGAGCCAAAAAGTCACCATTTTCTGTATAAAAGAGAAAATACATAAAGTCATGCAGTGTGAAGTCATGCACCCTGCTGCTGTTACTGCAGCATACAAAAATTTAAACAGCACCTATGCCATCAGTTTTTGAATTCTCCACACATTTGCTCAAAGTTGATTTTTGTTGAATGGTAAAAACACATCTGTATGCACTATTCTTAGCTGAGCTGCAAGTAAAACCCTTTACCTTAAATCACCATCAGGGATACAATACAATGTCATGTGCCTGTATTGAGTAAGCCTGGGATTATACTATGATGCAATTCAACAGGGATAAAGAGAATTTAATTTGGATTTTAGACATGATGCATGAACGCATTCTGATAAATGAAGTCATGACACTGTATTTACAGTGAAGGAATGGCAGATTATGTCGGGGGGATCATTGAATATCTCTATGATTCTTTGTCTATTTTAGCAAAATACATAGCTGTAGATCTTTTACCTGTTCCATCCGGGGTACTCTTCACATAAGTGGGCAGCATCTTGACGGTGGCTGTGGTTTGGGTGTTCTTGCTCAATCCATTCTGGATCTCAGTTCTCATCCTCTTTTTCACCTCCAGCAGTTGGTCTTTGGTCAACCGGAACTCTTCCAGCGTCTCGGCAATCTGACGTGTCTGATCGGCCAACCGGGAAGCCCAGGCTGTTACCATTGCAGCTCCTTTGCCACTTCCACTCTCGGAAAGCAAGAAGCGAACATCAGACTCTGGCACCAGGCGACGCACAGTTTTGTGCAACCGACGGGCATACCTGTGAGGAACAGAGGGATTAATGTATTTCATGTAATTTATTCTTATATTATTCCAATAAAATATAATTTAATCCTGTGTTCAAAGCTACATTTTCAGTAAATTTACAGTCTTCCGTGTCACATGATCGTTCAGAAATCATCCTAATATGCTGATTTGCTGTTCAAGAAACATTTATTATTATCAATATTTAAAACAGTTGAGTACTTTTTTTTCAGAATTCTTTGATGAATAGAAAGATCTAAAGATCAGCATTTATCCGAAATAAAAAGCTTCTGTAGCCTAATAATATACCTATACAATTCATAATACTTTTATTTAGCAAGGATGCTTTAAATGAATCAAAAGTGATGATAAAGACATCCATAATGTTACAGAAGGTTACTACAAATGCTGTATGTTAAATGCAGGATTGCTGAGCAGAACAGACTTCTTTAAAAACATTAAAAATCTTACTGTTTAAAAACTTTTGACAGCTCGAAGACGGTTAATTCGGCCATGTATGGAATCATATTCGTTGGAGGAGCATACACAAAGTAACTGACAATGTATCTAAAATCTATTATTTAATTGTTTCATACATATCACGATTATTATTGCCCACAATAGACCCTAAAACGGCATACTGGTTGCC
The DNA here is from genome assembly GCA_033026305.1 of Cirrhinus molitorella. Taxonomy (NCBI): domain Eukaryota; kingdom Metazoa; phylum Chordata; class Actinopteri; order Cypriniformes; family Cyprinidae; genus Cirrhinus; species Cirrhinus molitorella. Next base: position 24,446,554 of record CM065126.1, read on the forward strand.
AGAAACCTGTTGTTTACTGGTCATTATTGGCCTAGCATTTGACCTAATATTTCGGTTCACACAGAACAGGTTATGCGCTTAAAAGCATAAAGGAATTGGAAAAATGCTGATAGGTGATTTTCTATGTAAACATGCGATATATGGAAGTGTTCAGGGTTGCCAGGTTTTCACAACAAAACCCGCCCAATTGCTACTCAAAACAAGCCCAAAACTAGCCCAGTGGCGTTTGAAAGGGGTTCCTGTTAAAAGTCAGGTTGTGGGGGATACAATACATGTTTTTTTTTTGTCGGGGTTCCCCTGGTAAATTAGCATTTCAGGGGCTAAATATGACACTATTGGGGTCCATTTAACCGGCGGACATCAAAAACAACCCGCGGCAACGGCGTTAAAGTAGACCAATTCCGCTAGAAAACCGCGGACTTGGCAACACTGGACGTGGTTGACCGTTGCGCTCCCGCCTTAAGCCTTAGAACTGGTTACACGGCGTTCCTAAAATGCTGCGCTCAGGTAAGTCCACTTTTTAGAACGAATTGAGACGTTTTTCAATGAAAAAGAATGCGTTCTGTGTGAATGAATTGGTTGAAATGTTGCGTTTTTAGAATTTCGTGTCAAGGAATGAGTGTCACGGTGAAAAAAAACAATTTAAAAAAGCGTTCTGTGTCAACGGTTACTTTGAATGCAGAAACTGACCTAATCCAGCATTCCAAAAGTATTCCAAAGCGTCGTGTAATAAGAGAGATATGTCAAACAAAGCATTATTAGAACAGTTTACCCTGCTGAAAAAAATAGAATAGAAACCATCACAAAAATTCTAATGGTTTCCACTATTAAATGTGACCCTGGACAAAACAATCAAATATCAAAATAAGGGTCCAGGGTCACAAATTACATTACAAACATTACAAACCATCAACTTTTAAACATTAAACCATTTAAAAAAGGTATTCTGTAGTGTGTTTTGGGACATATTCCATTAGGATTTAGTGTTTTAACAAGCCATCAGTAGAAGGCAATCAATTATCAGTAGAAACCCACAGAGTCAATTACAGTTTCCATTAAAACCAATACAAGTCACATTATAACCAGTAAAACCATTGCAAATTTTGTAATGGTGTCTATTGTTTTTTTTTTCAGCAGGGTAGCGTTTTGAGGCTTTTGTGTGAAATATAATTTCACTTATGTCCAGTTTATGGCTATTATTATTAAAGACACTTGAAGGACAGCGTTCTTGCGCAACACACTGACCTGTTGCCATATCTCATTCTCAGTACAGAGCACTGCTATGTCTTTCATGTTTATTTAAAGACTTACTGTCTATTCTGACATTCAAAGAGGCCTATAAATTGTTGTGAATAGGTGACATGAATGGCATAGAAATTAGATATCAGTTCTAATTAAATTTTCAACTTTTTAATCTTTCAGCTAATCTCTGTGTAAGCGTTTAACATCCAATTTGGTGCCAGACATAAGGTCAGTGTGTAGAGTGTCGCAACAAACAGAGGCGCAGCTGCTCCTATGGAAACCTACTCAGTGTGTATTAATAGAGCTCGCCTTTGTCTGAAGAGCCCTCAAGAGGGTTCAGTGCACACTCAGGGTGTCACGTGCACCTGCAGATGTATTCCCAAACCTATCCGTGATGACTTACTAAGCATGCTGGGTACATACTATTACTGATATGTCATGTTTTAGTCTGATTTGATGATCTGAATGTAATACTCACTGTGGGTGCATCTTGTAGAGGGAGCCATCGATGCCCACTGTGGTGCGGAGGCGCGGGGTGTTCTTATTGTCCTTGAGACGTGTGAGGATTGCACCCAGAGTGGCAGCAATTAGATTTGCAGAGCGAAAAGAGACGATAGCACAAACATGCTGCACAGCAATGCAGTCATCTTCAGATGGCTCTACACCCAAGCGTGTCAAAATCTCCTTCGCTTTGGTAAGTCCCTCTTTGCTCCTACAGAAAAAAAACAGTACTGTTGTAATGCTGGAAATATAATGATTTTTAAAGTCACAAAGGATCATTTATATCATTTATTAATAATAACCATAATGAAACAAATCAACAGACAACTCACTTCTCAATTGCAGAAACATGCTTGGTTTCAATTTTTCCTTTTGTAAGCAGCTCTGGGGTGATGCGGCCCTCAAACAGCAGGCCTTCTTTAGCCATCTTGACTAGGATCAGCCTCACCAGCTCACCCATGTACATCCCACTGACCATCTTCTCAAACCTGAAAAGAATTTAACATTCAGCTTTACCTCTTCAAATGTTATGATAGATTTTTGAAAGCTTTTAAAGTTCTGTGACGTACAATTGCTTGCCGGGGTTGAGGGACCCGCGATCAATCTCCCTGTCAAACTCAGTTCGGATATCCTCCAGGGTGCCGTCGTCTCCAAATGCTCCCCATTCAGTATTAATACACATCCTGCCTTCATCTCCTTCCACCAGGTCGATGTGTCTGAGCTCCTCCATGTAACATGCATTGGTGCCAGTACCTGAGGGATCACAGCAGCATATGCCATCGCAATTTTTTTAAAGAATCCAGAAGCTTTGATTGAGCGTGTTTAGAATATCAAATATGTGACCCTGGACCACAAACCAGTCATAAGGGTCAGTGTATTTAAACTGAGATTTATACATTATCTGAAAGCTGAATAAATAAGCTTTCCACTGATGTATGGTTTGTTATTTGGCCGAGATACAGCTATTTGAAAATCTGGAATCTGAGGGTGAAAAAAAATCTAAATATTGAGAAAATTGCCTTTAAAGTTGTCCAAATGAAGTTTTTAGCAATGCATATTACTAATAAAAAATATGTTTTGATATATTTACAAAATATCTTCATGGAACATGATCTTTACTTAATATCCTAATGATTTTTGGCATTAAAAAAAACTATAATTTTGCCCCATACAATGTATTGTTGCCTATTACTACAAATATACCTGCGCTACTTAATATAATTCAGAGAGATATTAGGATATTTTTTTTTACCAATAATAATGCCAACTTCACAGCGCTGGTCATCAAAGCCGCAGGTCATCATAGTTCCCACAGTGTCATTGACGACAGCCATGATATCTGCATCATAGTCCTGTAAGTGAATTATTAAACCATTAAGTCCTTTAGTACAAAATTTATATCCACCTTTATACCGTCCACAAAATAGAAAATTAGTTTATCAGACTCACCCCACGTTTTTTGATGGCTTTATTTAGAAGCTTTACTACGTCCATTCCCTCAACCCCACTGGCCTTAAAGCGTTTCGTCCATGTTAGCAAAACAGCCTGTAAAAATACAATAGTAAAAACATTGTCATAAGTTGGTAGGCAGGATTTAATAAAAAATCTAATTCTCAATTATGTAAACTAGATCTGACACACAGTCAGTAGAACTGTATAAAATGTAAACGTCATAATGTCTTGGCAAACCATATAGAATGTAATGCTTCGTTACCTCATCCAGTTTGGTGTGTGCACAAGGGAATGAGAACGTGAATCCAATGGGAAGCTTCTTGTCTTTAATTTTTTGTTTCTCCATGAAGTCTCCAAGACATTCTGCAACATGGTCAAACAACTGCAAGAAATGATAATAATGAGCATGTACAAAATGGAGACAATTAAGATTGTAGTAAAACCTGGGTGGCTTAGACAAAAGACCAGAACAGCATTTCTATGATAGCATTGTAATGGATATAAATGTATTTGGTTTTGGCGGAATATCTATGCTGCTGCTGCAATTGGTTATTTCTGTTGTTGTAGATTATTGCTGATGCAAAACAGCTGTAACAGAATATTTAAGACTGCACAAATAATAATATACCTGTAGCAGTCTATACAGGTGGAGCTGGGAAGGTGGAGGGTTTCAGAGGAACTCTGAAGGTGTGTTCGAAATGTGCTTGTAAACGCTAACCAGCCATTTAAATCTAAAGCAGCAAACGTATTGGCTACGTATGCAACATGAACCAATCAGCTTGTGCCAAGTAGTTTAATGTTGTAAATATGTGACCCTGGACCACAGAACATATGGGTACATTTTTTAAATTGAGATTTATACATCACCTAATAGCTGAATAAATAAGATTTCCATTTATGTATTATTTGTATTATAGGACAATATTTGGCCAAGATACTATATTTGAAAAATGATTGATAAAATCGCCTTTAAAGTTGTCCAAATGAAGTTTTTAGCAATGCATATTACTACATTTAAGGTGGGAAATTTACAAAATATTTTAATGGAACATATGCTTTACATATTATCCTAATGATTTTTGGCATAACATTTTTTTTTTTCGATCATTTTGACCAACACAATGTATTTTGCTACAAATATGCCCATGCTACTTGCGACTGATTTTAAGGTCCAGGGTCACATATCATCAGCTTGCATTAAAGACCCACCAGCATGTGCCATTTAGAGTTTCATGACAGAAATTGACATTTAAACTGTCTACAAAACACAAACATATTGGCCATTCAGACAGTGTTGTTCAATATTCATTTATATGCTTAATTCCACACATATTTTCAACAAAAATTGTTTGTTTATGATTTCAGGTGGATGAGGAACTTGTCATGTACCCGTGATCCGCTGCCGTGGATGATGTCCTCTGGAGTCTCGTAATTCTGACTTTCCATCTGCACTGTTTGTTTCTTCTCATGAGACACTTTGACCCGCAGAATACGGAAATTAGAGCCACCCAGATCCAGGGCAAGGAAATCTCCTTTTTCTGTAAGTGAATTAAAGAAATCATCAGTATTACAAGTATTTTTCTACTATCAAGAATTCATAAGTTAACACCTAAAATGACATCGGGGTGTATAAATGATGACAGCATTGTCATTTTTAGAGGAACTGTCCCTTTAATCAAGTCAAGTCAAGTCAAGTTTATTTGTATAGCGCTTTTCACGAAACAAATCGTTTCAAAGCAGCTTAACAGCAAATTTAATGATACTTAAAAACATGTAACATTAAACTAGCTAGAACGTTCCCCTTCTGGAAGTTGCTTTATTAAGCTACCTAAAGGACACTGCCGCTGTTATCCTTATGACAACATGAGATAAACTTGACTGGGGTATAGTGTACCATTCTTGTAATGGTGAGACTGTGCATCAACATTTATTTTGGTCGTGACCAAGGGGGCTTAATCAGGAATGCTTTTTTTACTGAGCTGGCCAAAGACACAGACAGATCACCCCAGGCAGCACTCTCACAGCGAGAAAGTGGCGATTCTTACCAACAGATTCTTCAGAAAATGTTTGCAGTAAAATGGTGTTTAACAAGTCTGTTTATGCCACAGATTAAACAGAGAAAGAGTAATGCCAAGAGACGTTTGCATTAGGTCAAAAATGCTCTCTGTAACTGTCTTTTTTGCTTGTCGAGGCTTCTCGACGTGTCCAGATTGTCGATATCATGTGCAGTGCTTGTTGCCAAGCAACACTGAAAATCAAATGCCTTTCTTTTTTTCTTTTTTTCTTGCTGTCTTCTGTTTCTAGGTTGGAAATGAGGTTTCTGGGAGTGTGAAGATTTTTAATACTGTAAACTCAGCATCGGCTGGAAAGGTCAGTTAACTGGAATTGCAGGTTATTACAGTAAAATGTTATTTGCATAAAAGGATACATAACAAAACTTTTTGAACAACCTAAATGCGTTTTTAATGGCTAGCAAATGTAATATGTCATTTAACAACATATTAAAACCATTCCAGATTAACTTTATTGTTTTAATTTTAAATGATAGATGAGTACAAATATAAAGGGTGACATAAACTAAAGTGCAGTTTACACAAAAAGTGACCTGGTGAAATTTAAACTATTCTATACACTGTATCTCTGATGATCTGTTATATAACATTTGAAATCACATCAAACCACAAGAAATAAGATCCATTTGTTTTTTTGCAGGTGAGTGGTTACTATTTAGCATTTGCATATAGAGTAGTACAGACTTGCTGTACACACTTTTATCATTGGGATGTTAATAGGTCAGAATCTATATATAGAATTGTTTATGCTGTAGTGTCCATCACATTAGGACTAGAGAGCTGCCTTTTACAAGCTTGATGTATGTATACTATGCTACAGATTATTGATGTAGACACAAAATCAATCAGATATGTCCATGTTGTTAGAATTGTTTTGAATTACTTTGTTGCTACATGAGCAATAAATCTGCCATGATTAACTAGGAGGAAACTGCCATGCAAAACACATCGTAGTAGGGATGCTAACAAATTGCACTGAAGTCAACTTTCACATGCCAATCTGACTGGGATTACAGCTCAAATAATCCGTGATGTAACCCAGTGAGTTTGGTTGGATGCTGCAGGCCATGCAGAAAAGCATGAGCACATGTCAATGCAGCTCTCAGTGTATTGTGACACGGGGAAAATTGGTTCAATATTGTGTGTACTATGCCAATCTTACTATGGTAAGATTGGCATAGTAAATACATTTGGAGGCAGGCAAATGTTATTATTTTAAAAGCCATTTAAAAGAATATAACCAGATGTAACCATTATTTGATGCAAATTCTTGGAAAATGAGTAAAATATGCAGTATATGCATTCAAAATAGACTAACAAATGGTTGAAATGAAAATTCAACAGATTTTTTGTGCTATGGGAAATCTACACTTGCAGCAAAACTGGTTAAACCAGCTTTCTTCACAGCTTGTAAACAACTTTTAATGAATGCCTTCTAAGGTTGTATTTTTTTTATTCACCTATGAAATGCAAAGGTACCTTTGAAGACATTCACTTAAAGGATTAATTCACTTCCAGAATGAAAAATTTCCTCATAATTTACTTATCCTCATGTCATCCAAGGTGTTAATGTCTTTCTTTCTTCATTCGAAAAAAAAAAAATTTAAGGTTTTTGAGGAAAACATTCTAGATTTTTCTCCATATAGTGGACTTCAAAGGTAGCTAATGTGTTGAAGGCCCAAATTGCAGTTTCAATGCAGCTTCAAAGGGCTGTACACAATCCCAGCCAAGATATAAGGGTCTTATCTAGCAAAACAATTGGTCATTTTCAAAAAAAAAAATATTGAAATGTATATTCTTTTTAACAACAAATTCTCGTCTTGCACTACTCTGCGATGCACGGCTTCACGCATTCCGTAATCATGTTGGAAAAGTAATGCTTGGTTAGTTCTTCATCTGTGTACTTTGATTCAAAAAGGTAGGGTGAAAAACTCATCTCATTTTCTCAACTTCAAAGTTATCTGACTTTTTTTGTAAAGGACATTTGACTTTCTTTGCATGTTCACTTTGTAAACACTGTAACCTTCATTGTAAACCTTAATTTCTTTTCGACTGAAAAGGGGATGAGTAAATTATGTTAATTGTAAGCATCTGACCTCTTCGATTAAAAAAACAACATTTTGGTCAAACTTATTGTTCTTTCTTTAGTCAAAGCATTTGACTTTTCTTTTTGAGACTGATTTTCCTTGATAGACGGAACTGCAGACTCCACAGTTTGCTTGACGCTAATTTATGAGGAAAGCCCGGCTAATTTTTAGTTCTATACACAGTATATTACTTTCTCAGTTACTTCCAATGCAAGCTTTTGTAATTATTAAAGATTCTGTTGGCTTTCAGTGTGCGTGTTTATTTATACAAGGCATTTAGACATTTACAATTTGCGTCTATAAAAATTATAAGCTCACCTGATCCATCGGGAATGGACCTTACAAAGGTGGGCAGCATCTTGACGGTAGCTGTCGGGTTAGTGTCTCGTCCCAGTCCATTCTCCATTTCCCGTCGGAAGCGGGCCATGATGTCGCGCAGCGTCTCATCAGAGAACCGCATGGCATACAAGTATTTGTCAATCTACAAAAATGGACACAATTAACAACTAATTACATTGTGCCCTTTGCCCTCATTTTTCTAAAGCACCCAGGTGTTTATTAGTAATCAATATTGATGAACAGTCAAGTCATTGCCTGTCAGTTGATAGGTCAGTGTGTCCTTGAAATATATGGCCACTGGCCTAGACTATGCAGACATACCAGAAATCTATGGGCAATAGCATTTCTAAACACAGACTATATTCATCAGGAAAACGGCTAGTGGAAGATATTTCACTGAAGTCTAATGTAACAGAATTGAAATATTACTGTAAACATAAGCACCTGCTTTTGCATATGCTGACTCGTGATTAAGTCTTTAACTCTAGCGTGAGCACATGAGAGATTTAGGCTAAAATCTGTGTATAATGGCATTGATATAAAAATTGTTTCCATTAGTATGCAAAATGTTTTTCATTTGGTATTTGGTGATAGATTGATGGTTTAAAATATGCAATATACAGATTAATATCAAGCATACTGGAAGATAATATTATTATTATATATTTATTATATTTGTGAACTTTTTTTTATTAATTTTTATTTTTAGTCATTTATTTCAAAATTATTTTTTTCTGATATGTGACCCTGGACCACAGACCAGTTGTAAGTAGAACGGGTAAATTTGTAGCAATAGCCAAAAATACATTGTATGGGTCAAATGATATCCTAAAAATCATTAGGATATTAAGTAAAGATCATGTTCCATGAAGGTATTTTGTAAATTTCCTACTGTAATATATCAAAACTTAATTTTTGATTAGTAATATGCATTGCTAAGAACTTAATTAGGACAACTTTAAAGGCGATTTTCTCAATACTTTGATTTTTTTTTGCACCCTCAGATTCCAGATTTTCAAATAGTTGTATCTTGGCCAAATATTGTCAAATCGTAACAAGCTATGGAAAGCTTATTTATTCAGCTTTCAGATGATGTATTAATCTCAGTTTCAAAAAAATGTACCCTTATGACTGGTTTTGTGGTCCAGGGTCACATATAGTTCTGTACATAGTGTAGTCTTCCAAACCGTAGGCAAATGTTAATTTTCATTAATTTATTACTTTTTACAAATGTAAGGAACAGTATATGCCAATTACATGATGACATTTCTGCAAAAAGATTACTACAATATTTTTAAGTTGCTGAATTTGTTTAGGTAAAAAAACACTACTAGGAGAGTTTGTAAAGTGGGTCATTGCGTAACCAGCATGAGTAACGTTCAACTTCCTTGTAAAAACATGAGAGGAGTGGTGAAGCTGCCAAAACCGTCTTGATGAGGTGAATAGTGGCTGTATCTTCAAATATGCTAAAAGCACTGACAAGTTCTTCTGTCTGTGTGATTTGCAACGAATAACTGTTATAATCAAATGAGATGTATGGCTTTTATGGGTCATAAAGCTCTTATCAGGAGAGAGAAGCTTGCAGGTGCACAACTGAATTACACAGGATGGATTTAATTTCATGTTGTTATAGTAACCATGTTACACAATACAACTGTTGCTTCTTACTGTGAAGTGTAAACATGTTTCTGTGGAACAGTGTTGATGCTGTTAACTAAACTTATTAAAACTTGTTAACTGAAGTCCGAAATAAAATAATAAAATATTAGATGAAAACTTAAAGGGATAGTACACCCAAAACTGAAAATTCTGTCATTAATTACTCACTCTCATGTCGTTCCAAATCTGTAAGACCTTCGTTCGTCTTCAGAACACAAATTAAGACATTTTTGATCAAATCTGAGAGCTTTCTGACCCTGCACAGACAGCAACGCAACTGCCACGTTCAAGACAAGGTAGTAAGGACATTGATAAAATAGTCCATGTGACATCAGTGTATCAACCGTAATGTTATGAACCTATGAGAATAGTTTATGTGCACAAAGAAAACACAAAAGAGCAACTTCATTCAACAATTTCTTCTCTTCCACGTCAGTTTTTAATGTGCGTTTTAATTTATTTGTCTTTGCACACAAAAAGTATTCTTGTAGCTTTATAAAATTGCGGTTGAAGCACTGATGTCACATGGACTATTTAACAAAGTCCTTACTACCTTTTTGGGCCTTGAATGAGTCAGTTTTGCGTTGCTGTCTATGCAGGGTCAGAAAGCTCTCTGATTTCATCAAAAATACCTTAATTTGTGTTCCAAAGATGAACAAGGCCTTATGGGTTTGGAACGTATGAGGTTGAAGAATTAATGACAGAATTTTCAATTTTGGGTGAACTATCCCGTTAACCTTAAACAAAAATTGCCTTGGCAATTAACTGCAATAAGCTGAATTGCTACTTAATGAGTTTTGATTACTAAACAATAAATAAAAATAAATTCAAGCTAAATTAAAAAAGACAAAAGTACATAAAATATAAAAACAAAAGCTTATTAAAATATTATTAAATACTAAAACAGTATAGAAATATTTCTAAAATAGCACTGCTTTGGAAATGTATAATGAGGCCTATAAAATATCTAACATGGATCCAAACCATCATTGCCAGAAAAGTGGCACAAATGACATTTTGAATTTAAATGGAAGTATTTCAAAATAGTACTTTATAAGAATTCAGCGCAATATAAGGATAGCCGAATTTAGATTATGTTTTTTTTTTTTTAAATCACAGATTATTAAAAATGTGTGAACTAATTATTTCTTTTAAAAAAATGATTTGATTATATATATTCAAATATTTTAATATTTTAGGAAATCTTATCTTATAAATGAATACGTACGTGTTAACATCTAAATCCACGCACTCATATTTCTCAAATATTTCTTGGTACCTCAGGTAGGTTAAAACTATTTGATAAAAAGGTATTTTAAAATCTTTTTTTTTTTTTTGCTAACAGAGTTAAAATATAAAGACTGCATATTCTTAAAGCAAGACACCCAGGCATGTGCCTACACGCAGTCCTGCTCTGTTTACACATCTTTCCCTCCCTCCACAATTGCATTCAAACACTGTCAAAACTCTCCAGTAAAGGCACGGCGTTCGTCAGCTGTTGTAACCCGACACTCTTCCTCCGGGGGAGGGGGGTTGATGCTCACGACCACCTTCCCCCACTCAGAGACGTACTCTCCAATAAGCACGTTCACAAAGAGACACACAGAAAAAAAATCGTTCCTCTCCTCATGGCAGCTCCGTAATGCCCCACATCCTGCTTTCAAGGACATTGCAGCATGAACCCGACAACCTATGGCGACGCCGTTGTGTCGTCATTTGCAAGGGTATACCTCGTCCTCTCATCCTCGCCGTCGCACATCGTGTGACGTAGAAGCTGCGGATGGAGGGACGTGAGATGAGGCGCATCTCACGACTCTCAGCTCTAAAACGCAGGCTCGTGTCACCTGTTGTCACGCGTCCGGAAGAGCTTGCAAACGCTTTCAAGGACGAGTTTAGAACAGGTCTAGTTAAAGACAAATGATGTAACTCACCTTTTTGACCTGGTCATCCTTCAGTTCAGTGAAGTAGTAGGCCAGAAGCTGTGCTGCTATCATCCTGCTTCACCTCTTTGGTGAAAAACCAACAGAAAAGAGAAAGAACAACCTTGCGCTCCTTTCCAGTGAGGCAGGCAAAACAATTTGAGCCCAGAAGCAACGTGGGTTAACTGTAAAACGAGAAGCCGGCACGTAGGGGTGTTCCCTCCCAGCGCTACGGCAATGTCTGACTCTCCTCGGCCTAGGAAGTCAAGCTGCATATAATGCGCTTGCATGAGATGCAGCAGAGGCTAGGATGGGGAACGGCTGAAGCCCTGCCCACTCACTCCGCTCCTATTGGCTGAGCTTCATGGGCAGGCTTCTGAGGCAGAGCACAGCTGACAGGCCCCCCTCCTCTGGCTTTCCTTCTTGCTTCTTCCCTCTCAGATCCAACCCCTCCTTCTTCCATTCTATCCTTTCAGTCCTGTTCAGTCTTCCTTCTTCCTCATTCTCATCCACTTTGAGTGAAAGAAAAAGAGGATTCACCTAAGAGTCACGTAGTGCACGTCCTCACCACGTCACAATACAAAAGCCTCGCCAATTGAGTTCTTAAAAGTGGTTAGGTTGGTGGATTTGGGCGGAGAAGCAAAAATGCTGAGTAATGCTATGCCAAATTGGCAAAGTCATATCAGCACAGAGATGCGTGTTTCCTGCTTTTGCAGTTAAATGACAGGACCGTTATAAATGAGTTACGCTGGAGGAAATATTATTTCGGGGGTAGCCATGGTGAATGGTGGCCAAAATGTCATCAGGGGGTCAGTCTGGAAAAACCTGGCCCGTAATGTGTGAACAGCTGGGGATGATTTACGTTTGAAAACAAGAAGGATGCGCATAACGTGGTGATGTTGAAATACACATAATGACACAATGCAAAGGAAATGAACTCCTTGTCTTATAATATCCTTGTCATTATGTGACTTAATGGACATTTAAAATGTTCATTACAATGACTGAGGCTCTAAAATACCCATTTTGCATCACACCGATTTGATACATAACATTAGACAAATGTTAAAATGATTTAAAAAAGTAAGTAAACTAAAACTTTAATATTGAACAATTAATACCCTTTGATATATAGTGGATACTAAATTGCTTATTTATTAATAAAATAAAATAAATAAAACAGTTGATAAACTGGATATTATAAATGCTAATATAATAAAAAATTCCTTGTAATATTAGCTGGTTATAAAATGCTGGTAATATAAATTAATAAAACAAATGGTATTCTATAATATACACTACTAGTCAAAAGATTTTTAATGTTTTTTTTTAAAGAAGTCTCTTCTGCTCACCAAGCATGCATTTATTTGGTCCAAAGTACAGCAAAAACAGTACAATTTTAAAATATTTTTACTATTTTAAATTATACTTGAATATATTTTAAAATGTAATTTATTCCTGTGATTTTAAAGCTGAATTTTTAGCATTGCTACTCCAGTCACATGATCCTTTAGAAATCATTCTGATATTCTGATTTGCTGCTCAAAAAGCATTTATTATTAATTTGCTGAAAACAGCTGAGGAATTTTTTTTTAAGTTTCTTTGAGGAATAGAAAGTTCATAAGAACAGCATTTATCTCAAATAGAAATATTTTGTAACATTATAAATGTCTTTATCATGACCTTTGATCAATTTAATGAATTTTTGCTAAATAAAAGTATACATTTCTATAATTTCTTTTCCAAAAGAAAAATTATACTGACCTTTGCTGATCTTTCTGTTCATCAAAGAATGCTGAAAAAAATTACTCAACTGTTTTAAATATTGACAATAAAATAATAAATACAAATCAGCATATTAGAATGATTTCTGAAAGATCATGTGACACTGAAGACTGATGTAATTATGCTGAAAATTCATCTTTGATCACAGAAATTAATTACATTTTAAAATATATTCAAATAGAAAACAGTTATTTTAAATAGTAAAAAATTCAAACATTTTTGCTGCACTTTGGATCAATACAGGCTTGGTGAACGAAAGAGACTTCTTTTAAAAATCATACAGTTCAAAAACTTTTGACTGGTGTATACTGGACATTAAACTGATGAACATTAAATACATTTAAAATATGCTAAACAATTGTTATACTCTTTGATATATGCCATATTAAATGCTGTTGCAAGGAAGTAGTGTTAAAGGAGATTTAGCTTAAACTGCAGGGGTTAATTTTACAGTGTCTTGGGGGAATGTCACAGTGGAAAACATTCAAGGTAATTGGAAAATCTGTGGAAGCGGTTGAGGTGATAGCAACACAGGCCAGATGAGCTTAATGTGGGTTGTGCTTTAAGGCACGCGCCCATCCTCCCCCTCTCAGAAGCACGTGAATGTGAGAGCCTAACATCCTCTTTCTGAGCACAGCCATTCACAGCAGAATTACACTGAGATACGTCACAGAAGCATCACAAATGGCAGATTTGATTCATTTATATATTTAAATATATGTGACCACAGACCACAAAAACAGTCTAAAGTTGCACAGGTATATTTGTAGCAATAGCCAGACATACATTGTATGGGTCAAAATGATCAATTTTCTTTATGCCAAAAATAAAATAGGATATTAAGTAAAGATCATGTTCCATGAGGACATTTCCTACCGAGAATACATCAAAACTTATTTTTTGATTAGTAATATGCATTGCTAAGAACTTTATTTGGACAACTTTAAAGGCGATTTTTTCAAAATTATGATTTTTTTTACACCCTCAGATTCCAGGGAGTTGTATAGTATCTTGGCCTAATATTGTCCAATCATAATAAACCATACACCAATGGAAAGCTTATTTATTCAGATAATGTATAAATGTATTTCAAATGTATAAATCTTTTTTTTTTTGACACTCATGACTGGTTTTGTGGTCCAGGGTCACATATATTAGAGCACATATTTGCCCTGAATATGCACATATTATTGTACTAAAATGAGGAATGCAATTTTATAAAACAAATAAAACTGTTAAAAAGTGTTTTGTTCATTTTAATAGCAATACTTCAGTCCTAATTATACTGAGAGACATTTTAGTTAAAGTGCTACAATGTATTTTTAGTGACAGACAGAAACATCAAAGACCTTTATGACCGTAATATATGAAGGTGACTCAAAGTGAGATATGGTTTCCTGGAACAGAAGCTGTTCATATTCTACAGGACATGCAGAATGTGTCAGCACATGGCACACATTCAAATGTCTCATTCCTGAAAGTTCATTTACAAGGAGAACAATGTCCTGTCAGTTAAGTACTTTGCATAGTAGAACAGTGACGTCACTTCCTGGCAGATGTACTCACAGTGCTGAGAGTGTAAAGGAAATTAATTTCTTGTCTCACAATATCCATGTCTTTATGTGATTTAATTATCATTTGAAATGTTCATTAAAATGAAACCAAATTCTCAATTTGGATTACATCGATTTGAAAAAAAAAAAAAAAGTTTGCATAGTGAAGCAATGACATTAACTTCCTGGCAGATTGTGCTGGGAGTGCTTGTGTTTGCTTAGTGTCTGTGACAGCGGAAATATGACATATAATACATAATGTCTGACATTTTCACAGATGACCTACCCAGTAGACCTACTGCACCCCTTGACAGCTAAATGTTCATGCATGAATGAGCAGACAGATACCATGACAAAGGTCAGTTTTTTTTTTTCCCCAAGGACACTGGCCAATTCCTAACCAGTTTAATACAACATTTTTAGATATGCTTTTTAATATTAATAAATGATTTCTCATAAGCAGGAATGAAAATTCTGTCATTAATTACTCACCCTCATGTCAGTCCAAACCCATAAGACCTTTGTTCATCTTCAGAACAAAAATTAAGATATTTTTGATGAAATCCGAGAGCTCTCTGACCCTACATAGACCATGCAACTGAAATATTCCCAGACCCAGAAAGGTAGTAAGGGCAAACAGTCCATGTGACATCAGTGGTTCAACCGTAATTTTATGAAGCTACTAGAATACTAAAAATGAATCAAAAAAAAAATTATTCAACAAATCTTCAACATTTAACATTTCAGTTGCATTGCTGTCAATGCAGGGTCAGAAAGCTCACAGATTCGATCAAAAAAATCTTGATTTGTGTTCCGAAAATGAACGAAGATTCAACAACATGAGGGTGAGTAATATGGGTGAACTATCCCTTTTAAGATAGTCCAGTGGAATTAAAAATTTGAGATGCATAATTAGAAACATTTTAGTGAAAAAAGTTATTCTCACTGTTTAACAGCTGCTTTCTAAAATGCTGTAAGAAGTAGGCTAATTACACCATGTCCTTAACAGAACATCCAGAAGAACAGGAATAAACTCTACTGAATGTCTGTGTCGTTCTAACTAGTCTTTAGTTTGCTGAGGCAGAGAAAAACACATCCTCTACAAGGGGTAAAAGAAATGCTCATGATTTACACAAATATAAAATGCATTAGGCCTAATATAATTAGGTCATTAATCCCTCTGGAATTTGCACTGTGGACCTGGATAATGCTTTGTCATTTGACCGTATACTTGTATATGGCAGAAATTACAAATAAACTTAATGTATAACCCAATACTATATTACTATTAGATTTATGCTGAACCTGGGAGAACATTTTTAAGGAACTAAACACTACAGAATGTCAGCCTGTTCTCTAAACACTGCTATTTGAACAGACACAGAATGTAGGATGTAAGTTTTTGTTACTTTATCGCTTTTCATAAATAAAGGCAGGTGGGTTACTCTTAAAAAAATAGGATTGACAATCTCACCGTCAGATGAACTAGTTGGCTCCTTGAGATCAAGTGGGATTAAACACATGCTCATGCATAACCCAGCAATGAGAAGGGTCCTACTGTAAGAACTGTTACTGAACTAGTCCTTTTCATACTTACTGAAATGGAGCAAATAACAAACAATGCAAAACAATGCTAGTTTTTCCTGTATCCTGTATCAAGTTCAATTACAGAGGTGAACAATATGCCACTGAACGCAGTTATTTTATCAAAACTGCACATCTTAAGATGCCTCTTTATTGCACTTAATTTAGCAGAGTTGTCTAACTTAGCTAACCTAAAAGGTATATTTTTAATAACTGAGAATGCATGCTAGCACATGCAGGTAGGGTGACGTGCTGATGAGCATGGCTGCTAGCTTCAGCTACTATTGTTCAGCAGTGAAGCTAGTTAGCATTAGCGGGAAGGATTACGATGAGTAAACTTTTCCCTTCCTGCTCCATGAGGATTTGTGAGCTGGCCTGGTTGAACTGCTTTGTTAAATCCCTTAGGAGCTTAAATTAGTGAACACAAAAGGGAAATGCGCTAATGTTATCTTAAATAGATCTATTAAATCTTTAAAAGGCAGTCAAATATTAATACAGTACCGTCCAGTTTGCGGATGGTTCAATTTTTTTTTAATGCTCACCAAGTCTGCATTTATTTGGTTGAAATATACAGTTAAATCAGTGATGTTGTAAAATACTATTGCAATTTAAAATTATTGTTTTATATTTTAATATATTTTTAGAAGTCATTTATTCCTGTGATGGCAAAGCTGAAATTTTAGCATCATTACTCCAGTTTTCAGTGTCACATGATTCCTCAGAAATCATTCTAATATGAAACATTTATTATTTTTGTTAATGTTGAAAACAGTTGTCCAGCTTAACATTTTACTGGAACCCATTATACTTTTTCAGCATTCTTTGATGAATATAACATTCAAAAGAACAGCACTATTTGAAATAGTGAAACAATCATCGTCACATTCGATCATTTTAACATGTCACTATTTAACTAGTCACTATTTTCCATAAAATTACAATGAATGTGGACTGGATCTTGAAAATAAGATCATAATATATCATAAAAGTATCATAAATGTGGTCTGCTCGCATACAGTAAATGATAACTTTTTGGGGTGAAATATTCCTTAAAAAAAAGTTTAAAATAAAATCTTACAAGTCATTTTTCACAATACCGCAAAAAAAACTTTGAATCTACACTCTTAAAAATAAAGATCCTTTATTGGAATTGATGGTTTCCATGAAGAACCTTCATCAAGAACAACAATCTTTCAAATGCAGGAAAGGTTCTTTATAGTGGAAAAATGTTCTTTATATTTTTAAAATGTTCTTTAAAATGGTTCTTTTAAGAACTGTTCACTAAAAGGTTCTTTGGGGAACCAAAAATGGTGCTTCTATGTCATCACTGCAAAAACACCCCCTTGGAGCCTTTATTTTTAAGAGTGTAATTTGCCTCTACTATTCAAATAAATAAACAAACTGCTTTTCGAAGTGCAGTAGCAGTTCCTGATTTAATAAGGGTGTTTGGTCTCCAAGCTTCTCAGACACCATCACAGAGCACTAGAGCAACATACTGTCATGACATTCCTCTGCACATAGCCACCACCCCTTTACTTTGGCCTCTGTGAGCCTTTCACTCTGACTGCCCATGCAAACCGCTCACTGAGTCTGAACAAAAGGACAGCAAGAAAAAAGGCCTTCAAAGAGGCAGTGTACAGTGAGAGTGAAATGATTCTGAACACAGTGAACATCAGTGCAGTCTTTATTGCAATTGATACATTCAAAATAAAATAAAAAAATAATAATATAATGTAATAAATGAACTCTTGTCTGCCAGTGTACCTGATAGCACATATTTTATATGCCAAAAAAATAACAGATATAATTTTATATGCAAGCTGCAAAATGAGCAAGAATTTGTGAGCTTTGTAATTTGATAAATTCATTTGATTACTTACAGAAACCTGAACTCTTAAAACAACATATCAGCCCTTGCAGAAACCCAGTTTGAGCATCTAGTGAGGTTCTTGTTTCTCTATATGATGCTGTCGTGCTACAGCTGTGATCAGGGCTGCCCCTTTCCCACTGCCATCTTCTGACAGGATGAAATCCACCTTACAATTGGGCGCGAGATCTTTCACAGTGTCCTTTAAGATTGTGGAGAAGCTGTCACAAAAAGTCAAATCTCAAGTTTAGGATATGAATCCAACACTAATTAAATCTAAATGTAGAGGATTTCCAGCAATTTTGACTTACTGTGGATGTAACTTGTAAAGTGTGCCATCCACTCCCACTGTAATCTCCAGACTGTCCAGTCCACGGTTCTCTCTGATTTTGTCTACAATAGCAGCCATTCCTGCTCCACAGATCTGAGCTGCTCGACGGGAAACAGCTCCGCACACTTCCTTCACAATAATACTGTCATCACATGTGCTGTCCAATCCCAGACTCTGCAGAATAGACCTCACTTGCAGTAGTGCCAGACGGTCACTAGGTAAATGGAAGATGCAAAAGCATAGGTCAAAATACATACATAATGTTGCATTCACATTAATGACTTTTTAAATTAATTTTAATGTCTATTATTAAAGAGATAGTTCACACAAAAATTTTAATTACCCTATGATTTACTCATCCACAAACCATCCTAGGTGTATATGACTTTCTTGTTTCAGACAAATACAGTCGGAGTTATATTAAAAAAATGTCCTGGCTCTTACAAACTTTAAAATGGCAGTGAATAGGTGTTGAGATTTTGAAGTCTAATAAAGTGCATTCATCCATCATAAAAAGTACTCCACATGGCTCCAGGTGGTTAATAAAGGCCTTCTGAAGTGAATCGATGTGTTTGTGTAGGAAAAAGTCCATATTTCAAACTTTATAAACAATGATCTATTACTAAAACTAATACTTTATCTTTTGCTAACTGTCGTATGCGCATTCTTGATAGAGCAGTGTTCCAGTGGATGATGTACGACGTAGGTGAACATGGTGACAATTGCGGGATAAAAACAGAAGCACAGTAGGGAGAGCAAAACAAAATACCGGTCATGAATTAGAAGTACAAAACAAGGATTTGTGAAGAAAATGTAGAATTTCGATACAAGTCAAGAGGAGACTGGTTTTCCTTTGATGTAAACTAAATTTGGTTCTCATGAGAATAGCACATTAAGCTATGCCTATGTCATCCGCTGGAACACCACTCTCTCGTGAATGTGAATGCACTTTATTAGACTTCAAAATCTCAACACCCATTCACTGCCATTGTATTCGTCTGAAAGAAGAAAGTCTTTTACACCCAGGATGGCTTGAGGATGAGTAAATCATGGGGTAATTTTCATTTTTGGGTGAACTGTTCCTTTAAAAGTGCACTCCATTTTTTTCTTATTTAAAACCTTTTTTTTTTTAAATACATATGTTAGTATCACATACTCACATATGGCTGATTAATAAGCAACTAAGTGGATCTTTAATATGACATTCAGCTGAAGGTAAAAGCTACACAGTAGGCTGAACAATATCAGCATGATATATAAAGTATATGCCAAAATATTTAGGGAGCAGAGGTCAGTCACATGACCAGTATGTTGTCATAAATAGCTAATGTACCTCTCAATCTGTGAAAGGAACTTGGTCTCAAAGATGCCTCTGGTCTTCAGTCTCTCTGTGATGCGACCACGAAACAGAAGACCACGCTTTGTGAGATCAATGAGGATCTGCCTTACTATCTCTCCCAAATACATTCCACTGGTCATCTTTTCGAACCTGGAAATGAGAGAATTATGGGCCAGATGTACTAAACTGAGCAAAATTATATTAGAGCGCAATTCCATAAATACAATTCTGTGTGTGATTTACTGACAATGTGCACATTAAAGAACAGATCATTTCCATAATTACCAGCCCGATTTACTAAGAGACATGCTTTAAGACATGCTTTTTTGAGTTTTAAATAGTGGTGCAAATACCAGTAATTTGATGAGCAGAAACATTAGTAAATTGTGTTGCATGATTCATTTTAATAGTCTCTTTCCATTAATTTTATGTCTGAAAGAGAAACACCTACAAAGGCATATTCAATAAGGTCAGGCTCAAAAATAATTGTGTCCATGCCTTTTTAGCACCAATTCTTCACTGCGTGTACAGTACTATTTTAATGCCATAAGGCAGTTTGGCGCTTGTCCCTATATTTGAAAATAAATGAATATATGAATAAATATATAATTACATAATAATATAATCAAAGAAAATAATTAATTACCATTTAATGCCACTTATTTTTTTCTTCTTGCCCATAAAAGGCTGTGTGTATTACAACTGGGTGCTAACATTGCTTTCATGCTGTCTGCATGAACTCCTGATCGTATACTGCCTCCATGTGGACTAATGCGGAAAACTTGGATTGCACTTGCACTGTATAGATAACCACTGAAAAATAACATTGTCTAAAATGGTCATCTTTACCTTTGTTTTCCTGGATTGAGTGAGCCTTCGTCCACTTCTCTGTCATATCTGGTTCGGATGTCCTCAATATTATCATTTTCTCCAAATCCTCCCCATTCAGTGTTCACACACATCTGGCCTTCATCACCCTCCACAATCTCAATGTTCTTAATCTCCTCCATGTAACAAACATTGCTTCCCGTTCCTGCAGAATTTGATGTTAGATAAACATCAAATTTTCATTTTTGGGTTAACTATCCCTTTAACATACAGCCTCACTGAAACACCACAGAAATACATACCAGCAATAAGACCAATTTGACATTTAGGGTCCTCATATGCACATGTCATCATTGTGCCAACTGTGTCATTCACTATAGCAACGATATCAAGGTCAAATTCCTGAAAGAACAAATTCATACATGATCACACCATTACAAACACCAGCAACACAAAACAGGCAAAAGTACAGTCTCATTCAAATAAGAGGATTATAAGATACATTATAATTATGTATTAAAAAGCATGAAACATTAATTAACTAATGTTAATGATAAAAGTGCTTCTGTGTAAGAGGATGAGTGTGTCGTGAAAAAACAACTTGTTTATTTCCCCTTACATTTCGTCTTTTGATGGCCTCTCTCAGCATATCCACCACATCGTAACCCTCACAGTCTGTCGCTTTGAAGCCTTTCGTCCAGCAGACTAGATCTCCCTAAACAAGCGGACCATACAAATTGCATGCTTTTAAGGTGTTTAAACCTTATGAGGATTATATTGAAAATTGAGGTGACCTCTGAAAAACCAATGTACTTGTTTACCTTATCAATACCTGTCTGATTGCATGGGAAAGAGAAGGTGAAGCCAAGTGGCAGACGAGTGTTCTTCATCCCCATATAGTCCAAGAAATCCGAAATGCACTGAACTATGTGGTCAAACAACTAAAAAAATAAAATAAAATAAATAAATAAAAAACGGCTTTTCAAAACAAATATGGAGGTAGCTTAACATTTCTTGTGAAGGTTGTACTAATACATTTCTAGACCCTGTATAGTACAATGATGTTAAATATGTGATACTAATGTATTCATTTGGACTAAAATGATTCTGTTTATTTGTTGATAGTGTTTTACCTCTTCTCCTGTGCCTTGCATGATCTCCATTGGAATGGCATAAATCTTGTTGTACATCCTGACGGAATTTCGCATACCGGTACGAATCTTAACTACCAACACACGGAAATTGGTTCCACCAAGATCTAAGGCAAGGTACTTTCCTCTTTCTGTGAAAGTAACAACATTCAATGACATAAAATGTATGTTTATCATCATTTACTGTCAATTATCATCATGCTCAGACATTATATCTATATATATACATATATATATATATATATATATATATATGAGTTATCTCCTCAACCCTAAATAGGACAAGTGATTTGGAGAATTTGGAGTATTGTATAACAGGGCTAAAAATAAATGATAACTTACAAAAAAAAAGCCACAATGAGAAGTCACCATGATTGCTACTGTATAAGTAGTAGAGCTGGATAAATTGAATAGTTTTTTAGTTTTTTAAACAGAGATCACGATTCTTCCACAATTTTGAACTAAGCGAAATAACGTAATTTACTAGAATCTGTGACAAAATATTAAATGCTGCAGTCTATTCAAAAATGTTTAATTAATTTGAATGAATTGTATTAAAAAAAGTCCATTACTGAATGAATCAGCATTTTTGAACGAATCTCTTGAATGAATGATTAAATGACAAATAAATGTTTTTACAGTCACTTGTAATGTCATCAACAAACATTTTTTGAAGCGCCAATTTGAAGAGAAAATTACTTTCTGAAGATGGTTTGCTCCATTTTGATCACTACCATAGACATCAGTGTTTATATCTGAACTATAAACTTTGATCCCAGTACTTCTGTGAAAATATAAATGATTGTTTAGGTTTTTATACCTAAACATGATAACTGCTCTCTTTCACTCAGCAGTGCGAACAAAGATTTGAATGTTCCGATATGACTTTGTCAAAGGTTTAATAGACACGGACCAATCAGTGATATTTAGAAATAAAGACTGCATGCAATTGCAATGTTTTACGATTAATTGTGCAGCTCTAATAAGTAGACAGTTTCCTTTACCTGTCCCATTTGGAGTCCTGTAAACATATGTGGGTAGCATTTTGACTGAGGCAGTGGGATGGGAGTCTTTCTTCAAGCCTCGTTCCAACTCCACACGCATCTTCGCCTTTACTTCCTGAAGCTGTGTGGGGCTCAAGGCGAAGACAGCGAGAGTATCATCGATCTCCTGCCTTTGGGAAGCTAACCGCTGAGCTACTGCAGTCACCATGGCGGCACCTTTTGCACTGCCACTTTCAGACAGCACAAAGCGGACATGACAGTCTGGCACCAGATGACGGACCACCTTGTGAAGCCTCTTGGGGTACCTTTAAAATTCAAATACAAGTTGTGAGCTTCAATCTGATTACGTTCTAAACCTCTTTAGGTTTTACATGTGAAGGTGAACTGACGTACTGTGGATGTGTTCTGTACACCGTCCCATCCACTCCTACTGTGGTCCGAAGGGTCTTCAGCTTCTTGTTTTCTCTGATCCGTGTCAGGATGGCAGCCAAAGCGGCAGCAACCAGATTAGCTGACCTGAAGGAGACAATGGTACAGACATGCTGGACAGCGATGCAGTCATCGTCACTTGGATTTAGACCCAGGTCTTCAAGGATCTCCTTAGTGTTCTCCAAACCACCTTTATACCTGGAAATATGTTAGAATATGTACATTTAAACCCACTAACCACCAAAAACTAAGCAGAGCAAGGGTGGAAATTCATGCTGATCTAAGCAAATCTACTGAGCAGGAAAAAATCCTAAATAATCACATAAAGATTTAGAGCTTAAAATCAGTCTTAATCCACCTTATTCTTTAACACGGAAGTAAGATTATGGGCAAGACTTCCGTTTTAACGAAAACAATATCAACGTGCAGTAAAGGGTAAAACTGTTTGCACTACAAACCAGTGTGTTCATAATTAAGATAATACATTAAAATAACATGGTAAGACACACCTATTTGTAATATCAAGCAGCAAAAAATAGCTGGACGCAGATGAGACCAGAAGCCAGACCCATAAAATTTACAAATGGCCGCATCCGCTTTTACGGGAAAAATAAGGTGGATAGGTTTGGCATAGGACTCATAGATACAAAAATATATTACTTATTTTAGCCCATATAATATTAATATATATGGTTTATATTTGTATGTAATCTTACTGTTCTATCAAGCAGATGTGGTTGGTCTGGAAAGTTCCTTTGGTTCGGAGAGCATCAGAGATTTGGCCACGAAAGAGTAAACCCTTTTTGGCCATCCTCAGCAGGATGAGTCTCACAAGCTCTCCCATGTACATCCCACTCACCATCTTTTCAAACCTGGGAATGACACAACCAGAGTTTCAAAGATAATGTATAGACTGTGAAACCTGGCAAATCAATGGAGTTAAAGAAATTTTGGAAATAATCTTAAATCAGAGGTGCCCAAACGATTTACTATAAAACTTAATTAATGGTCAAATGATTGAAAACTTGATTGTAGGACTGAAGTAAATGTTGCACTATATCTAACTACATTATATTTAAAATCAAATTAATTTATATTCTGTACACTTCAATGCAAAACCTACAGTAAGCGATTATGTGTTTATATATGGTGTGATGTGCCTCAGAAGACAGTGAAATTATGCACAGGCAATATGAAAAATAAAAACAAGCATGTGACAGAAGACAGCAGAGTTCTGAGTCTATGATACAAGCCTTCATGTTTTGCTTGTATATAGTGTTGTCACTGTAATACTTTTGAGTTCTGACACATTTCCACACTTCCACTGACTACCCTTTGCAACTGTCTTAACTTTGGGTATGTAACATTTTTAAAGTGATTCTCATGAGCGCAGAATCGTGACGAATGTTGATCTAAAGTGAAGTAAAAGTCGCATGATTTCCAATTTGACTGTTCAGACTGTGGTCGCATTGCCAAACATCTGACCTGTATCAGATTTAGCACCACATATGGAAGTGGCACAAATTGAAATTGAAAAGACCAGATTCCATGTGGTTTGTGCTGTTCACACTGTCATGAGAAAAGCAGATCTGAGCATGTCAGCAAAAAAAAAAAAAAAAATTCTGATTTGGGCCACATTTGCCTGCAGTGTGAATGTAGAGCCAACATTGGCCCACAGGGCATCTATGTTAAAGCAGTTTGATGAGTTGCCCATTAATAAGCACTTACAGCTGTTTTCCTGGATTAATTGAGGCGGCATCAATTTCACGGTCAAAGCTTGTGATGAAATCATCGAGCACACCATCATCTCCAAATGCCCCCCATTCAGTATTAACACACATCCTGCCTTCATCTCCTTCCACCAGATCAATGTGTCGCATTTCCTCCATGTAACATGCATTAGTGCCAGTACCTGAAGAAATGCAAACCGAAAATTAAACATTTACTTTCCCTTTCCTTTGCATGATTCATACAAGTTTAATATTTTTTTTCTCAATCTATTGTAAGAAAAGCATCCAGTGAGACCTTACCTATAATAACTCCAACCTCGCAGTTCTGGTCATCATATCCACAGGTCATCATAGCCCCCACCGTGTCATTAACCATAGCCAGGACGTCCACATCAACATCCTTCACACACAACAGAAAATGTAAATTGAAAAACATGAGCGTGAATCACCATTTCTACAAATGTAAATCATGAGAGAAAAAAATGGTATCTGTACCCCGACTTTTTTAATGGCTTTCCGCAATAACTGCACCACATTGTTGCCTTGAACACCTCTAGCTTTGAAATTCTTTGACCATGACAGCAAGACACCCTGTGTCAACACAAACAAAATCTGTCAGTGAGGAGATCATTTGATATGTGTATCTACTCTTCAGTTTCACTGGTGTACTTATAAGAAAATCAACTTTAATCAATATTTCAATTACTTTAGCACCTTGATCTAATTAAAACAGGCTGAGTTCAACTATACCTCATCTATTTTGGACTGTGCACATGGGAAAGAGAAAGTGAAGCCGAGAGGTTTTCTTGTGTGATTAATGTGGTTTTTCTGTAGAAAAGACTTCAGAGATTCTGCCACATGCTCGAAAAGCTGCAAGAGAAAATTAATACATTTTAAATGAAAATAATCTGCCCCTTATTCATATGAAGGTCAGCAGACATTGTTTATTGCACATGAGCAATTCATGAATAAATACAAGTTTCGTCATAATCACAATTCACTGGAAACAGCTTGTCATCTGCAATGGATTCATATTATTACACAACTTATATTTGTAAAGCAATAATCACCTCAGTTCCTCTGCCATTAAGGACCTCTTCAGGGATGGGGAAGGTTTCACTCTCCATCTGGACTTTCCCCTTCCCATCTTCTGAAACCTTAACCTGTAGCACCTTAAATTTTGAACCACCCAGATCTAGTGCCAGAAACTCACCCTTCTC
The DNA here is from genome assembly GCA_033026305.1 of Cirrhinus molitorella. Classification (NCBI taxonomy): domain Eukaryota; kingdom Metazoa; phylum Chordata; class Actinopteri; order Cypriniformes; family Cyprinidae; genus Cirrhinus; species Cirrhinus molitorella. The sequence goes on from CM065126.1 coordinate 24,472,646, forward strand.
TGTGGGAGAAATATATGAAAGAGAACATATGTGACCCTGGACCACAAAACCAGTTATAAGTAGCACAGGTAATGTGTAGCAATAGCCAACAATACATTGTATAGGTCACATTCTTTTATGCCAAATATCATTAGGATATTAAGTAACGATCCTGTTCCATGAAGATATTTTGTAAATTTCCTACCGTAAACATGACAAAACTTAATTTTTGATTAGTAACGTTTCTTAGCATTGCTAAGAAATTTGCTTGGACAACTTTAAAGGCAATATTTGGATTTTTTTTTTTGCACCCTAAGATTTCAGATTTTAAAACAGTTGTATCTCAGCCGAATATTGTCTTATCCTAACAAACCATACATCAATGGAAAGCGTATATATCAGCGTTCAGATGATGTATAAATCTCAATTTCAAACATTATGACTTTTTTTGGTTTCATGGTCCAAGGTCACATACGTAAAGCTCCAATAAACACAAACAGGTTTTAATTATTTAAAAGCACTCAAATGCAGTGGTTCTGCTTTTTCTGGCACATGTGAACATAGAATAGTAGTATTTCATTGTACCTGAGCCATCAGGTGTTGAATAAACATGGGTCGGCAGCATCTTCACTGCAGCTGTAGCATTGCTCTCATTTGACAGACCTTTCTCCATCTCTTGTCGAAATCGAGCTGATATGTCCTTCAGCTGATCATCTGACAGGCGCATTGCGTACAGATATCGGTCTACCTGTTGAGAAAAACAAAAGATTATTTTAAACTCTCTCTTCAGATGCCTGGCTTCATTTCCTTTACACTTGCTTACTTAAAGGGATAGTTCATCCCAAAATGGAACTTCTTTCATTAGATACTCACCTTAATGTTGTTTCAAATCTGTAAGACCTACGTTCATCTTGTGAACACAAATTAAGATACTTTTTGATGAAATCTGAAAGCTTTCTGATCCTGCATAGACTGCAACGCAACTGAAGTGTTCTCAGGCCCAGAAACGTAGTTAGGACATCACTAAATAGTCCTTGTGACATCAGTGGTTCAACCAAAATTTTACGAAGCTACGAGAATACTTTTTGTGCACAAGGAAAACAGAAATAACGACTTTATATAACAATTCTCTATTTCACAATGCATGAACTACTGATGTCACATGGACTATTTTATTGATGTCCTAACTACCTTTCTGGGCCTTGAATGTGTCAGTTCCGTTGATGTCTATGCAGGGTCAGAAAACTCTCGGATTTGATCAAAAATATCTTCATTTGTGTTCTGAAGGTCAACGAAGGTCTTATGTGTTTGTAACAACATAAGGATAAGTAATTCATGGGTGAACTATCCCTTTAATACATTCAGTGAAACAAAATACTGAGGAATGAGTGGCTGAAAAAAGGGATAAAACAAATAATGAATAGACAAAATACTGACAAATAATACAAAAAAATGATAAAATGTATTTCAACATGGTGAAGGAATGACAACATAAAAATGACCAAGCAAAAAGTAATACTAATACTATCAGTGACGTGTAATTATATGATATATTGACAGATAATGCAGGTGTGTTTCTGAAGATAAAAATGATACTGTTGTAAAAAGACACAGTCTCAACTATCAGTGAACATGTGGAGATACATTTTATCCAATGGCTTATACTTGAACACTCGAGATTTGTTTCTACACAAATTTAAGCTGTTTATAGCATTATCTATGAAAGTAAACGTTTATTTGTACATTTTATATATTTACTGGACATGCACGAACACATGAACAAGTATCCAGCGTACATATGAACTCTTATAATACAGTTTAAAAAGAATCCCAGGATTTACCTTTGCTCCCTATATAGTTCCCATTATGTTATTTTATCGGTTTGATTACTTTACTATTATTATAAAATGTGGAAAACGGTAATAAGAAAGTATAACAGATAACTTCATAGTAAATTACTGAAAGGGAGAGATTACATAGTTTAAAAAAAAGATAAAGAAAAGATAAATCTACAACAAAAGAGTCATTGTTTAAATTCTGTCTCACAAAAGGTGTAAACTTTTATGGAAATAAAAAAATCAGTTCAATAAATGCGGATGAGTAGGTCAAGGTCCTCTCTCTCCTCATGCAGTCAGTTATCTGCCCACAGAAAGCATTTGTGAGAAGAGTTAATGATTCCACAGGCCGCAGTAAAATCACATTCATCATGGACACCAGACTACATCTAACAATTCACTGATGAGTTAAACTCAAAATCACAAAACAATGAAGAACATCACAGACATCTCAACAAAGAGAAGTGAATAAATACAGATTATTTTACATTTATTTTGTAAAGAGCAATCAGTTTGTCTTAAAAAATTTTAAGTCGAGAGGTTTTGTGAACAATTACCTTCTTGATCTGATCCTCCTGAAGCTTTGAGAAGTAAAAGGACAGCAAATGGACCGCAAACATCTTGACTTCCTGATGCAGGTGGCAACCTCAGACAAAAATGTGATTTACTTACTGAAAGACAAAATTAATCATCAGATTTCAAAGTCTGTTCCCCTGAATCCTCAGGAGCGATTCTAGTATGACTGAGGTAAAGTTTTCCTCTGATCTTGTATTTCTCTATGCGAGAGTTCAGCACTTGCTTTTCCCTCCCCTTTCACGGCTAAATAATTAATGGCTAAGCCTCGCCCGTCCCCTCTGCTCTCCAGCCTCTCCTAGCAATGTGTTTGGATTCACTCCAAACAGCAGGAGCACCTTAAAACAATCATGAGTGAAACAATAGATCAAAAAGAGTCCTTTCTGTTCGGTTTAAGTTCAGTATGTAAACATCCTTAGTGAAAGTAAGAGAAACATGCTAAATGCAGAACAGTCTTATCTACATTCACCAGGATAGAGCTGACAAGATCAATGAGAGGGTATTTCTGCCCTGGTCTTTGCTTCTCTAGGTTTGTAACTGTAAGATATTAAATGTAACATAAGTTCACGAAGAGTTTTATGGGCTAAATCCCAAAAAAATGTCAGGGATTAAGATGTTGCTCAGGCGTTCAGCTAATGCGGTTACCATAGTAATGGACAGAGATTAACCGAGGGCCTTTAGCAAACACAGAGCAGGTTGATCTACCAAACATTTTTAACACTTCACTTCTTGAATTATTCATCCTGGAAAAAATTCCCCAGTGTCATTTTAGTTGATATTTGCAATGGTGTAAAATCAATTTGTAGATTAAAGTGTCATTAAAAAAACAGGTCATACTTAGTTTGACTTTCTAAAAGGGATAGTTCACAAAAAAAAATTAAAATTCTGTCATTAATTAATTACTATCATGTTGTTCCAAATCTGTAAACCTTTGTTCATCTTCGGAACACAAAGTAAGGTATTTTTGATTAAATCCAAGAGCTATCTGAGCCTGCACAGATAGATAGCAAGGCAGCTACCATGTTCAAGGCCCAGAGAGGTTGGTAAAATAGTCCATGTGGCATCAACCGTTCTGACGTAGACTGACATGAAAGAGAAGAAACTGTTAAATAAAGTTATTTTTGTTTTCTTTGTGCATGAAAAGTATTCTTGTAGCTTTATAAAGTTACAGTTGAACCACTGATGTCACATGGACTATTTTAACAACGTCCTAACTACCTTTCTGGGCCTTGAACGTGTCAGTTGCGTTGCTGTCTATACAGGGTCAGAAAGCTCTTGGATTTCATCAAAAATATCGTAATTTGTATTCTGAAGATGAACGAAGGCCTTATGGGTTTGGAATGACATTAGGGTGAGTAATTAACAGGGTTTGTACAGATACTCACTTATCAAACAATGTTATACCTTTTAAATTCTATAAAAAAAAGAGAAATAGATAAATAAAAATACACTAAACAATGGCAAAAATAAAGTGAAGCACATGCGAAGTATTACTACTAAAGTAGAACTTTACAAAATCACTCAGAAATCCTGATCTTGATCTGCACCGAAGTCCCAATCTGAATCAAGTGATTCACGATCATCTCTCCGCAGTTCCAATCTGAATCAAATGATTTGCGACCCTTGCTCTGATGCCCTGATCTGAATGATTCGCGAACCATCATTTCAGCTAAAGACTTGGATCGCGACTCATTTGACTCAACATCGGAACTTTGCATATGGAACCGCTCTGATTGATTCAAACTTCATTCATTCATTCCAAGCGATTCACTAGCAAAAAAACAATCAAATTAAAAGCCATTAATTTTCAAATTTCAACATCACTTGTAACGATTTTGAAAGCATGTAGTGATGGGTGAAATCTAGATTTTCTAAACTCAGTCAGTTAAACCATTGCATCCCAAAATGTTTCACTGTTCCAATCGGATCGCAAACCATTAGTTTCAGATCAGGACTTCAAATCATGCGTTGTGAATCATTCGATTTAGATTGGAAGTTTGCGTATCATGAATCATTTGATTCAGGTCAGGACTTGGTATGAAAAAAGGTATGTTTTTTTGAATTGTGTGAATAGATATGTAATTATTGACCAAATGAAACAGTTATTTCATAGATACATTGTCTTTCAGTAATTCATGCACTTTTCAGGTACCTCTTTAGGAATATTGCCTTAAATTTCAAAGTCAAATTCAAGTACTTTAAGCACCTTGTACAAACCATGAATTAATGACAGAATTTTACATTTTTTGAGAACTATCCCTTTAAGAACATTTTTGTGAAAATCTTAAAACAAAAAGAAAAGAAAAGAAAATTGACTAAATTTTTGCCTTTTAGTAGACGGTAATATTAAAGTTATCCTGTAACATATGACAAGTTCTTATTTGCTCTGATTTTTTTAACTGACCCTTACACGAACCGTACAAGGCTGTTGCAGTAAGTTGAACAATGACTAAATCAATCCACATATCAGCTATAGTATTTCATTGGTCGAGTAGAGTTCCTAAAATAACATCAGACTGCATAACCATGCTAAAAATAGACGAGGGTAAATATAAATTATTGGTTTTCAACAACAGGTTCAGTGGCCTGAGAGAACTAGTCTATAGGTCATGTGCTGCCTTGTGTTTTTTGGTTATGGGAACCTGAGGGTGTCCGAAATTATCTCTTTTTCAGCATTTTTGATTATCTTGTAGAAGAAATACCATTTTTCTATGTTTAGGCAATGGAGAGCAATTAAAAATATCAATATGATTTTATTGTCACATCTAAAAGGGGGTGTTACAGGCCTCTTTTTGACGCTTTTAATGTCTGTGTTTTAAATGTCTATGAAAACTGACATTTTATAGCAAGATAGTGCTCCAGAAATGGAAAGACAGCCATTATGTCCAGTTCAGAACATCATGATACAGTTCTCTTGATCCTCTAAAAGTACAGAAAGTCTGTGTTGCGTAGGTCAGTGTTCACTTTTTCTTTCTTTTCCCTTTATTTGCTGAATTGGAGTCGTCTCCATTTTGGCTCTGCTCTCGGACCCATTCTCTCTGCAGCTGCTGTAACAGTTCTTTCGTCAGTAGTCCGTCCCGCACCAACCTTGAGCTCAGTGAAGAGTCCGTCGCCCTAGCCTCTTTTCTTTGATTCTTTGACCCTCGTCCCCTCCTCAGTGGCAGTGAATCTAAAATAGGAAGTTTTACAGACGCATTGGTTTCTTTAGAGGCAGGTTGATCCTCTGTGGCACGGATAAGCCGCGTGATGTTACGCACGCCGATCTGGATGATTCCGTCCAGTTCCTTTTGAATATCACGAACAAGATTAGCATCTGGGAACATGTCCATGAAGCGATAGCTGGGAGGGGAAAGCGGTCCAAGAGGTTAAACGTTATGGGTGTAATCATGGGAAATGGGATTCTTTTGTTATTTATTGCTGTGTGCTTTAATGCTACAATGTAAATAAATAGTTGCAGGTGGTTTGAGGTTCAACTTTAAGTAACTAACTAAAAACTAAACAAAAAGCATACCTGAGCCAAAGGTAAAGATCTAGCACATCATGGACAGCCTCCAGATGAACAAGGTCCTTGATGTTTTTGGGAGGGGCCAGGGGCCAATTCACATGTCGACACACCCAGTTGAACGTCAGAGGCTCATCTCTGCTGAATTGTCTGGCAAACTGTAGAGGACAGATTTTTTACAGCATTTATTAACTAGATCAATGATCATTTACTAATACACTATTATACAACTACACCACTATAAATTGATACTATTGTCAATTAAAACTAAAACTATTCAAAATAATTTAAGATAACGGAAATAAAGCTGATATAGTACTAAAATTACTAAAATTGAAAAATATATATACGTAAATAATATGTTCAAAAATGATCAGTAAGACTTGTAATGTTTTTTAAGTCACTTATGCTCATCAAGGCTGCATTTATTTGAAAAAATACTGAAAAAACTGTAATATTGCAAAATGTTTTTACAATATAAAATAATGGTTTCTACTTTAATATACTTTAACATTTAAATCATTCCTGTGATGCAAAGCTAAATTCTCATCAGCCATTACTCGTCATCAGTGTCACATGATCCTTTAGAAATCACTCTAATATGCTGATTTATTATTAGAATGACCTGTGTTGGCATTTATTCAAAATAGAAATCTTTACTATCATTTTTTTTTTCAATCAATTTATACATCTTTGCTGAATAAAACTATTAATTTCATTCAAAACAAGAAAGAATAATAATTTACTCACCCCACACTTTTGAATGGGAGTGTATATTATTAGAAAAGGTTTTTATTTTAAATAAATGCTGTCCAAAACTTTTTATTTATTAAAGAATCCTGAAAAAAGTATCAGTTTCCAACAAAATATTAAGCAGCACAACAGTTTTTGACATTGATAATAAATCAGCATATTAGAATGGTTTCTGAAGGATCACGTGACACTGAAGACTGGAGTAATGATGCTGAAAATTCAACTTCGCATCACAGGAATAAATTCTATTTTAAAGTACATTAAAATAGAAAACCACTATTTTAAATTGCATCATAATGACACAATTTTCACATATGCCATTTCCACTACATTGGAAATAATGTCTTAATAATGTCTAAACCAATTAGAATGAGTAAATGTTCATGGTAAAATCGCTAAATTCTATAATTTTTTTAAATCTCTGAAATCCATTTTTGCTGATGAATTATTTCAGTCTTTGAGCTCACAAGTGGTTCACTCATATTACTACACTCACCTTGAGAAAGGATGTGCAAACGAAAGCCTGTTTCTTGTTAATGGGTGCTGTGCAGAAAACGTAGCGTGAACGCAAATTCAGAGGAATATGCTGAATCATATCCGCCAAGAATTTAAAGTCATCAATGTTACAGACAAAGTAAAGTCCATCCACTTGTGCAAGACTCACAAATATATCCTGTACAGAAGAACAGAAAGGAAAGGCAGTGTTCTAAATGCCAATGACAATTACTAGTCAATAATATAAATATGTGATAATGTTGAATATTTAGACCTACAATGAGGTTCGAGAGAGTCGCTTGGGGAAGATGGTAGGCAAACATCTCGATCTGCTCTGCTGTAGGGTGTAATCCTGCTGTCTGAGATCAGGAAGGGAGAAGAAATGAACAAAGAATTTTCCAAACAACATATCTTTTAAAATTTATATAAAATGACTCTTACCTCAATAGGGTCAACAGGCTTCCCCAAGATCTCCTTTAAAACAGGCAAGTCGTCCCTTTGCATAGTAGTGACCTCACCTTCTTTAAACACAGAGCTGAAGCGTCCTGCTCGGCCAGCGATCTGCAGCGCCTGTGAGGTGGAAATAGTGTCCAGCTCCTTCTCCCCCTTCTCATTCACATTGGGTTTTACCAGAGAGTTAAAGATGATTCTCCTAATACTCCTAAAGGAAGGAAAGAACCAGTTTTGTCTTTAAGTTGCTGAATATATCAAACTCTACTGTGCAAAATATGCAGTGATACAAAAAGCTGAATGTGATGCAAAAAAGTTAAATAAAAATAAAATGAAAATTTATTAAAAAAATAAAATTACAACTTATAAATGATAAAAGATTTTAAGTGTCAAAATGTAAAATAAGGTTACTTACAAGTTCAACCCCATTCCAATTGCATCTGTGGCAACAAGGATTTTGCAAGGGTCGTCTGGATCATTAAACTTTTTTGCTTGAGCCAACTTGGTGCCTGTTGACCAATCAAAATGTTAGTTTAGTTTCCAGATAAACTTTACAACAAAATTTTTGATAAGTAGTGACGGGATGGCAATGTGATGATTCACATTACAGTAAGTTCAATAAACTAGAACTAATCATAAATATGGCCCTCACACACGATTGCTCTTATGACACATCTGAACAGATAGACTCAAGGACTCTTACCAGGGGGCAGACTGCCATAAATGACGGCACACTCCAGGCCACGAACTTCTATCTGTCGGCTGATTGAGTAGATGTCATTTTTGCTGAAGCAAACGATGCAGTCGCCAGGCTTCAGGTTGTCTAATGATTCCACTGCATGATTCGAGACTGAAAAAGGGGTCAGCCTCTTATAATTATGTACCTTAAAGATAAAAAAACGTTTCTGTCAAAGCGTACTAATGGCCTTAGTATCTCACCACCAAACAATTAAATATTTTATATTCAAGATAAAAAATAAATGTTAATCTGCATTCATGTTGCAATAATCAACTATTCTTATTAAGAACTGCTGAGACTCACCTCAACCTCTTCACCAGTGGTGTACATGAGTTCAGTGACAAAATCAACTGCTGCAGCTTCACCACACACATGGATCTCCTCAGCACACAAACCTATTCAGGAAGAGTGACTTCATATTTGCATCTAAATATATCTTTGAAGTGTTAGTTCACCCAAAAATGAAAATTGTGTCATTATTCACCCTCAACCTGCAAGACCTTCATTCATCTTTGGAACACAGATTAAGATTTTTTTTTTATGAAATCCGAGAGCTTTCTGACACTGCATAAACAGCAATGCAACTGACACATTCAAGGTTCAGAAAGGTAGTAAGGACATTGTTAAAATAGTTCATGTGTCATCAGTGGTTCAACTGTAATGATATGAAGCTATGAGAACACTTCGGAAAAAAAAAAACAACAACACCACCACATACGTTTGGTGAGGCTGATACATTATTATATGATACGTGATGAGTCATTATTTTTTATTTTCTTTGTGCACAAAAAGTATTCTCATAGCTTCATAACATTATGGTTTGAACCACTGATGTCACATAGATTTTATTATTTCTATTATGTCCTTGCTACCTTTCTGGGCCTTGAACTTGTCAGTTACTGTCTATGCAGGGTCAGAAAGCTCTCAGAATTAGTAAAAAATATCTTAATTTATGTTCTGAAGATGAACAAAGGTCTTGCGGGTTTGGAACGACATGAGGGTGAGTAATTAATGACAAATGTAATTTTTGGGTGAACTATCCCTTTAACATAACTCATTCAACATATTTACATAAAACCAAACTATAATATGCACATGCAGATGAAAATTTGTATAGTCTGAGAGTTTAACATTTGCAAAGTAGTATTTAGAATGGCATCTAAATATTCTTCATAATAAATCCCAATAAGAAAATAAAGGGATGAATAAGCCCACTAATTACTTTTTTTACTGATTTAATAATGTTGTTTTAATTACAAATTATATTGTCAATATATAGATTTAGGTGAAAATAACTTGATAATTTTGCTAAAAATTAATTAGTGACTTTATTTTATCATTTTTTTTAAATTTGCAATGCTTGTTTTTGCTTGTTTTATTTTTTTTAAATTCCCAAATAATTAATATGCTCCCAAATATTTGAACCTTACTGTATGTGTAAATAAATATTGTTTCAGGTGATTTCCCAAAGCCAACTCACCAAGAAGAGCTCTCGTCCAAGCCCATCCCCTGGAAGGATCTTTGATCATTTGAATCTCATCAATGACAGCCACTTCATCTAAACAAAATATCCAAACAATAATAATAATAATATGTTTTAGTTATACAGTACCTTTCGATAAGCTCAAAGTAGCTTTGCAGTTAATATTCAATTAAGACCAGTCAAGTAAAACAAAGAAGAATGATTTTTAATATTTACTTCTATTTAATATATTATATCTTTGTACTTTTTAATTGTGCATTTTCATGGGAAAGTAAGGGACTAGTTCACTCCAGAATTACAATTTCCTTAGAATTTGAAAGATTAGTTCAGTTTCAGAATAAAAATTTACAAATAATTGTTAAAGTTTGTGTCTTACTTTCTTCAGTCGTAAAGACATTTTTGAGGAAAACATTTCAGGATATCTCTCCATATAATGGACTTCATTGTAGAAGTTTGAACTTCTACAATGCAAATGATCTTATCTAGCGAAACGATCGGTTATTTTCAAAACAAATTGACAATTATATACTTTTAACCTCAAATGCTCATCTTGTCTTGTCTCTGCGATGAGGATGCATAGTCTGTGTGATCCGGGTCAATACACTTAGGGTATGTTGAAAAACTCTACAACTTCAAAACAGTCTACAACTTCAAAGTCGCCCTACAATGCTGTTTTACGTTTTTTTTTTTGTAAAGGGCATTTGATCTTCTTTGTATGTTCACTTTGTAACCTAGGTTGGTACTTCTGCAGCAATGTAGGACAATTTTGCAGTTGGGAAAGAACCCAACTTCCTCGGCTGGGATTGTGTAGAGCCCTTTGAAGCTGCATTGAAACTAGAATTTGGACCTTCAACCCTGTTAATCCCCACTGAAGTCCACTATATGGAGAAAAATCCTGGAATGTTTTCCTCAAAATAATTACTTTCTTTTCAACTGAAGAAAGAAAGACATGAACATTGTGGGGGGTGAGTAAATTATCAGGACATTTTTATTCTGGAGTGAACCAATCTTTTAAGATTACTATCATCCCTCAACATAAACCCAGGTATCGCATATTGTTTCAAATGTTCATGTTCTTTATACTCACATGGAGTTGTGACACTGCACATCTCTATAGTAGAGGCAATGTGGCCAGATGGTCTTCCTTCTGAATCAACAAATATTCTCTCCTCTCCTGTGACCAGATCACATGGCACTCCCTAACAGAAAACCATACATAGTGGCTTTAACATTCACAACTAAAATGTAATTACATTAAATACCAAAATAACCTAGTCTGAGGAATGAAACTCACTGCATCATTACTCTTTTCATAGATTTCATGGGCCAGCAGCTTTAGCGGTCCACAGTAAACTCCAGACTTGGCTGCCAGGAATCTTTGGATGGCATGATAGGTTTTACCACTGTTGGTGGGTCCTGCATGAAAAACAATCTTTCTCTGAATAGCCCTGGCCTCTGGATACCTGTAACACACAATTATTGTATTGGTAAAAAAAATATATTTCACAGTACTGTGCAGATGAGAATTTATAAATTATATGTAAAAATCTGTGAATGAAACAGTACCAGTTTACTGGGACCCGTAAATCACTGATCTTGCGTAAATCATCCATACAGTCCAACATAGGGAAAATCTGTTTGGCATGTCTCATATAGTATGGGAAAATGTCATCTATGTGACCTGTAATGAGGAAACAAAAATTATAGTGTTTTCACGACGTGTCATCAATTGGCCATATTGGTGGCACTGAATGTAACAATGCGACTGATAATTGTTGCTGAAAATGGTCAATTATTGTCATGTTTTGGGCTGTACTAATCGGTCGGACCAGGAAAAACATTTGGATTACTAAAGACTGCCAAAGTTATAACAAATCAATGGAAAAATGCAAAAAACTGTCTGAGGAACAAGAGGTGTTTGTGGTTGGCCAAACTGAACCAGGATTTCCAGAGCAAGAATCCTGACATTATTGCTCATTCTTATGATTTCCAGTCAGGTAGGTAAAATATTAAGCATGTATCTACCACCTATTAACTTCAGGTTGTCAAAATATTGTGCCCTTTTCTCCTTACTAAGACCTTCTCTATATGATTTAGATGTTTCCACACATGGTTTAGACAGCATAAAATAGCAGAACAACATATTCAGTAGTACATTAACCATGCAATTCATGCTGCTGTTTACATCAGAGTGTTTCCAATATGGCTGAGCATCTGGGTAACTGACCAAATCATGGCGTAGGTGCAAACCCTCCATAGAGTTGGGGTTTTCTATTAATATTGACAATTCAGTATATACTTACCAGCTCCACAAATGATGTCATTAAGAATGATGTGCAAGTCAGCATTTAGAGAGTTCATTTCCAGCACATATTTCCTAAAACTGACAAACGCTTGATGAAAGAGACGAGCTGTTGAAGAACAAATAGACAACGATCACAAAAAAAAACTAATTTTGTAACAAACAAAATACAGTAGTATTCCAGACAAACTTGTGTTGTTAATTATGTAAGATCAGGTAGTAATAATAATGGGTTCATGATTACCATCAAGCCCTTGGTCAGCAGCCAGTTTTTGCATCTCTTTCCTTTTGTAGAATCTATTTAGCACCTTGAGAAGTTCACCTGTTAAAATGGGTAAGTAAACAACGATCAGATGTATTTCTGATAATAGTTAACTGAATCAAGTAAAATATTTATATTTTCATTACATGGTTTATAAATATGTGGAATGAGGTATATTAAAGATGCATTCAGATGCAAATATGAATGTCCACAGCTTCAAGAGAGTCGTCTATGAATCGATTACATAATATACTAATAACATAGCGCTAATAAACACTGTCTTTACTTTTGTCCAGCGGTTGCGTCAACTCCTCGCCGATTGCCCCGTCCCCGCCTTCATCACTTTTGACGGTGAGCGGTACAAACAGTGATGTGTCTAGGGGTCTGGATGAACTATTTGAGGATGAATGTCTACTTGATAATTTTTCAAATGTCCTTCTTGTTGGATGTAGTGAAGTGTTGTTTGCTACAGCAGCAGTGCTAGCACATACCCGGTATCGGATGTGAGAGCGCGACAATAAGTAAATACAGCGATTTACCGACATTTTAAGCTTTGGTTAATCGCGTGCAGTTGGTTGAACAGAATAATAAAAAAAAATGCGTTCGCACAATTTATATTATAAACTTCATGTTAATAAACTCTTCTTAGCCACAGCAAGAGTACCACCTCCTATGATGACAAGGAGGTCAAGTTCTTCTCAGTGACAACGTGCTGAAGGACCCAAGAATTTCTGGTGCCCGATGCGATGCCTATTTTTTATTTCACAATGAGTCAAGTGTTTGAAGTCAAGATTTGACAAATTTATGACACAGATTATGAGTGTGTTCTAGAACGTGATATCGAGAGAATACGTTCGCTATAACATATGCAATCTTTAAGGTTAATAATTTTTGGAAAGTGGCACAAACGAAAACTGCTTGCGGGGTATGACAGTAGACATGTGGTACAAACAGTTGTAACCAGTTGAGTTCAGCGCAAACGAAACTAACTCCTTTGAATGACGTTATTTTCTTAAAGCTCACTTTTATGGTATAAAAAAAAACTACAGAAGCAAAACTGAGTACTTTTTATCATTTAATAATTTATTTCAAAGAAAGAAAGTCTCAAATAGGTTTCCAGAATGTCCATGGGTCACTTCTGATGCACATTTAAAAAAAACATTTTGTTGCAGACCCCTTTAAGAACTGGTTTGACTTATTAAAGAAAATAACATACTCCAAAGAATAATTCACTCACAAATCAAATATCGTGAAGGCTTGAATAATTTATGATCTAGATTATTTTTTATTTACTTATTTTTTACAGCAGATTATAACCGTAAAATTGTATTCACTGAAAATATATGACCTATGTATGGAATTTTCCGCAAAATCCGTCAGGAGAGCTCTAGTAGCCTATATAGGCCTTTCCACATAATTGGTTCAAAGTCAGAATTGAATTTTTTTTTTCCAGAGATTTTCTATACAAAATGTTTTATATCCAAGGTACACATTTCTAGTGGAATATATGGAATATATTCACTACCGAAAAAAGGTAATATATAATTTAATAAGAAGGGTTATATTGATTAAGATTTAGTTTACATCTTCCTTGTAAATACAGTTTTTATTTTATTAAAAAAGTTTTCAGAGCTAAATCAATAATAATTAAAATCATATTACAGTGTTTCATTGCAGAAAAAAGGTGTTCAGGTGTTCGGTAGTGACGTTCCTTAAAGTTACACACAGATTTTCAGACTTTTGAAATCAGTTTACCTCAAAATAATTCTTCAAAATCATCCTGATCATAAATGTAGGGGTGTAGTTAAAATCAGTCTCAGCCAATGGACTAAAACATACACTGTTTCGCTAGTGACATGAAAAATGTGAGACATGTTTTTTTAACAAAGTTTTATGATTTACAAAAGAAAATATAAAATTAATAAATAAATATTTTTTTTGAACTTCACTTAAAAAAAAATCAAAATGATGTTTAAAAACAATGGAATAAAATGTTTTCATAAGTCGAAAATTTAGTGGATAGGGTTCAGGACAACCACCTCCTAATTGAAAGTACCCAATAAATAATGATTTTATATATATTAAGCTTACTAATATTTAAAATATTATTGTGGTTTCAATAGACAGTACAAGCATCTTAGTAAACATCGAAGATTTGATTACTTAAATGCATTTTAAATGTGTGGGGTTTTTTTTGTTGTTGTTGGTTGTGGGACGGCAGTTTGAACCAATTCTATAGAATGGCCCATATAAATCTATATTAACTATGCTAGGTTTATCAACTTTATCTCAGTAAAACATGGTTTGAAAGATTTATTTAAACACCCTTTGAATAATAACATTAATATTTTTAATCCCCAAAAAAACAAAAAAAACAAGTGTCACTAAGTATAAACTTGCATTTTTATTCGACATTGGCAGATAAACAAACTATGACTGGATATGTACAATTTTTCAAGATGTATAAATGACTCAGTTGCCATAGCACAACTTTTCAATCAGTTCTCTAAACACTCATTATGTCTTTTTCCATTGGGGCACTCAATGGCTTTGCACACAGACATTTCCGTTAGTAATGTAGTGTGAGTTTAAAATCAAAGCAAAAGAAAAACGGAAAAAAAGGAGATATAATACATTTGTTTTACAGTTTCAAAATGAAAAGGTCCAAATAAACATTTAATCCACAAAATATGCAAGAGCACATTTGCAACAATGAAAAATTGTTAACATCCCCTTCTGTTAGGCAACATTAAAGCAGGATGACATGCAAAGAAAGGACACAACAAAATTCGATCAATCCTCTTTAGACAGTATGAAATGTAAATGCAGCAGAGATGATATTTAGCAATCAATAGCGATGAATCATCTCATCTCTGAAATTCACAAAACTAATTAGGATCTTCAAGTGGCTCTCTTTTACTACTAAGCCAGTGTGGTGTTCAAAACTGGGCTGACAAGTTAAATACATGTGCTCAATATAATTACACAAACTGCCCTGGTTTATAAAGCTTCTAGACCAAAACCTCTTTAAATATTCTATATATAGACATATACTTTATTGGAAGGACATAATTCAATTAACATAAAGAGTATTTAAGAAACAAACAACAACAAAAGAGAAAAGATTGCTAAATAAGTTAAATAGAAATGTTTTACAACGTTAAGTGGATTGCAAATACAGTGTGGCTTGGGTGGCATTACATTTCTTGACCTTTTTTTAAACAGACCCCATTGCCTGTTACTATGAACTCAGATTCACCAGCTAGCATGCATGAGGAAGCTCTTTAAAATGTGTTTAGGTCTATATGTTTCTGCTCTATGATGTGGAACATAGAGGATACCAGTGAGTGCACTTTTAAAAACATTTCTTCATCTAGGGAGGCGTGCAACCTTGAAGATGTGCTATATTACTTACATTATTGTTTCCAGTGCTTTCTAAAAAGTGTCCTTGTATACTAACAGATTGCTTGCTGTGGACGGCAGGGAGGACAGAGCCAAATCAGGCACAGTTTATCACCGGAAGCTGTGAGGGGTGATCATGTGAACAGCGATCTGCGTGTATGTTCGGTGGAAGATGTTCTCCTCTCCTGCGACTGGTCACTGAGAGGTACGTGTGTCCCTGGCTGGTCGCTCTTCAAACCCTGCTCACATTTCCGGCTGCTCGGCAGAGAGACTCGGCCGAGGCTCAGGTGACTCGTAGCGCTGATGGAAGTTCCGTTTCCGCAGTTTCTCTGGTGCCTTCCTCCACAAAACTATTTCCTACAAAAAAAAATAATAAAATTATTCTATTAGGGCTGGGCGATATATATTGATCAATAAATACATGCGCATCTCGTCAGTAAAGCCCATCCATCTCCATCACCTGTTTTCAAATGGAGCGCCAGTTAATACAGAGCCGTAGATCACTGAAAAGCTACCCCAATGAATCACCCGCGAAACTGAACCCGATATTGCGTAGCTTGTCAGTGATCTACGGCTCTGTGTATTACCGCTAATCAAAGAACCGGCTTTACAGATAAGATGCGCATAATATCGATATAAATATATCGCCCAGCCCTACGTTCTATTCACATGGCTGGACAGAGAGACGCTACACTGTAAGAAGTTTTCACCAGAATAAGTTTAGCAGCTGCCTTAAAACTACAAGTAATTTCTCACTACAATAAAATTAATTAAAATGACTTGTGAGTTGAAATTACTTGTACTTTGAAATTAATTTAACTTAAAATTAAGGCAGCTGCTAAATTTAAGTTAAGCTGAAATTGGTTAAAAATTTTTTAGTGTAAAAATTTATTTTTTAAATGATTCTTACTAGTGTTCTGATAAACCAATGCATCGTTAATCGAGAAATGATTCTGTATCGATTCTGAGATTTTCTAAATGCATTGCGATTCTCTCTTGAATCAATTCTGAACTTTGTTTTTTAACAGCAGATAACACTGCATAGTATAATACACCAGTGTTCATTTTGTTGACGAAAAATGCTCGTCATAATTTTTCGTCAACAACATTTTTTTGACTTTTCAACGACAAAAACAAATTTTGAATGACAAAACTATGACAAATATCTATTGCCACTTTCGTCAAGAAAGACAAGAGAGACTTAGGAAGAGATTCATTCAGAACGAATCTGCTGTGCGGTAAGGAGGTTCCATGCGTACATTTGAACTGTATCAAATCCTATTGATCTATTTTGTGAGACTCAAGCTGGCATACATTTGCTGCACGTCTCATAAAACGTTCAAAAATTTGACGCCGCAAAAGAGAATTCAATTCGGTCCGGTTTTCGGCGCATCTCACACAGCACACGAGCAAGTTACTCTTTCGCGTCTCATCAATAGAGAAATACACACAAAATGATGTTGAATTGTCTATTTTGATGATTATTCACGTAAACACACTCGGTTACGTCTTATGTGAATGTAAACAATTGGGAGACTACTATCAGACCTGTATCAGGACATTGCATTCGTTGCATTTGGTTTTAAAGGGGTAGCGGCCCAATTTAGTTGTTATTGTCTGTGGCACTGATGTTAATCAAGCAACAAAAGAAAGAGTAAAATCACTCACTGCTCTTAACTTTAATAGCCCTAAAAAAGATATCTAAATTTATTTATATGAATAAATGTCTGCTTAAAAGAATGAAGAATGTGGAAACAAGTTGTTATAAAGAATGCATAATAAGCCTTTGATTGAAAAGACCACGTTTTTGTTCCTTTATGAGAAGTGGTTTCATTCAATTTTAATATAAAGGCATGTTGCGTGTCACAGCAGTTAAATCCATGTCTATCATGAGAAAGCCTTAATATGAAACCTATATTGAGTTTGGTAATTTTAGAGAAATGTTTAATTACACTATAACTAAACCCATTTGATTTTTGCAGACTAAATCTACTTTAGATTCAGTCTACTAAAATCTTATGATATTTAGTCGACAAAAATTAGAATAAAACTAAAAACAATTCAGATGACTAAAACTATATGGCATTTTAGTCAAAAGACTGTGACTAAAACTAAATCAACAACTGCTGTCCAAATTAACACTGTAACACACATGTGAACCTAAAATAATCATTCATAAAGTTTGAAAAGGTTGAAGCTAATTACAAGGTGGGCTGGGTTTACATTAATCTTGCATCATTAAAGCCGAGGTGCAACTTAAAAATGTGCTAAGAGTGCCATCTGCTGTTAAAAACTAAGCTTAATAGATTCCATCAGGATTCTCTCTGGAATCGATCCATGAAGATTATTCATATTCATATTATTCATATTATTATAAGTTATTTCATATGCAGGGATTTATCGTCACAACCCTAATTCTTATATATCAAAATTATATTACAACTGTACCTGCTGTTTGAAGTATCTCCTATCCTCTTCATCCACAAGCACCAAGTTCAAAAAGTACCTTACAGAGAACTTCTTATTTACATCTCTCATTGTGGGTGTAAGGTCATAACCAGCCAGGAAAAGGCGAATAGGAATAGATTCACCTAGAAATAAATTTAGCCCAGCAGGGAGAGAAAGTCAGTTTAGAAGTAATGAAACTGGCAATATACAGTCAAACCAAAATTTATTTTGACACCTTCTACATTTCTTACATTATCAGTTTATTCGCTATGGTTTAAAAAATGGTAAGAACTCAAAACAAATGTGTGTAAACTGTGTCAAAAATTCATCTTGATGATGTCAGATAACTTTGATAGAAAGGTATGCAATGAATTAGTTTGAATAGCTGTCAGCTGTTAAATTTAAGTACACAATTAGATAATACCAATTTAGGTCAACCAATTACCTAGCAATGCTTAATTTTGTTCAGTCTGTGGTATAAAAAACTTGCATTAGCAATTAAAGTAAAAACACGGTCAGGTCAAAGTGTCCTATAATTATTGGTCCCAAATGTTTAGCAATTTTACTGGTAGTCCACTGTATGACTATAATATATCACAGTTTACTTTATTTTGCTATCCTCACTTACACAAATGAACTATAGTGTCATGCACCCACTAGTAAAAAAATAAATCAATTCAAAAAATAATTTTTGATTTGACTGTATAAGATATATAGCACATCAACTGCAATGTGAACAGATTTTCTAAAAAAAAAAAAAAATAAAAAAAAAAAATACCATGGCATTGAACTAGTGTTAGTGTATCTTTAAAATACTGTTAATTTTTTATTACATTTAAATTAGCTTCATTTTTCTATTTTAGTTTAAGTAATTTAGTTGTTTAGTCAGTTTTATTAGTTTTAGTTTTTACTAATATGTCTGCATAGCTTTTATTAATTTTTAATTTCAGTAATTTTAGTACATCAAGTTAAACTAAATAAGTAAAGTTTCCTTGTCAGCTAGCAGAAATAAAATAGTTTAAGTTATTTTATGTTTTATTTCATTTTTATGGCTTTAGTTTATGTTACTATAGTAGTCAACATTTGAAGTAGATCAAAACCTTTCATCAAAATTGTCCTAAAACCAAAACAGTACTCGTTCTTGTCTCAGGACAACTTTGGTGAACTTTTTATATTAATTATGGGTTGAACTGAATGTGATGATTCATGCACGAAAGGTTTAATGAATAATTTACACAGAAATTTGTTCTGTTTGCGATTCATGAATGAGCTCACTGTTTATGTTGTACTCTGTGTTTTCTGTAGTAGTAATATACTACTGAAAGACTCATCTACACTCATATCATGATAAAATAATACAGAAAATGGAGCGAAGCAGCTGCTTACCTTTGACTGGTGCTCCATCCATAATTTCATATTTGGCCACAGTCTCCGTCTCAGTAGTTGTGCTCGGCCCTAGAGAGGCATGTCACATGACACACTTTAATCTCACATTATTTAGCACTAAAAGAGAAACTAATGAATTTTAAGTGTTTGAGGATACAAGACAGATAGTTATGAAAAACTAAGTATGATTTTTTTTTAAATAAATTTTAATATTACATATTTTATTATGTTACAAAAGATTTCTATTTCAAAAAAATGTTATTTTAAACTTTACATTCATCAAAAATCCTGGTTTCCACAAAAATATTAGGCAGCGCTGTTTTTAGCATTGATAAAAAAATACTAAATCAGCATATTTGACACTGGCCACTAAAAATTCAGCTTTGCAGGAATTTAAAATATATATTCAAATATAAAATATTCTTTTTGTTATAGTATCACTTTACTGTTTATACTACAGCCTTGGTTAGCAAAAGAAACTTTTCAAAAACATTTTAAAAATCCAACCAACCCCAAACTTTTAAACACTGGTGTATATAAAGAAATGTTCTTGTTCAAAATAAATAAAATGCTTAAAGGGAGATCATACCAATTCCCGTCATTTCTTTTTTGATCAACTGAAGCTCCATGTGTTGGATTTTAATCCGAACAAGTAAGAAGTAGATTTTACCCACAAT
This sequence comes from Cirrhinus molitorella, assembly GCA_033026305.1. Lineage (NCBI taxonomy): Eukaryota > Metazoa > Chordata > Actinopteri > Cypriniformes > Cyprinidae > Cirrhinus > Cirrhinus molitorella. The sequence continues at coordinate 24,492,932 of CM065126.1, forward strand.
TACATCTTTGAGGTGATACCTAATAAGGAAAAAAAAATTCTGTTAGCTAAAAATCAATTATACTAATACGTTTAAGCCAAAGAAACCATCCATCCATCCATCCATACATACAATTACTCAGCAGCTCACTTTATGTAATCAGGATTAAATCAATGGCAAAGTTCTAAGTGCACTTACTTGGACTTATTATATTCAAACTCTATATGTAGGCAGTCTTCAATGCCCACTTCCATTTTGATAGAGTTGTTGACGTCAGGGTAGGTGGCCAGCTGATGCACAATGAGGTCATACTCCTTTACCAAATCAGACAGCCTCCTCACAATTGTAACTTTAAGAAAATACCTAGACACATGAAAAGCACATGACCTTGTCAGACTTTTCGAAAAAGATAAACAGTTTAAATTAAAACCAGGACAAAATTTAAAGATTAATTTTGTCTTAAAGAGTGAATAAAAAAAAACTAAATTCTGTCAATAATTATATATCCTCATGTTGTTTCAAACCCATAATACTGTCATTCATCTTCAGAACACAAATTAAGACATTTTTGATGAAACCGGAGCAGTTTCTGACCCTGCACAGACAGCAACGAACAACCACTTTCAAGATCCAGAAAGGTAGTAAGGACATCGTTAAAACAGTCCATGTAACATCAGTGCTTCAACCGTAATGTTTTGAAGCTATGAGAATACTTTGTGTTCAAAGAAAACCAAAATAACGACTTTATTCAACAACAACTTGTTTTGTGTCAGTTTTTGCCATGTCGCATACATGTGCCCGACACGGAAGAGAGGAAATTGTTGAATAAAGTAGTTATTTTTGTTTTCTTTTGCACAAAAAGTTTTCTTGTAGCTTCAGAAAATTACGGTTGAATCACTGTCACATGAACTATTTTGTCGATGTCCTTACTACCTTTCTGGGCCTTGAACGTGTCAGTTGCGTTCCTGTCTATGCAGTGTCAGAAAACTCTCGGATTTCATCAGCAATCTCTTAATTTGTGTTCCAAAGATGAACAAAAGTCTTACAGGTTTGGAACGACATGAGGGTGACTAATTAATGACAGAATTTTAATTTCTGGGTGTGCTAACCCTATAAAGTAGCAGTCAAAAGTAGGAGTGTGCGATATATATCATCTGTGATAATATCGTAATTGTTGTTTTAACAATGTGCGATTTGACATTATCGAGTATATTGCAAAAACCAAACAAAACACACCTACAGAGTGCACACATAACTTTACATTACGTGATGAAATCTGGTACGCATTTAGAGTGCATTCTATCACGGCATGATGGAAGTCTATTAAAATGCATTTAGAATGAATACATAATTCAAGAAATAGGGAAAGAAACTGTATATACAGTATGTATATCATTCCATATAGTTAATCAATATCACACGAAGAGTGCTGTTTTTTTCCTTCAAAAATCAGCATGATTTTGATATTGATTTTATACAACAGTTCAATAAAGTTAATATTAAAAGACTTCAGTTTTAGACAGCATATTTCCTGTTTTTACTCAATTTCGACAACAAAAAACATTCCAAACACAGCCACGATACTGTTTTGCATCTCTGAGCAACATGACAATGTTTCGTTCCTGAATGAATAAACTGTTTAAATACTTTGGTTTAATTGCAATGGTTTAATTTCACATTCAAAGTCTTTTTACTTTTAAAATAATTTTAAATATAGCTGCTTTAACATGTGTAAATACATCTAAATGCCACTTCATATGCAACTTCTGCAAAGATGAATTTTGTTGATACTGATTTAATTTGTTTGGTAACAGCCTAAATGTATTATTATTAATATTATTATTCTAATTGACTGATTAAATGTAGGACTCAAAAGATAATGCACACTTTTAGAAAAAATGGCTTTATAAAAGGTAAAAATGCCCATAAGAGGTAAAAATCTATTTAATCTTATTCGAAAAGAATAATTTCTATCACTGCTGTGAACTGACCACACAGAATATGAAGAATATCAAAAACTTTTCCGTAAGCACAATATCACAGCAAAATATCATCTAATATAGACACATTATTTTTTTGTCAATATCGCACACCCCTAGAATACTGTCATATTTCTCAGCAAGGATGAAAAAAAAACATCTACAAAGTCTTCACTAACCTCAATCGCACATTGGCTCCAACATAAGACTCATATGGCTTTTCCACCTGCATGAACTCAAAGTCATAGCTGCGGTTCTGTGTCAGCTCTCCAGGCAGAGCGAGCTCCTTCACAAGGTTTACAAACTCATGAGTATTGCTTTTATCACTGAAGAGCTCTGCATGAGGGAAAACACACACACACACACACACACACACACACACACACTCAAGCTTGTATATAGCGGCTAGATTCAAAAAAAGACACTGCAAGCAGCAATCTTGAGATTGCTGAGACAATCAGAATCACTAATGATACCTAAATATTTCACAAACTATTACAAAGTAATTGCAAGTAACAGTAGGTAGAAACACAGTAATAGTATTTTCTTGTAAAATGTCCAATAATCAAAAATCAATTTTACAGCATAGTAAATAAAAAACTTTTTGACCTTAATAATGAGTTCAACTGGGGCACCATAAGAGAAAATGTGTAGAGCAGTCTAGCTCCCTTTCCATGTGACAACCACATGCTTTCCTAAGCTCTCAGCACAGCAGAACAGCGATACTGAAGCTGGTTTACCGCATGAATGCCTTGAGAAAGAGAATAACTGAATGTGTTGAGTCAACTCACCGATTTGTCCTACAAACTCAATGCGAATTCCCTGATGTTCAAGCCTTTTGCCTGTTTGTTTCACATTGATATTTACCTTTGGGTGACAGAACACAACACGTGTCAATTGTCTTGAAAAAACAAGATACTTTCAGAAATTACGCACACAAAGATGTCCACTCACTCACCTTTCCTGAAACTGATTCTCCATCATAAAACAGATAATGCTTCTCTAATTTGCCATCCTCAGTCTTCAGCTCAGCTGTTTTTCTGCTTTCGGCATCGTTCAGAATGACATCGATTTCACACACAGGACTAAACAGACCTCCAAGGAAACTCTGAAAGAATTACATAATGTCATTCTATTTTTTTTTCAATTCACCTTGTTAACCAAGTTTAAATGATTAAACACATCATTTAATACTTATGACTTAAGTTAAGCTACATTTACATCCCATTCTGTGTATTTCTTTTATATTATTAAAGTCAATGAAAACGGAAGTAGCTACAAATCATTTCCACTATATGGAGTGTTTCAGTGTTTTTATTCGTGACACTGAACGTAAACAATGCCACTGAAGCGAACGAAACTCACATATTATCGTCAATCATTGTCATTTTTTGGGCTGTACTAATCAGTCAAAAACATCTGAAATACTACCGACTGCCATAAGTTATAACTAATCAAGCAGAAGAGTACAAAAAACTGAACAAAAGGCATTTGTGGTTGGCCAAACTGAACCAGGATTTCAAGGGCAAGAATCTTCACAACATTCGTGCTTGTTCTTATTTCCGGTCAGGACGGTGAAATATTAGGTTAATATCTTAATTAATACTTCTTGTACCACTTATTAACATTAGTTTGTCAGAATATTACATCCTTTCTTGCTTACTAAATCCTTCTCTATATGATTTAGCAGCATCAATTAGCAGAACAAGGTATTCAGTAGGTAACTGTGTAACCCATGTTGTTGTTTACATCTGAGTATAGCCTGTTAATTCAGGTAACTGATCAAATCGTGATGTAATTGTTTTGATGCTTTTCTTTGACCACCTTCACATACCTAGTTTAGATTCAGTGTGAGAATATTGAAAAGTCCTACTTAAGTCTTAAAGCATCACATCTAAAGCGACATTCCAAATCAATCTGTTTTACACAGTAATTCTACACGTCAATTAATATACGTAGATATTTGCTTAACTGTTCATTCGGTCTCAACACAATTATAACCACATCTACAGAATAGCTAAATAAACAACACTAACGTTACCAGTGCAGGGAAATACTGACGCAGTGCGAAACGTTTAACTATCATGTGAATTGCATTGCTCAATATCCATATGGAGAGGAGGAAGCGCTGTAAAAAAAAATGTGTTTTAAATGTGTTTAAAAGTGTTTAAAATGGTTAACGTTAACTTACAAATAGCTTAATTTTACTGAGAAACAACATGAATTCGGTATCTAGTTTACATTCAACCTTCAGCCTTACAGCTGTTTTTAAAGGTCCTGCAGGATTTGCGTGCATATAAGTTTTTTAAACAAGCTCAAAATGTACGTATTGTCCATGAGAGCCCATTCGTAAGGCCACTAGAGTCTGTTTACTTTGATTTATCAGTGTTTTATCGCTGACTGATAATGAGCAACCTCCCCACCCAAACCTTCACGACTTCCATGGCCTACTTGGGACTGGATACACTGCAAACACGTTTAACAGGACCGTGGGCTTTTATTCCAGAGGGAATAAGGCAAGCAGTGTAGTGAATGCAAGAATTTCAACCATTAATTGTAGTCTGAATTAACGCTCACCATTTCAACTCCGTAGCTTTAGCTTGAAAACAGTCCTCCTCAATACAGCTTCCGCTGGATCCCTGTTTCCTCTGAGCTGAACGGACTGGGACTGACAGGAACACCGCGAGTGAGCGCTGAAACATTAACCATACTACTGAACTTCAAAATAAAAGTTTTTAAAATAATAGTTATTATGTTAATTATTTGTATTTTATCCTATAATTAGTATCATATTTTGTAGCTGCTGGATGAAGTAAACAATACTAGCCTACTAGCACAAATCTAGACATTATTATTTTTATTAATTTCACATACTTCTTCACGTTTGGATACATTTAGTTTAGATAAATTAATGTTATAATATTAAAATGCTCCCCAAATGTTGGTAACAAACAAAGAGGGAAAAAAGATACTTTCAGGCATTATTTTGTACTCTACTTGTGACCCTGGACCACAAAACCAGTCATAAGGGAAATTTAGATTTATACATCATCTGAAAGCTTAATAAATAAGCTTTTCATTGATGTATGTTTGTTGGGATAGGGACAATATTTAATACAACTATTTGAAAATCTGGAATCTGAGGGTGCAACAAAATCAATATATTGAGAAAATACTATCCTTTAAATTAGTCCAGATTAAGTTCTTAGCAATGCATATTACTAATAAAAAGTTAAGTTTTGATATTTTTACAGTAGGAAATTTTCAAAATACCTTCATGGAACATGATCTTTACTTAATATCCTAATGATTTCTGGCATAAAAGAAAAATCAATAATTTTGACCCAAACAATATATATTTGGCTATTGTTACAAATATACTCGTCCTACTTAGGACTACTTGTGCTACTTGGTTTTGTGGTCCAGGGTCACATTTGTGTCTGGTGTGATTATTTCAATAACTGAATTACTATTACATTTATTAAGGACAAATTCTGGTGGTCAGAACAATTTTATGAAAATTTCTATATGTACAGTTTCATTAATGTTTTTTTGTTTTTTTTAAATACATTTTTACTGTTTACATTTTATTGACTGTTAATGGCATGCATGGCATTGCATTGTACTAACTTACCCCCTATATTATGACAACATGCACCACTTTTAACCTACTCTGAAAAACCTACATGTTTTCAGACTATGTTGCAAAGTATTTACAAGCACAGTTTTCTTTCTTTTGTATCAGCTGTTATTTTACTACTTGATATTGCAAATTGGTATGTTTTACTATATTATTTGAATGTATTATCTTAATCATAAACACAATGGTTTGTAGTGCAAACAGTTTTACCGTTTACTGCACATTGATGTTGTTCTTGTTATTTCCCAATAGCTGCTAATGAACTGGAAGTCTTGCTAGTCTAGTTAAAGAATAAGGTGGATATGTTATGTTAAAAAAAGAATAAACATTTAATCAAACTTGAACACTTAAATATTTAAGTGTTTTCAGAATTATATTAGAAATAAAGCTGTGAAGACACAACGGATGACACATTGCACAACACAAATTTCTTCTGATATCATGCCAGCTATTCAAGTGAAGTGATGGTCAGAGATCAACAAAAGGGCAGCCACAACACTAAGCGAGTTGCAGAGCTCTTTGGCTGAAATAGAAAAGAAAAAAGAAACTGGAGATATTGATCTCTTTGGCTCTTGAGAGAGTGCTTCCACTTCTGATAAACTCACATCTGGAGTTTACTAGCCATGTGAAAAATAGTTTTCCAAAATGGCCCCATTGACTCCAGCTTTGAATCCAGACAAAAATTTTAGTGTAGAATCTAAAGCAAGAAAAATATTTTATTGTGTTGGTGTAACTGTGGAGATGTAACAGAAACTAAATGTGGGTGTAAATGGTTTCTATAGGCAGTGTGTCATCTTAACCACATGGCATACTTTTGAATTCGCACATTTGCACCTTTTGAAAACAATTGAACAGTTTTCTTTTTAATGTTGCTCAAAATATAGAACGATTACAAACTTTATGTCAGTAGATGCTGAGAAACGGGTCATGAGATGTGGCTCCGGAAACACACAAGACATAGTCAGCCAAAGTGTGATAATACGCTTCTGGTAAAACAGGAAGCCTGAACGGCTGACCTCATCTCATATGTAGAACATTTGTTCATTACAGTTCATTTCTTCTTATTTTCTTCTGGTGTAAAGTGCTTAAAATAAAAGACAGATGCTTTATATAGTTTAAAAGTTGTTTTCTTTTTGGAAAGTTCAACATATATTACAATATGGCAAAAAATATATTTTACAAAATATACTCCTTGCTATCCAAACACTTTATTTGAGGTGAATTAAGTAATATTTCTATTCCAAATGAATTAAAATAGTTTTAATACAGATTATGGGTAACACTGTGGACATTAAGAGTAAATAAAATAATAATAATAAAGTTGAGAAGTACATAAAAATAGATCCTTACAATGCAAACTGGAATACAATAAACTTTTGCAGGGCATGTCACAGTTTAAGAATATATATTAATTATATCTGTGACCAAAAAAGCAGCATCCCGGATGGTTCACATTGTACAAAAAAAAAGGAAAAAAAAAGAAAAAGCACATGAGATGTAATGTAGCCCTTTATGCAATAATGTTTTCCTCTTTCAAAACCTTTTCAGAAAGCGAATCGTTTTTCTTAGGTGTAATATATTCAGAGTAATCAGTGTCTCCACTTCCGAAAGTTGATCCTTCCTCTTCATTCTTGTTGACTTCTTCCGCTGGACCGTCTCCCATCAACGGCTCATCCGTGTTTTTAAAAGGAGTGAAGGTGTCGGAGTCACCTGAACCTGACTGCTCCTCCATCTCAGGAACGGCTTCCTCTGTGGTAACTGGGAATCTGTTTAAAACAAAAGCACAAAGTCATTCACGAGCACGCCAACATCCTCTCAGCCCTTCCTGTAATTTTGTTGAGAACACAAGGAGCCTGTTTCTTAACCGTCTCACTGACCTCCCAACTGTAGATGTAAAAAAACAAAATGGAACGCCTAATAAAAACAGAATATTCCTTGTGACAAGAATAATGTCTTAGAGAATCTACTTTAGTATAGGGAATTGTAACAATTAACAAAAAACTGTAAATAACAGGAACATTAAAGGTACAGTCCACCCAAAAAAGATAATTCTGTCATTTACTCAAGTTGTTCCAAACCCAGTTTTTTTTTGTCTTCTGTTGAATGAAAGAAGAAAATTTTAGCAACATGGTTGTTGGTAGACTGTTGTTTAGCAAAAAAATTCTATGGAAGTCAATGGGGACCAGAAACTGTTTGGTTATCGACATTCTTCAAAATACACACTGCAAAAAATGCTTTTCTTACTTCGATTTTTTGTCTTGTTTTCAGAAAAAAAAAACAAGTCAAAATGAACAAGTACAATAATCTGACAATGGGGTAAGCAAAAAACTTATTTCAAACAGAAAACAAGATTATTTTGCTTACCCCATTGGCAGATTATTTTGTTGTTTCAAGCAAAAACACACTTAATTTTGACTTGTTTTTTCTGAAAACAAGACAATAATTTTTACTTGTCTAGAAAATCCTTCTTGATTTAAGAATTTTTAAATATTTTGGCTGGAAACAAGACAAAAAATCGAAGTAAGAAAAGCATTTTTCTTCAAAAGTTTTTAAATGTTTTTCAAAGAAGTCTCTTCTGCTCACCAAGCTTGCATTTATTTGATTTGATTTGAAGTACAGCAAAAACAGTACAATTTTGAAATATTTGTACTATTTAAAATAACTGTTCTGTTTGAATATATTTTAAAATGTAAATTATTCCTGTGATTTCAAAGCTGAATTTTTAGCATCATTACTCCAGTCACACAATTCTTCAGAAATCATTCTAATATTCTGATTTGCTGCTTAAAAAAACAATTGTTTTATGATGAATAGAAAGTTAAGAAGAACAGCACTGATCTGGAATAGAAATCTGATGTAACATTATAAGTTTCTTCATCATAACTTTTGATCAATTTAAAGCATCCTTGCTAAATAAAATATATGTATATATAAAGTTTTTGAATGGTAGAGTGTATAATGTTACAAAAGTGTTTTATTTCAGATAAATGGCTGATCTTTGGATCTTTCTATTCATCAAAGAATCCTGAAAAAATATTATAATATAACATATTGATAATAACAATAACAACAACAATAATAATACAACAGCAAATTAGAATGATTTCTGAAGGATCATATGAAACTGAAGACTCCCGTAATGATGCTGAAAAATCATTAAAAATCAAAAGCTTATCTCCTTTGATCAACAGAAATAAATAAATAAACATTCATACAGGTTTCGAACAACATGAGCTTGAGTAAATGATGACAAAATGTTAATTCTGGGAGCACTATCTCTCTAATTTACTGGAAAATATGCTATATTGTTTTCAGCATTCTAGTTATCTTGTTGATCTGTAAGATACTATGTTTTCCGGCTACGAAGATTATGAACATTTTGGGGAGATACAGGTGCTGTGACGTCAATGTCGATGTGTGGAAGGAAGTGATTCAGCATGAGAAATGCTGAGTAGAAAAAGGTTCAATCTGAAGATAAATTTGAAGTAAGTAAAAAAGCATTGATTTCGCATTGATATTAATAAGACCATAATCTCATTGTTTGATTGGCAGAAGTTATAAAACATTTGTTCTTATCTACTGCCTTATAGTTATATAATACACATTTGTATTATTATTACTGTTATTGTATTATTATTATAAACCCTTACATCTCTAAAGCCGTGTGAATATTTATATTTCCAAGAAAAGACATAGTCTAAACTACTTTCAGCAGAAATAATCTGCACTGCCAGGAAAACAATAACAGAGATTTGAATCATGTGGTAACGCTTCATGATTAATAACGTCACAACATACAAGTGACTCTGCAAATGCCCCTGTCATTCAGCATGTTTTAATAAAAAAAAAATGTATTTCTTGAATTTCTTATCTAACCTCCATTTTCTATATGATACTTAATGAGGAAGCAGTCAGTACTTCCTGTAAATTGAAAACAATCTCTCAACACTCTGTTTTACAGACCCCTTTGTTTACTTTCTGGTAGTTACTTTAACACCCTGATGGTATTCATGAAGGATTTCTTTAAAAGCCCTGTAAAAACTCCAGCTTCCTCTTGCAGGTTTTGAAATTATAGGTAATTAAGACACTATCGCTGGATGATTAAGCTGTAATGCACCTGCAGTGTTCCCATACTTAATCATGACTATTTGATGTGAAATTGCTATTTTACAGATTTTCCCCAAGTAAATATATCCATATTCAAGTTGCGACAGCAGGTATAGTGATGATATGATTTTTGTTGTTGTTTTATTCAAATCTAAATCTAATCAAATAAACTCATTTGTAGTAGGGACATGCATGCATCATTTTAGCTTTAACTAATCTAGACATAAATACACATATAAAAGATATAACTAAACAGATTCTGATAATAATCATTATATTATATTAATTCTCAATAAAACTGGATATGAATAAACAGGCAACTTACATGTCTTTTACAGCAGAAGGCGGAAGTCGAGAGCTTTTCCCTTCTAGGGGAACCAAGGGGCCCTTGTGTGTGACACAGTTTGCATTCTTATCAACTGGATTGCACGTCACATACATATACCTTCCTTTGGCTGGGGCTCCTGTGTTCAGGGATAATACAAAATGAGAGATGAGAAACTCATCAGACATTAACACCATTCCTCTAACTCCTCTGGAATTATTTTTTAACATTGAACTGGCTAATTAAATATATTATCTGTTTTTATTATGTAATTTGTCATTTGTATGCACAAATTAAATTGATTTCATTTGTTTACGTTTTTATCTATAATGTAGCCTATTATCTTATGCATTATTTATTGTCTGTTTACTTGTTTGTGTATTTTTATTGTGTATTACATAAATTCCGCCTAAAAATATCGTGCTATATGACATTTTTTCCCTCTTTAAAAGAATTTCCTGCACTACTACCCAGCTGCGCCGCAACACCGCTACTGAATCTACAGCGCAAAAAGTGGTCAGTCCGATTCTCAAAATAACAACTCTAAGGAGTCGGTTCTTTTTAGTGAATCAAAATCATGCTTCACGTTGAAGCGTAGTCCAAAATCCAACCGAATGATTCAAATGAGCCGGTTCTTTTTAGCGAGTCAAAACCACATCTCTTCTGTTGAAATAAAATGGTTTAATCGGCAACAGTTTAGGCTATGTGCAATTAAATAATCAAAATATTTCCTCCTCAAAAGTGTTAAAAGAACCGTTAAGCAACACGAATTATCAACGAATATCAGAATCGAATAACAAGTAAATTCATTTTGATTTACTTATTTAAAAAAATACTAATTAAAGAAGAAGCGCCTGATATGATGTTTGATATAAAATTTAGGCCTATTTAATTATTCACACTGGTCTTATTTTAAGTGACAAATTAAAAGCGCAGAAATAACGTCACGTAAAATGTCAAGCTCAAACTTAACTTTGTAGTAACAGAGCTGGGTGAATTGATATTTTTAGTATTACAATGGATGATTTGACACTTATCTACCGGTGTCGAAAGTTACTTAATTAAATGTTATTTTATTTCATTAAAACATCATTTATAGCTAATAATGTCTTTGAACTTTACAGACACGCAGTTTTTTTTAAGACACGCAGTTTCTAAACCCCAGAAACCCTTTTCGTAATAGAGCATTTACCTACGAGTTTATCATGTTTTAACATCTGTTCTTAAAATACGTAAATAATAAACTTACCCAGTCCGCTGTCCCCAAAAAGGCATATTACGGCCAGTGCCAAAGTTATTGTTTGGTAAAATCTCATTCTATTGTCCCTGTCAAGCAGAAGATGCGAAAGAAAATGAACGTCAGGCAAGAACTTTTCCCAGTTCAATAGTATGTAAAAGACCCTGCCCCTGTGTGCGTCATTGTTTCCTGAAAGCAGCCTAGAGCAGCTCGGTTTGGCAAGCTTTCTCAACACTCATTCCTAAAAACACTGAATATTAGCCCAAACTAATACACAAGCCGAATCCAACCGTCGTTTTAAAAATACACAAAACAAGCCAAGTTAAATCTAAACAAAAACATAAAAAACAGGTCGAATGAAATAATAATTTGACTCACAATAAAAAAGTTATTTGATGAACGTGTTCAACTTAGGCTATATGACTTACTAATTGGAAAACAGTAGAATTCTGCTAGACAATTAAAATTAATTGATAAGTTGTATAGTGATTTGCTCCTATCTTTTAAAAAAAAGTGATATTCAGTGATTTGTTTTTAATCTGTACTCCATTATAAATCACTTTTGTTACAGTAGTGTGCGAGGCTCAGACTTGAGCAACAAATAATGCTGCGTTAACATCCTGAAAGCCATTGCCCCATATCATGGACAGTTATATCAGTTTGTATAACTGTTCATACCAGTATTTACATTTTGTTGTTTTAACTTGTCTGAGATGTTGAGCAATATTAACCAACACAGACTATGATTAATGAGGTTACATTCTGCAGAATCACCCATAGATGTAGAATTAGGTTATTTCCAGAACAAAGACGTAAACATTCTATGGGAATGGGTTGGTGTCACTCCCATTAGATTACTTGATAAATGTGAAATTCTACAGTACTAATAAAACAACTGCATTTTTAACAAACCCCAAAAGTTTACTACTCAGCGTGTAAATGAACCACTGACAAGAAATGCTATATACATAACAATAATTTTTGTCTTTCAAAGTCAGATGGATATTTATGTTGCTATAAATACGTACACATCTGAATAAAGTACAATACAGAGGAACAGTGTTGTGCACAGTATATGAAGGCGTCAACACAGTTGATACAAAGCTGCCATAGTTTGCAGGAAGCGGTTTTGCTCACACAGGAAATGACAAAGGTTTCTCCTTTTATTAGCACACAGCATGGCAAGACAGAGAGGAGTTTTCCATTACATGCATAAGCAAAAAGGAAAGTGAGGGAAATTCTGTCTCGTAGATTATTCTACATGTTACAAGTGCTGTCTGCTGGGGAGTTTGTTACGTTTCTGTTAACGTTGCTAGTTTGGCAATACTGTATCAACCAGAATAATCACTTTTTGGCTTTATTTTTAAGTATGCTTACTTTAAGAACACAATATTGGGCTTAATGTACAGCAATAAATATACTGAGGCCTATTAAAATGACCTCAGACAATAAAGGAGACCTGAAACTCAAAGACGAAGATGTTTCAAAATGTTTCTGAACAGCCTTCATGTTATAAATGGCACTGAGATGGAATGTACATTGAGTTTGGTGTCTGTCAAACTATATACTTAAATCTTGGCTAAGTTCTGTGTCTGAAGTTTGTTTGTCTCTCAGACTGAAGGTGACAGAGAAAGTGTCCCCAAACAGACAGTCAAAAATGCACTCGTATTTCAAGCATAATGATCAGATGCTATATCTTAAGAATAGGAGCGTGTAATTTCGGTTTGGTAGCGTTTCCTCTGAGCTAGACATATTTGCTCCTTGCAGAGACTTGACTAAGACTTGTAATGCTATTTTCTTTGGGAAAAAAACTGCACTCTCTGCATTTTCAGTTCTTTGGTTACTCAAAGATAAAACTATGACATCATTCGGTGCATTTCTTTCTTTGTGACTATAGCAAGCACACCAGAGGTGTCTTGAGTTTAACCTTACCTCAGAATAATTGATGAAACTGAGAGTAAAAATGAATTCAATATACAAATGTAAACTGCAGCAAGATTCTTATTCCAGACTCTAGCTGCTATAAAAAAAATTATATTAGAGTAAAATGTGGCATAGGTAGTTTAGTTGTTTGTTACCATGTGAATGTGCAATACATAGGATAACAATAAAGAGAAGCACTAAAATGGTATTACTGAAATATTTAGAGAAGGAAATGCAATAAGTTTGGGTTATACCTTGCGGCTTAACCGTTCATTACATATTCGACTCAACAGTCTGTTGAAAACAGCCGTTAGTTGCACAGTTCACTCTGTGAAATCAGCTCTTGTTATGAATGCTCTTCTAATCACTAATCCATCTTGTACTATATGAACCACATCCTTGACAAAAAAAAAACATGTTAGATGTACAGCAGGCTTGTTGCTAAAATGTTCTTGTTGTCCTGCCCATTTAACTCAATTAAATGATACTAATATGACAGGCACTGCACTCTCTGGTACTTTCCTCCTTGCATTCAGCCAGATAATCTGCCAGCATAATGCCTGCACATTTGTGCATGTGTATGAGTGTAAATGAATATGAGTACTCTATCTATGATATAGCTTTATCCATGAAAAACTAGTCTTGTCTGAATCAGGAGAGAAATATGCACAGAACAAGTACCATTTACAAGCAAAAACAGTCCAAAACAGTTCTAAACAAATATGCTGGTGGATTGTGATTTAAGAGGACAACTCTAATGGACTGTTTCTTGCAAGCATGCAGCTTTTCGCTGCACAAAACATAAAGGGGGGGGGGGGGGTACAATGGTGTTTCGTATATTCAGAGTTGTTTACAGTGTTAAAGAGTTGGATTCTCATGCTAAACATGGCCAAAGTTTAAAAAAATTATTTAGACAAATGACGGAGAATTTCTTTGCCGAAAATCTTACTTCCGGGTTGGTACAAGTTTCGGCTGTTTTTTTCGATCGTGGCTTTAATGACATAAAGAAGTGTGGTTTTGGTTGTAAGGCAAAGATAACTTTGCTCAGCTTCCCGAAGAACCCAGCCTTACGTGAACAGTGGATGCAGTTCCTTTGTCTGGGGCAGCAATGGAGTTGTGCAAGTGTGTGTTTGCTGACGAACGTTTCATATACAAGGCCCAGTTCGACGCTGGATTTGCACATTGTTTGAGACTGAAAGATGGAGCAGTCCCAGCTATAAAAGTTCCCTGTCATGATTCAGAACTGCAGATGGTAAGTGAAACGGCATCAAATGTGTGTTTTATTGCCAATCCCAGCGCAAGTGATCGTCGAATTTAGCTCCACCCACTGCGCGCCTCCAGAAGCTCTGCTTTTTCCAGAGAAAATCGGAAAGCTGTATTTTTCTTTTATAAATATGATAAAACTAAAGACTTTTTGGAGATATTAAGGGTACAGTACTACTCTATGTACTCAGGATTAACATGAGATTAGGTGAAACTGTGTATGTTATGTACCCTTTAATTTATGACCTGGAGTAAGATTAGGGTGAAATCTGGAACATTTTCGCAGTGTTGACTTCTGCAATTTATTTCAATATCTAACACATTAGATCAACACCTTAGACTTTTCTAAAATCCCCAAGATGTTTTTTAACCACACCAGAAGAAAGAATGTAGATATTTTATATAACCTCTAGTAGTCTACATTAACACCCATTTCTCATTATGGCATATATGTGACCCTGGACCACAAAACCAGTCATAAAGGTAATTTTTCATTTAAAATAAATTAATTTAGATTTATACATTATGAATAAATATGATTTCAATTGATATATGGTTTGTTAGGATAGGACAATATTTAAAAAATTTAAAAACCTGACGTCTAAAGGTTGCAAAGAATCACCTTTAAAGTTGTCCAAATGAAGCTTGTAGCAATGCAAATTACTAATCAAAAATTAAGTTTTGATATATTTATCGTTGGAAATTTACAAAATATGTTTATGGAACATAATCTTGACTTAATATCCTAATGATTTTTGGCATAAAATAAATAATTTTGACCCATACAATGTATTTTTGGCTATTGCTACAAATAATACAAATATCAAAAACATAATTTGACAACAATTAGGAACATTGTCTTTTTTATGACAGGTGTCCTTAAAATTAATCTAGCCAGAATCCTGTCACTGACCTTGTCATGCAATTTCCAGGAAAGCTTCTTGATTGACAATTGCCCTGCCCTTTCTGAGGCGTCACCCCAATGAAGTCATGTGATTTCAGACATGACATCCATGCTAAAATTATAGTAAAAGTCCTGTTGACTAAATTTTGTTAGAACAGGAAATAAACACAGTTTAGGTGTCCCAGATTACCCAAATTCACCCTACTTGTGGATTATCATGTTTTTAATCATCTGTTTGGACTCTCATTACGAAAGCATGCATTTACTGCAGATAAAGTGATGCTAAATTTCGATGAAGAAACAAACTCAAAACGTAAAACACGGTTGTCAGTCCTGTGTGGCTACGTTCACACTGTCAATTTTTGGGATTGAAAACTGAATTTACTTACAGGTCTGAGTCTTGAAATGTCCCGTTCACATAGCATCTTACAGTAGCATCTAGAATGTACTGTATGAACGTGCAACAGGAATCAATCCTGTATTCCTTACCAGTAACCATAGCGACAGTGACCAAAGTAACATCAAAAATGGCGACGTCCATAAAACTTAAAAGTCTTATGACTTTCCAACACGACTGGAATCTAATCAAGCTGTTAGTTCATTCATCAAACCTTCATTAACTAACAAGAGCTTTTTTGGGTGGAGAGAGGAGCACTTGAGTCGCGTGCAGAACACCACACTGAGGAGAACACCACACACACACACACACACACACACACACACACACGTTTTTTTCAAAGAAAGCGGTTGTGAGTCCTGAAAAATTACGGGTGTGAGTTTGGTTATAGAATGCGGTTGTCACGGCTGTAAATAACTATACTGTGTTTGATTTTAACCGGAATAAGGACTCAAATACAGGACTGACAACCATATTCTGCTGCTGTGTGAACGTGGCCAAAATGTAGGCTACAGGTGTGAGTGGCCATGTTCAGACAGGAATGGTAATCCTGTATTTGAGTCCATAATTCGGTTAAGTTCGCACACGGTATAGTTATTTATAGGCATGACAACCTCATTTTATAACCGAACTCACACCCGTACATTTTTAGGACTCAACCACTTTCTTTGACAAAACGTGCTGTGTGAACTGAGCAGGACTGGACAACTACTTGTCCGTCAAGTCATACTGTGCGAGAGAGCCACTCTGCAGAGTCTCTGCCGCACAAACTCGCGTCTAAACGTGTGTTGTGTGCTTTAATTTGTGGTTTCGGTAACTTACATTGACGGAGAAATGAGCTGTGAGTCATCTGAAAATTTTACATCCAGTCTCTACTAGAGCAGCTCCCGTAAATTTTGAGGTGAACACACGGCTCAAATGCTCCGCTCTTCACTCCATATTAAAACTGCTGTCGGTTAATTAAGATTTGCTGAACTCGCGACTCAATTTAACTCTTGTCGTGTCGTGTCAGAAAGTGACAAGACGTTCAGTTTCATGGACGTACCGACGTGTGAACAGGAAATTTTCAGACTCACACCTGTAAGTAAATGCAGCAGTCAATCCCAAAAGCTGACCGTGTGCACGCAGCCGTATCATGGCCTGGGGTGAGTAAATTTTCAGAAACTTTGGATTTTTGGATGAGCCTTTAATATTCAGGCTAATTAAATGGCACATTTTATTCTGAAATTAACCACGATTAATCCCATCTAACATTAAACTTTTAAAAAATACTTTTATATTGCAATAACTTAACATTCAATTCATATTTTTAAATAACTTTAGCCATTCAACATTACAGTATAACTGAGAGCTATCAATTTTAACATTTATTACACTTAAAATTTAAGTTAACCTAAAACAATCATTACATAAACCCATTATTATAAATGTCATATTTAGCTACTTGTGCCCTTCAGAAAGTAGGAAATACAGAAATTGAAAAAATTAAAAATATAAGTTAGAAAACACTAAATTCTAAATTAAATACAGATGAATACTTAAAACTACAAAAGTTATTAATTTCCCTTTTTTTCTTTTTATTGATTAATAGACATCACAGCAGCTGGGTTATTGTGCTATTTTGGCTGCTTAAATATTTTTAACGCAGTTTATGTGGAAAAATTAATCGCCTGCGTTAACACGCTAATATAAACATAACTTATATTTAATAGTTTGTCTTGACTGAATAAGACAAAGTGATGAATGGTATTTATGTTTTTTATTTGCATGTTTATTGGCAGAAAATGTTTTGATATTAGTACAGCTATATCTTGGGCCTCCTAAACACCAATAATATTTGAAACAAATATTTTACTGCATTAAACAGAATTGTACATTGCACACTGAAAATAAATTAGTGACTGTAAATCATGCAGTTACATCGTTCCACAAGAGTTTGTGATAAATGGTTGTACGGTTGAAGAAGTTTCTTACAAGGTGGTTCTAGGGAGGCTCATTAGTTATAGTTAGAGTCTGGCAATGAACAAGGGGTAGTGTATATTTGTCAAGTGTTCATATTTATGTGAGGGGCCACAATGACCCATTTTCAACAGCCCATTAGTTGCAGGAGGTCATTTTGGATTTGATTCTGTTGATCTTCAGAGGAAGCAGGGAGGCCATCTCCATACTCAACTCTAGCTCGGTTTCAACAACCGTCTTGGCTTCTGGGTTCTCCTCACAGTATTGCACTACGAAGTTGTACGACTCCAGGGAATGAGTGAGATTCTCCAGCTGGGCAGCCACATTATTGGAAATAAGCTTTGATTGTAATCTGGCGACACGGAATTTGGCCACCAGCGCCGGCCTTAGCAGGTCATCCTCCAGCTTTTCAGGAAACTTTCCCTCTGGTGAGCGGATGGAGTCGAGGAACATCTGATAATACTTCATAGAGGAGGAACACAAGTGGTTAAACTTCTTTATGGTGTGCACATCTGGCTGATCCTGCTTGTCGGCCACTGCCAACTTCAGGTCCATCATCTCATAATAGGTTTCTGCAAGTTCAAACTGCAGCTGTCGGCAGATTAACAAATAGTACTGAGCATTCAAATCCTTGCAGATTGGCTCCAGCATGTCGACGCGACGTTTGTGCATCTTACAGCGCCGTTCCAGATCCTGTTCAAAGAAGGCCAGGACTTTGAAGAGAGCGCTATGGTCCTGCAAGATCTCAATGTGATCTGTCACATGACCATCCATTGCGAAATACTCTTTGGCCTGGGCTACGTAGCTTTGACCCACCAGAAAGATGCCACGGGCTTCTTCAAAGTCAAATGGAAGCATGCTGCTTACTTTCTCTTCCAGGCTACAAATGGAGTCAAAGGTATCGCTTGAACCAAAAAGGATGGCGCTTTTTCTTCCTTTCTCTTTCTCTTCCTCTTCATTCCGACGTGCCCTCTGCAATTCTTCCTGCCGATCCAAGTCCAGTTCTCCGATATTATCCTGTGAAGCAAAGAAAATGCTCTGATAAGTCAGATAAGTCTATTTGTGTACAAAGCTCTTGAAATGTAAAAGAAAAAGGCATGGTTACCTCAAGAAGTTTTTTAGCATCTTGCAGCATATTAAGGCAATATTTAATCCAGCATCTGGCAATTTCAGCTCGCTTCTGCAGCAGCTCTTCACGTTTTTCACATTCAGCGTCACCTTTGGAAATATATATAAAAAAAAAAAAAAAGTTTAATTTGTCGTATAATTTCAAATCTACAATTGAAGAGTTCTGATGCAAAACCCCCTAAAAGCCATCTCAGTCAAAAATGAGATAATGATACTGAGTGAATGCTCTAGACACATATTATACGTCCATCAAATACTTTTACTTCAAACTCGCTAAAATCCCACCCTTAGCCTAATCAGAAGTACCACTACTTACACAGAAACCTATACATTGGAGCCTGACAAAAATGCATTTTTTGAAGAAAGATGTCAGATGGATTTAGAGGCTTTTGCATCTGACCTCTTCAATTATTTATTTAAATAACTGAAGTGCTGTAAGACAAAAGGAAAGCAGGAAAAGACCTTTTAAATTGTAATTTATTCCTGTGATGCAAAGTTGAATTATGAGCAGCCATTTTTCCAGTCTTTAGTGTCACATGATCCTTCAGAAATGATTCTAACATGCTGATTTGCTGCATTTGCATTAATGTTGAAAACAGTTGTGCTGCTTAATTCTTCTTTTGAAATAAACAAAACAAAAAAATTATTTGAAATGAATATATATTTTTTAACATTATAAATGTATTTACCATCATTGTTAATTACTTTAATGCATCTTTGCTCAATAAAATTATTTCTTTAAAAAAAAATAATACTTGAACCCAAACTTTTGAATGGTAGTTTACATATTACATTTACTCTGCATTTGTAAATACTGTTAGTCTCATGCTTCAAATGCAGTATTTTTAACACTGTTCTAGATCTTTCAAAGATATTTATGTTAGAGGTTCTGTATTGTTGGCCAAAGCTGTACAAACCACAGTTTGCTGGTTTTACAACCTCAGGATCTGATGAAATGTAAACCCACCAACATGCATGAGTGTTATAATAACAGACAGATTGTGTTTAATGATATTCAGTAGTACTATAATAATCAAATACAGTATCATTACAGTGAAAGCTTCACTATGAGTGAAACTAAGGCCACCTGTGAGTGGCCGAATATTAGGGAGTTTTGTTTTCATTCAGCAACCACCACATGTCATTTAGTAATGCAATGGAAATGCAGGGAAATACACAATAGCCAATAATATACAAGAATGAATGCCACACAAAAACCCACTTTCTTTGGCAGCTGCTTCTGAGGGGATTTCTCCTGCAAGATTAGCAATGACACTAGCCGCAGCCAAACAGTGACGAGCCTCCATGTACCGTGTCTGTGGTACAACAACAACAGAGACATACAGTTAAAGTCCCCATGAAATAAATAAAATCAAAAGGTTTTTAATATGAATATGTTAGCCTTAAGGTTATAGTTTCAAAACAATGACAATATTTACAAGATATAAGCATTCAAAACATACAATGTCTAACACCAATACAGTGCACAGTGAATAGGGGATAGGGAACGATTCAGACAGTGTAAATATGCCGAATGAATTCCTGCATCTTGCCAGAAGATGGCGCCCGCAGCTGAACCATCTGTCCATTAATTTTACAACTACCATACATTTACATATACCAACGTATATATGTGGGCAAAAATGTTATGTGTGCATATATATATGCGACCCTGGACCACAAAACCAGTCATATGGGTACATTTTTCTTCCATCATCAAACAGCTGAAATAAGCGTTCCATTGACAGGACAATATTTATCCAAGATACAACTACTTGAAAATCTGGAATCTGAGGGTGCAAAAAATCCAAATATTGAGAAAATCGCCTTTAAAGTTGCCCAAATGAAGTTCTTAAAAATTAAAAAATACTAAATAAAAATTACATTTTGACATATTTACGGTAGGAAATATACAAAATATCTTCATGAAACATCATCTTTACTCAATATCCTAATGATTTTTAGCATAGAAGAAAAATCTATCATTTTGACCCATACAATGTATTTTTGGCTATTGCTACAAATATACCCAAGCTACTTAAGACTGCTTTGTAGTCTAGGGTCACACATATACACATACATACATATATATATATATATATATATATATATATATATATATACACAGGTCCTTCTCAAAAAATTTGCATATTGTGATAAAGTTCATTATTTTCTGTAATGTACTGATAAACATTAGACTTTCATATATTTTAGATTCATTACACACAACTCGAAGTAGTTCAAGCCTTTTATTGTTTTAATATTGATGATTTTGGCATACAGCTCATGAAAACCCAAAATTCCTATCTCAAAAAATTAGCATATTTCATCCGACCAATAAAAGAAAAGTGTTTTTAATACAAAAAAAGTCAACCTTCAAATAATTATGTTCAGTTATGCACTCAATACTTGGTCGGGAATCCTTTTGCAGAAATGACTGCTTCAATGCGGCGTGGCATGGAGGCAATCAGCCTGTGGCACTGCTGAGGTGTTATGGAGGCCCAGGATGCTTCGATAGCGGCCTTAAGCTCATCCAGAGTGTTGGGTCTTGCGTCTCTCAACTTTCTCTTCACAATATCCCACAGATTCTCTATGGGGTTCAGGTCAGGAGAGTTGGCAGGCCAATTGAGCACAGTAATACCATGGTCAGTAAACCATTTACCAGTGGTTTTGGCACTGTGAGCAGGTGCCAGGTCGTGCTGAAAAATGAAATCTTCATCTCCATAAAGCTTTTCAGCAGATGGAAGCATAAAGTGCTCCAAAATCTCCTGATAGCTAGCTGCATTGACCCTGCCCTTGATAAAACACAGTGGACCAACACCAGCAGCTGACATGGCACCCCAGACCATCACTGACTGTGGGTACTTGACACTGGACTTCAGGCATTTTGGCATTTCCCTCTCCCCAGTCTTCCTCCAGACTCTGGCACCTTGATTTCCGAATGACATGCAAAATTTGCTTTCATCCGAAAAAAGTACTTTGGACCACTGAGCAACAGTCCAGTGCTGCTTCTCTGTAGCCCAGGTCAGGCGCTTCTGCCGCTGTTTCTGGTTCAAAAGTGGCTTGACCTGGGGAATGCGGCACCTGTAGCCCATTTCCTGCACACGCCTGTACACGGTGGCTCTGGATGTTTCTACTCCAGACTCAGTCCACTGCTTCCGCAGGTCCCCCAAGGTCTGGAATCGGTCCTTCTCCACAATCTTCCTCAGGGTCCGGTCACCTCTTCTCGTTGTGCAGCGTTTTCTGCCACACTTTTTCCTTCCCACAGACCTCTTGCTTGAGGGTGTCAATGATGGCCTTCTGGACAGCAGTCAGGTCGGCAGTCTTACCCATGATTGCGGTTTTGAGTAATGAACCAGGCTGGGAGTTTTTAAAAGCCTCAGGAATCTTTTGCAGGTGTTTAGAGTTAATTAGTTGATTCAGATGATTAGGTTAATAGCTCGTTTAGAGAACCTTTTCATGATATGCTAATTTTTTGAGATAGGAATTTTGGGTTTTCATGAGCTGTATGCCAAAATCATCAATATTAAAACAATAAAAGGCTTGAACTACTTCGAGTTGTGTGTAATGAATCTAAAATATATGAAAGTCTAATGTTTATCAGTACATTACAGAAAATAATGAACTTTATCACAATATGCTAATTTTTTGAGAAGGACCTGTATATATATAAAACTTTACACACAATGGAAAAAGGCAGTTTGCATGAGCTTGTTCCAAAACTCCATGGAACACACACTATTTAAATCATACCTTGGTGATGTAGTATTGTGACAGTGTGGCTGCATTAATGGCCCACTCAAGCGGCACAAACTGCTTGTACTCCAGCTGTCTCTGTAGTGTACTATGACAGTACTGTCCAGCTCTCTCAAACTGCTCCAGATTCTTGTACACTTGAGCCAGATAATACAGTGTGTGCGTATATGCCATTTCAAACCTGCTGACACATATGTGGAAAAAGTGGGGTTAATACATTCAAGGAAGCACAATAATGTTTCATACAGAGGATCATAAGGACATTACCTTCTTATTTTCTCTTGTTCAGACAATTCTTCTCCCTCTAGCACAAAATAGTCTTGAAGATCCAGTGGTGGTTGACCATCCTGATATGAATAAAGAAAACAAATGCCAGCCCAAAATACCATTATCATAACGTATGTGTAACTTTATGTACTTTTATGTGAATTTTTGGATCTCCTAGAGTTAAGTGCATGAAATTCACTGTGGTAAATCACTGTCTTAAAGGGATAGTTCACCTAAAAACTTAAATTTTGTCATTAATTACTCACCCTCATGTTGTTCCAAACCGTAAGACCGTTTATGTTCAGAACACAAAAATGAAGATATAAGGGTCTTACCATGGCCAAGGCACAGAAACGCAGTAATGACGTCATTAAAATAGTTCATGTGACATCAATGGCTCAACTGTAATTTGCGAAGCTACGAGAATACTTTTTGTATGCCGAAAAACAAAAATAATTACTTTATTCAACAATTCTTCTCATCTGCTTCACCCTAGCGCCATTTTGGAGAGGATCACAAAGCATGTGCACACTTTCCTCTGCATATAAAACCCCCCACTTTTTTATGCTGTTTATGTTGAACATGCATGTACCATGTTTTGTTATGTTTAACACGCATATATCATGATAAAGTCATTATTTTAGTTTTTTTTTGCCCACAAAAAGTATTCTCGTAGCTTCTTAGAATTACGGTTGAACCACTGATGTCACATGGACTATTGTGTTGATGTTCTTGGTACCTTTCTGGACCTTGACTGTGGTAGGACCCCTGCTGTCTATGGAGGGTGAGAGAGCTCTCGAATTTCAACCTAAATGTGTGTTCTGAAGATGAACGAAGGTCTTACGGGTTTGGAACAGAATGAGGGTAAGTAATTAATAACAAAATTTTCATTTTTGGCTGAATTAACCCTTAAATGGTATGTCTAGCTGCCAAAGGGCAAACTTGTACCAATAAGAAACAGCTTATGAAACATGTCCCATTCATCTTATTAGAAGTCAGCGTACCATCAGAATGATTTAGAAATTACTGTCAAGCTGGGAAAAAAAACTTAAATAAAACCTATTATTATAAAGACTGAAATTAAATGTTGGACACTTCATGCACAAAAATAATCCTATAAAACTCATAAACTAGACGGTAGCGTACATAGTATAAGTACATAGTGTGTCATTTAGGACACAAATGTGTGTGTGTGTGTGTGTGTGTGTGTGTGTTTTAACACATCTACAGCAGCAAGCTATCAGGCTATGCTAAAATATTGAGGAGACGTCACAGCGTCGTCATGCGGAACTTATAATATGACGCTCAAAATGCCCTTGCTGTTCAGGTAACGTTAACTGTTCACGAGGTTTTAAGACAAAACGTGCCACACACACCTCTTTCATGTAGAGCAAATACATAGATTCTGCGATTTCCAGAAATCCTTGTGCCTTTTCGATCTCGTCTCTTCCCGCCCACAAAATGCCGAGCTGATTCTGTCAAAAAACACAATACGTAACGTTACCTACATCATACACCAAGGCGTAGAATTCAACCACCAAACTAGGCTGCACATTTATTTACTTATATGAAGCTTTTAGGAGAAATGACGATATATGCAGTGTATGTTTACCCGGGCCTGTATAAATAACGAGACATTCTCCCGTGTTGTTGTGCATTTGTCAACGAGTTTCATGCAGTTCATCAGATGCTGCTCTCCAGCTGACAGCTCTTCGGTCTCTATGTGGTTCACCCCGAGATAGTACTGTACCACCGCGAGCCTCGCCACTCGTATACCGGCGGGTGAGTCTCCAGAACACGCTTTCCCACATTGATTCTCCAGTTCTCCAGCCACCACCTCCCTGGACTCACAGTCTGCTTCTTCATTGTCAGCCTCGCCCTCCTCCTCGATTTGATTTTTTTTCAAAGAACAATGGATTTCCTTCAGCAGATCTCTAGCTTTGTATTTCGATCGGAAAGGATTGTTCTCGGGGTCTTTTCTCGACTCTATTTCGGAGAGCTCCTGGGCCAGGCGAAATTTCTCGCACACGGTCCTCCACTCTGTGCTCTGGTTCGCAGCCATGTTTTCTTCGCGGTATTACAAGTGTTCACCAGCAGATGTCAGTCAACAACGCACATGTTGAAGGATTTGTGTCTACTTTTAATAAATTAATACATTTAAATATTTATGATTAAAAAACATTTATTTTAAATCACAATTATGCCGTTATGTAGCTTGCTATCTTATTTTTAGCATTAGCTTCTGAAGTGGCCGCTTATGGCGTTGCCTTTCAGTTCAGTCACTGTCTTTTTCTCCCTTTCAGATGCTCTGGCTCCATCTACAGGTCAGACAGTGCATTTCACAAACAAAAGTAGGTTTCTTCCAGAGTTGGCGGATATGACAAGTGAATCATTTTATGCATAGGGCCTGTCCCAATGGTCCCAATACCCACTTTTGTGGTTTTTGCACTTGACCACGTGTCTACTTACATGACGTATTTCCTGTATTTGACCCATATGTTCAGCTGTGCATGAAGATCATAAGTGTGCTTAGACACACTCACAACATACAGTAGTGCTTTTAAATGCAAGTAATGGTTATACAGAGCTTTATTTACACATTTTGAGTTTCAATACTTTGCACTTTAGTATAAACTTATAAATGTCAGTTCTGTAGTCCTTAAAAGACAACTCAATTTAATTGTGGTGCTTCTAATTAAGTGATAAAAAACAGTTGCAATTGTTTATTAACATACACATTTTTATCTCTGCACCAATAAAATGCAACAATTTACATTTTACTGCCAAGTTATAGGTAAAAAGGTACAAAACAGACATAAACTTACGTCACGGTCAGTTAC
This sequence comes from Cirrhinus molitorella, assembly GCA_033026305.1. Classification (NCBI taxonomy): domain Eukaryota; kingdom Metazoa; phylum Chordata; class Actinopteri; order Cypriniformes; family Cyprinidae; genus Cirrhinus; species Cirrhinus molitorella. Next base: position 24,518,636 of record CM065126.1, read on the forward strand.
CCATATATATAGCCATACAGAATAAGATGCCAGAATAAGATGACAGTTAGGACGACAGAATAGGACGACAGTAAAGACAACAGAATAAGATGACAGTTAGAACGACAGAATAAGATGACAGTTAGGACAACAGAATAGGACAACAGTAAAGACAACAGAATAAGATGACAGTTAGGACGACAGAATAGGACGACAGTAAAGACAACAGAATAAGATGACAGTTAGAACGACAGAATAAGATGACAGTTAGGACAACAGAATAGGACGACAGTAAAGACAACAGAATAAGATGACAGTTAGGACGACAGAATAGGACGACAGTAAAGACAACAGAATAAGATGACAGTTAGAACGACAGAATAAGATGACAGTTAGGACAACAGAATAGGACGACAGTAAAGACAACAGAATAAGATGACAGTTAGGACGACAGTAAGAACGACAGAATAAGATACCAGAATAAGATGACAGTTGGGTCTACAGAACAGGACGACAGTAAAGACAACAGAATAAGATGACAGTTAGGACAACAGTAAGATTGACAGATTAAGATGACAGTTAGAACGACAGAATAAGATGACAGTTAGGACAACAGAACAGGACGACAGTAAAGAAAACAGAATAAGATGACAGTTAGGACGACAGTAAGAACGACAGAATAAGATGCCAGAATAAGATGACAGTTAGGACAACAGTAAGATCAACAGAATAAGATGACAGTTAGGACGACAGTAAGACTGACAGAATAAAATGGCAGAATAAGATGACAGTTAGGACAACAGAACAGGACGACAGTAAAGAAAACAGAATAAGATGACAGTTAGGACGACAGTAAGAACGACAGAATAAGATGACAGTTAGGACTACAGAACAGGACGACAGTAAAGACAACAGAATAAGATGACAGTTAGGACGACAGTAAGAACGACAGAATAAAATGGCAGAATAAGATGACAGGACCACAGAACAGGATGACAGTAAAGACAACAGAATAAGATGACCGTTAGGACAACAGAACAGGACGACAGTAAGGACAACAGAACAAGATGACAGAATAGGATGATAGTTAAAATGACAGAACAAAAAGACAATAAGGACGACAATAAAAACAACAGAGTAAAAGATGGCAGGACGACAGATTAAGACAACTTCAACAGACAACATGCACGTCAACATATACTGATTTACCTGAACAAGTAGGCAATGACTGTAGACAAAGACAAATGTATAGTACAAAGCAGTCAACTCTTTTTTTGGCACATATGGAACCCCATAGTTATTAGCCTAATATTTCACCTACCTGACCGGAAATGATCAGAACAAACATGAATGAAAATTCTTGCCCTGGAAATCCTAGTTCAGTTTGGCCAACCACAAGTGACTGTTGTTCCTCAGACAGTTTTTTGCACTCTTCTCCTTGATAACTTTTAGTACGCCAAATGTTTTTCCCAGTACAGATTAGTACAGCCTAAAATATGACAACAATTGTCTATTTTCAGCAGCAATTATCAGCTAAATCGGCCCAGTGACATTGTTTACGTTCAGTGCCACCAATATGGCCGATTGATGACGCGTCGTGAAAACACTCTATACATTAACATAGTGATATGTCCCTGCTGGCTACAGGTAAGACATTACAGGTTAATAAGGTAAAACAATGTTTTAATATATGTCACAATGTTTTCTTAGTTGATAAATCACAGTACATTAAGACAATTGTTTACAAGTTTTCTGAAGTGCTATGTTTAAAGTTGTTTAATTGAGGCATTATCTAATTAAATACGCACACATGTACATACATTTCCAGAACAGAAATATGAACATTAAACAATAGTAGGTTCAAAATTATTGTTGTTAATTTTTGTTTGTTTCTTTGTTTGTGTCTGGCTTCTGGTCTCACCTTGTTTTGCTGCTTGATATTGCAGATTGGTGTGTCTTACCATATGATTTTAATGTATAATCTTAATTCTAAGCACACTGATTTGTAGTGTAAACAGTTTTATCATTTACTGAAAGTTGTTATTCTTCTCGTTATTTCCTTATAGCGGCTAATGAACCAGAAGTTTCACCCATATAGGCTTACTTCCGCTTTGAAGAAAAAGGTGAAGAAAATAAACATTTTCTTTCTGCTCTGAAAGAGATATTGAAAGCAAAATAGCGCATAAAAAAACAAAGTTTTATCTGTAGTGTCTTGCCTAAATATGGCTTTGTTGGTCTTTTAGTCTGTCCAAGCTGGTGTGTAGGTGGTTTATCTTACTCTCTCTCATAAGTTGACAGATGCCCAGGGTTTGAATTATGGGGTATGACCCACTTTGTTAAGGCCTGAACCTCCACAAACTGTCAAAACGATGGGTGGGTGGTACACGCTTTTAAATTTTTCATGTATACGTTTCAACAATGTTTTCAAATGATGGACCACAAAGGTTAGATTGCAAGCTGATAAAAATTTGTCTACATAGTATCTTGTAACTTGGTGCTAAGTTACGTTTACAAAAATGAATGAAAAAATTATAAAATGTCAACAATTCTGCCTTCTACCTGGACACTTTTTGGATATTTAGCTTGTTGGATTTACCTTGACACTTAAATCCAACAGTTAATTGGTGGGTTCAACACTATATATACACTATCTATGTCCATTTATGAACATCCTTCCCATGTGATCACTACAAAGTGACAATTCTTTTGTAACACCCACAGTATGATTCTTGTTTCAATCACTAACTAAAGAAGAAGTTCATGATTGTTCTCTTGAGGGCACAACAGAGTAAAAGATAAAACCTCTCATGGGATGAGTGACATTTGCAAGAGTTTCTGGCGAAATGTTGTCTGTAGTCATGGAAATCATTATAGGAATGTTGCCTATATTGCCTTATTGCATGCTTAAACTGTGTGTGTCCTAATATAGCTTCACTTCATTCTCACAATTAATGTATGTTTCACTTCAACATTTTTCTTTGACCTGACTCAAATGTACCTGAAACCCTGCAAAGGCTGCAGTGTTTTAGTTCCTCCTTTTACTTAATTGTGGGTTGAATAAGGGCATTAATAGCAAGCTTTTAGATAGAAAGGTTACAGTGGTTTTGCATTATTTCTGTATTTATCCATACAGAGTTCAATAATTAAAGGCCAGTTAGAAAAGCAGTATACTCCCACTGTCATTAACAGCTAGTAAACTGTTCAATGTTTTTATCATCTAATGATCTAAAACAGGGGGTTGAAACATTGTTTAAAAAAAGAAAAGAAAAAAGTTTGTTTGTTCTTACATTTACGGTATAAAAATGTATATTTTATTAACTGAAATAATGTTAATATACAATTACTAAAATCTGTTTTGTATGTTTAACATATACTGATAAAGACCATACTAACAAAGGTGGTAAAAAAAAAAGCCACATTATTCGAAATGCCAAAGTTCGTCACAAGTAGCTTTTCCGCAGCTGAGGTAAATATGTATATATATCAAAGGTGCAAGGTATTACACACAAATACAAAACACAATTTAACGGTAAAAAACTGTAAAAATGCTACAGTAAAAACCTGTTAAATGGCTAACGGTTAATTAAAATGTACAGTCAATGACCGTAAATTGACCTTCCCAGAAATCCCAGAAATGTGTTACATTTTTTTTTATTTTTTAAAAACTCTTTCTTCTTAGTTTTTTTCTTAGCAGGTTTGTACATTAGGGTTGTATGCTACATCTAATGTTGTTAAATGAATGTTCATTATTTCAGTTTCATGTGTGTTGTTCATGTGTGTTGTTTCAGCAATTGTATATATCTACATGATGTTGTTTAGTGTTTGTGGGAATGACACTGTGCACCTTCTATATATGTTAATATTTAAAAGCTGATTGTGATGGGTGTTGGTTAATCATGTGACTTTCTAATGACCACCTGCTTTTGGTACTTCAGTAGGTTGGTACATTATCGTTATATCAGTTAATGAAATTACGGTATTTACCTGTAAATTTAAGTGAAAATCGTAAACTGTAAAACGTTGCTACTGTGTTTTTATGGTAAAATTTCGGCAACCACAGCTGCCGGTTTTCTACCTTTAATTTTACTGATTTTTTTTTTTTTACAGTGTAATTAAAACACGCAAAATAATGCAATAAACATTAATTGAACACCTAATGTACATGACTGATAAGAAAAGTCTAAGAAACATAGTTATTTCAATGAAAAGCCATCAAATGTGAGGTGTCACAGAATTCTGTGAATGTCAGCTACAAGATGAGATGTTTTTTTTGCTTCTTCTTTTTTGCTTCCAAAAACTGTCCATTTAGCAGTATTTTACTGTAAAATGACATGAAATGACCCAATAGATCTATTAAAGTTTTTCACTGTATAGAGTAAGAAAACTTACTGTTATAACAGGTTGATAAAGGGCATTGAAACATTTATGAATCATGAGAATGAATCAAGTGGCAACTTTTTAAATATGTATACAGTAGTTGCTATGCTGTGCACAACATTTGTGAATGGTCTGAGCTGTTTTACATAAGCTACATTATAATTTTACTTAACTTCTGTTTTTAACTTGTCTGGGAAATTTTCTTTCTGTTTTACAGAGTCACAGCAGCCTACAGCAGCTCTGTCTGTGTGAGTTTAGGCAGTTGCAGTGTATTTTAGGAAGTGACGCTACCACCCACCATCAGGAAATGGACTGTTTCTTTTAGTAGATGTAAGTCAAGAGCTGAAGGCAAATCGGTTTTATACCACAGTCATATACGCAACATATTTTAATCAGAAGCTGTAGACTGAGAACGGAGGTAAACGGAAAGCCACTGTGGGAAGGTGCAGCCACTACACACCACCTGAAACAAGGCACTGTTTATTACAACCTGAGAGTCTTATCACAAGAAACAAGGTGAGTCATTTTTAAATAAAGATCTTTGTTATTGCAGTTAAACAAAAACAGTCTTCTTGGTTTGATCTTTAGGTTGAAAATCATAGTTTTATATTCATTTTAGAATTTAAATAGGTTACTGATAGAATTAATCTTTATTTTTTTTGTTGAAAATGATAGATGACATGATGCAAAATAAAAATTTGGGGTGAAAGTGATAAGGAAGTTGAAAGAAAAATCTTCCTGTATTTTTGCTTAAACATTAATCGACTTTGTAAGAACTAGTAGTAATAAAAGGTAATTCTGCATATGATGTAAAGTTGCTTAATCGCATCTTCTTTCAGAGAATGAGTTTTTGTATATATCTACTTTAAGTGGGCGCCAACTCAATACAAAGTCGATTGTGTTCAGAGGGGTACTGTTGATGCATTGTGGAAAACTGTAAAAAGTCAATTCTCTTCTGACAGGTTACATCTCATACAGGACAGTCACACGAATGTGTTGATAGCATAAAAATGTGAAATTATTTGAGTGACATACATATTTCATCACTTCTGTTGTGGGGTCATACTTGATGTTTCATGGTCAGCAATTCCGATTCATGAATTTCACTGGTAAATTCTTCATACATATGTATTTAACACATTTTATTTGTACACAGACAGACATTCTGTCAGAGTGCCAGTTATAGACTATTTTAGGAGACATAAGATGACTAATTACAATGTTGATGCATTTTTGGTTGACGAAACCAACTTACACAATCAGTCTATATATATATATATATATATATAATATATAATTATAGAAATTAATACTTTTATTTAGCAAGGATGCTTGAAATAAAGACACTGTATAATGTTACAAAAAAATTCAATTTCCAATAAACGCTGTTCTTCTGAACTTTCTAAATAAAAAATTCTACTCCGCTGTTTTCAACATAATAATTAAAAAAATAGTTTTAGAGCAGCAAATCAAAATATTAGAATGATTTCTGAAGGATCATGTGACTGAAGTAATGATGCTTAAAAGCTCAGAAATCACAGGAATAAATTACATTTTAAAATATATTCAAATAGAAAAGTTATTTTAAATAGTAAAAATATTTGACAATCTTACTGTTTTTGTTGTAGTTCGGATCAAATAAATGCAAGCTTGGTGAGCAGGAGAGACTTCTTTAAAAACATGAAAAATGTTACCGTTCAAAAACTTTTGACTATTCATCAAGTGTCTCACTCAATAATATAACCCCTTCAACAAGGCTTTCAGTTCTTCACTAATTCATTACTCAACAAATAAATAATCTCTTTGGACTGTACTTTGGATTTTCAAACAAAGATTTTTGGAGTATGTTTTCAAATTTCTCTTTTTTTTTTAACTATTTGTTAACTATTTGTGAACAATTTCTGAGTGAAAATTGTTTCAAAGTAATTTTTATGGTGTATTTTTATTTTTTTTTGTGGTAGTTGATGAGCCAAGAAATTATTTAAAATTCTTCATGCCTTTTTATTTCCATTTGTTTTGCAGAACAACCTGGATACTCTACAATGTGTGAGGTGTTAGTTGTTTATACCAGTGAGGCCACAGAATGGGCCGAGTATCTACAGCAAATTTTGGTGGCATCATGTAACTTTATGGAGAGCTCCGTCGTTCTGTATGATGTTAGTGAACAGATTTGGATGAGAAACCATGAGCTGTTTGGCTCTAGCAAGTGCATCATGCTTTTGGTGTCTGCTGCGCTGCTGGAAATGCAGCATGACCCAGAAATGCAGGACACTTTCCAGGATCTGCTTCTGCCTCCACGCAAAGTTGTTGCCTTTTTGTGTGGTGTATCAGAAAGGCAAGTGTCAGCGGACTACTTTGAACATTGGGACCATTGGAGAAAGCTCAATTCAGAAGACGATCCATCAGTATATGCGTCTACTGTCCTAGATTGCATTAATAGTGGTATGTATTCCTTATACATGTCATTCAGCACAAGAACATTTTAAAGTTCAACTGTATTTTTTAAATATAAGATTTATATTTTTATTATTTTATTATTCTTATTTATTTTTATTATTAGCGCTTTTTTTTTTTTTTACTTTGTTTTCTTTTTTTTACTGTACCATAAATAGTTCTGCATGGCATACTAAATACTAAATGCTTTATTTTATTTTGTCATTTTTGTTCTAGGATCTGTGAGTGAAAATCATTGTGAGAATCCATATGAAATTGAACTAGAAGAACAAATTAATGAGTTCACATTATCAGAGTTTTCAGAGCCTTTACCCGAAGAGTCGGAACAGACTCAGGTGAATGGGGATGATTTTTGTCATACTGAGCAAACTTCTTCAAATGTCACGGAACCACAAGACCAAATGTGCCTCACTGTCCAACCAGACAGAATAATTTGTGGGGTAAGTGCGTTACACACAATGCGTGCAGAACCTAAATAAAAACCTTTTCTAAGAATATATAGTTGTTAATGTCAGCATGAAGCTCACATGGTTTGAGATCACACTTCCTTGGGCTTGACAAATTAGACAGGAAGTCAGTGCAAGGCCCCCGTCTAACAAGCTAGATTTAGATAATTTAAGACGTTCTTAATTTGGTGATATGTTGCAAGAAGGATGATATCGCAGCAATGGGTGATAAAATGACATGCTGTGCTTTTTAAGAAATTTACCAGCGAATGATGTTGTCTTTATAGACTACTTTTGTTCCTGCTTGTAGGAACTGTTTTTACAAATCACTTAAATGCTCTGCAAGTTTAAAATACAAATTTGATTATTTGAGAATATAAAAAAACTAATTATCCCTAATTTACACCACAGTATGTATCATGGTGTGGACATTTCAATATTTTACCTTACATATGGCTTAAATAGTGTCAGTGCAGTTCTTTTTTTTAAACTCTGTTTTGACTCTTCATCCTCTACATTGTAACTATTGCTACTTTTGAATTTTGTGAAATCAAGTTAACACTGTAATACACTATAGCCTGAGCATTTCATTCAAAAGCATTTGCGGAGTCAGCATCGATGGTCTTGCGTTACTATATGTCAGTTGTTGTCTTTGACGCTGTCTCAAGACTTTCTCACCATTTGTTTGTTCCCATAAAGAATCGTGTCAATATTTATATAATCATGGCAAAGAAAATTGTGGATGAGGGCAGACTGGAGGTGGAGTTTCACTCTCAGTACTCGACACCTCAGCGGGTGCCTGGTAGTCTTGTGAACGAGTACATTGTTACTGTACAGTCACCTGGTAAGACAAAAACACAGAAAGAGGAACTTTTCGTATCAGTTCCTCCATGCTTTTTCAGTTTCAACTGAATTTGCATATTGTTTCCTGTTAATATGGTCATTTATTATAAGAGAAGCTTTGTCTTTGTCAAATTTGTTTTTGGCTTTATTAATATTGTTTTCTTTCTCTTAGATTTGCCAGCTGGGAACGTCTCATTGACTCTTTATAAAAATGAATCTGTGCTCTGTTCAGCACCTGTAACATATTACACAGAAATGGAGGAAGTTTGCAGGTTTCTAAAGAAAGCAATGGATCCAATGCAGTTCATGTGTCAGGTAGTGAAGAAACGGAAAAACAGTCTGTTAATACTAAAACTGAATGACATAAACTGACTTGTGAACGTGATAATGGAGTTAAGTCATGTTGTGTTATTTGCATAGCGCTTTGAATGATATTTCTTGTTTCAAAGCAGCTTTACGGAAATGTTTGTTTCACATATACACTACCAGTCAAAAGTATTACTATTTTTTATATATTTTTTTTAAATTAAGTATTAAGAAGTCTTATCTGCTCACCAAGCCTGCATTTATTTGATCCACGGTACAGCAAAAACAGTACAATTTTGAAATAGTTTTATTACTTAATTGTAATTTATTCATGTATGTTAAAAAGAGCTGAGTAGAATTTTTTTCAGGTTTCTTTGATAAATAGAAAGTTCAGAAGAACGGCATTTATCTAAAAAGAAATTTTTTGTAACATCTTTGATCAATTTATAGCATCCTTGCTAAATAAAAGTATTAATTTCTATAATTTCTTTCCCTAAAGCAAAAAAATTATACTGACTCTAAGCTTTTGAATGGTATGCTGTATAATGTTACAAAAACGTTTTATTTTAGATGCTGATCTTTTGATTTCTATTCATCAAAGTATCCTGAAAAAAAAATGTACTAAACTGTTAAGAATGATAATAATAACAAAAATGTTTCTTTAACAGCCAAACAGCAAATTAGAATGATTTCATGAAGGATCATTTGACACTGAAGACTAGAGTAATGATGCTGAAAATTTAGCTTTGATCACAAGAATAAATTTGAAAATGTATTTAAATAGAAAACAGTTATTTTAAATAGTAAAAATATTTCAGTTTACACTGTTTTTGCTGTACTTTGCATCAAATAAATGTAGGCTTGGTGAGCAGAAGGGACTTCTTTAAAAAACATTAAAAATCTTACTGTTCAAAAACTTTTGACTGGTAGTGTAATTAACTAATATTTCTTATAATAAAATGAATAATTAAAATTATTTAACACATCAAACGTTATTACGTAGGCATTGAAAATCAGTGAAATCAGTAATGCAAGAAGCATTATGTAATTTGTCATTTAGTCAATAACAATAAAAAACAAAAAGTTTTTAATAAAAAAAAAGTGAGGAAATAGGAAGTAAACATTTCGTTATCACTTACTAAATGTTAACATGCAGACCATATGTAGTTACAAAAAAATACCTAATCTAAAAATAAACATTGAACATCAATATTACATTTTCAGGCATTCAATATCACATCAAAGGCACCTGAGTCATTGGATAATTTGCTTGCCGACTCTTTGGAGGAACGGATGCCTCTAAATGGATTACAAGTATTTGGAATCAGTCAAATTGCAGATAACACGTCAGCGAGTAAGTGATTTCACACGATTTCGTGTGTTATAGTTTAGCTATTGATGAATATGGCTTTTGGTGGCAGATAACATAACACCAAGTTAAGGAACTGATGTGATGGTTAATTTTTTTTTCGAAGACAGGAAACTATTGAACAACAATGAAAAGAGGTCTCTTTGTTTTCAGATCACCGTAATGTGGAACTTCCAACACTGCTTCACTTCTCTGCCAAGTATGGCTTAAAAAAGTTAACGTCTTTGTTATTGCGGTGCCCCGGGGCCATGCAGGCCTACAGCGTGATGAACAAAGATGGGGATTACCCAAACAACCTGGCAGAGAAGAGTGGCTTCTCTGATTTAAGACAGTTTATGGATGAATACGTTGTGAGTTAATTGCTTAAATGTTCTTGATGACTTCTGTAACTAAAAACAAATTGTAGTAAACTGAGTCAACCAATTCCTGAAATGCTGTGGGAACATACATTTGTGAATGCATGTAAACTAAATATCACAGCATTGTGCAATTATGTTGTATAGGTCTGTTAATAATCAGCATATTTGTCTCCATTTGTGATGATGACAGTTATTCATGCAAGCTTTCTTTTTTCATTCAACAAAACAGGAGACGGTAGATTTAGTAAAGACCCACATGGAGGAATCTCAGGACACCTCTGGCAATGAGGATATCTATGAAGACATGTTGATGGCTTCCAAAAATTTCATCTCAAATTTGGAAAATGAGGACATTTATGAGTCTATGAGAGAGCTAAATCCTGAATTGGGTTTGTGTATTCAGTTTACCTGCACACTAACAGTAATCAATGCATAATGTTAAAGCACTTTTTTTTGTTTCTTCTGCTAACCTATGAATATATGATAATGTGATATTAAAATGTAAGCATTAAATGAGATGTTTAAGATATGCACTGTAAACTATGTATACAAAATTCATGTTTCTACAGATGATGACTTAGAAAGCGCTCTGGAGGACTCCAACCCGGAGACAATGCTAAGAAAGTTTTTTGAAGGTACTTCAGAGAAATGATGGTCATGTGTGACTTCTGTCACTTTTTTTCGCCAGTGTGATAGCACCCTTCATTTTGTCTTTCTTTATACAAATATACATATCTGAAAACTCTTTACTTATTAAAAAGCCTGAAAACATATTTCTTAAAATTCTCAATTTTTGTAAAGGCTTACAATATTATCCGTAACACACCAGAATATAACTCAATTAGTTTAGCTAACTTAGTTTTTCTGCTAATATGTATATTTGAACCTCTTTGCCACAGGATGTAGCTTCTCTGCATGGTGTGAAACAAGCAACTTGCTAGTAAATTGCATTTATAAAGATGTCACTGGCATAAAAGTGGGTATAAACCATTCATGGATGTATAATTGTTTTCATTTAGCACAACCTGACAAGAGTTTAAAATCCTTGGAACATATTTCAACCAATGGTGGATTACCTGAAATGGATGATGAAGAATACCATGACCTCAGTGCAGAAATCTATGGGGATATAGAAGAGGAGGACCCGTATAACCCATGCTGCCCTGATGAAATTTATGACACCGTGGAGCCACAATCCACCAATGAAATAATCAATCGCCCACCCGCACCGATTCCACGACCAGCCAACCTGTCAGAGCCTGAAGAGAACACAACCTACATTTCCAAAGGTGCAAACCAAAAGTTCATTACGCAAACACAGCTAAACCACAGTGCAAACACAGAGGCTCTAATTTTAGCTTCTAAAATCAAAAACTGAAGTCTTATATCATTCTAAGCATGCATAATTTTCTTTTTTTTTTTAGTGCTGTCAAACGATTAATCGCGATTAATCGCATACAAAATAAAAGTTTATGTTTACATACTATATGTCTGTGTACTTTGTATATTTATTATGTATATATATAAATACATACACATGCATGTATAAATTAAGGAAAAATATTTTGGATTTATATCTAAAATATATATATTTATTTATAATCTAAATTGTATGCAGGTGTAAATATATAAATATTTTTTCAAATATATACATGAATGTGTTTGTATTTATATGAACATAATAAATATACAGAGTAAACACACATATAGTATGTAAACATAAACTTTTATTTTGGATGCGATTAATCGTTTGGCAGCCCTAATTTTTTTCTGTGGAACGCAAGATAAGATATGTTGAAGATTGATGGTAAATAAACAATCCCAACATTTTTCAAAATATCTTCTTTTGTGTTCAGCTTTGAAATAAATTATGAGTGAACTATTATTTTTAATGGAAATCTTATAGGGTTACTCCACCCCAAAATGAAAATTTTGTCATTAATCACTTACCCCCATGTCGTTCCAAACCCGTAAAAGCTTTGTTCGTCTTCAGAACACAATTTAAGATATTTTGGATGAAAACCGGACGCTTTGTGGCCTGTCCTATTGACTGCCAAGTAAATAACACTGTCAAGGCCCAGAAAAGTATGAAAGACGTTGTCAAAATAGTCCATCTGCCATCAGTGGCTCAACCATAATTTTACAAAGCTACGAGAATACTTTTTGTATGCAAAGAAAACAAAAATAATGATAATAATAAATTTATTCAACAATTCATCTCCTCCGCGTCAACGTAGTGCCATTTTGGAGAGTATCCACTGGACGCAAACAGCATATGCAGTTCTCTCTCAGCCGCAGCACACAGATATGTTTTCTACGTTTATTTGCACTTTGATTCAAACAAAAACAGAGTATCTGTGTGACGCGGCTGACAAAGAACAGTGTATGTACACTTTTGATTTCTTTATGTACAAAAAGTATTCTCGTAGCTTCGTAAAATTATGGTTGGACCACTGATGGCAGATGGACTATTGTGACAATGTCTTTCATACTTTTCTGGGCCTTGACGGTGTTATTTACTTGGCAGCCTATTGGACAGCCACAAAGCATCTGATTTTCATCCAAAATAGCTTAACTTGTGTTCCAAAGATGAACAAAGCTTTTACGAGTTTGGAATGACATGGAGGTAAGTAATTAATGACAACATATTCATTTTGGGGTGGAGTAACCCTTTAAGTGTCTGAAAACTGTTCCCTTATAGTAATTTCACTTTAATTTGACCTGTTTTACAGTATTTCGTCCCAAGGAAGCCGTATACTCACTCAGTCATCGGCCGGAAAGGGTTTCCTCTTTAGGTAGTGTATAAAAGTTTCTTAAGCCTATTTACGAACCATATAGGTGTATATGAACAGAAACGGATTATTAAATTGAAAGTAAATCTAAATTTCCATGCTTAAATGATCCTCTTGCAGAACTTGTACGGCCAGTGAGAGACCAAGACATGAGCAGTCACCACGACCCCTTTGCAGGCATGAAGACCCCGGGACAGAGGCAACTCATCTCTTTACAGGAGAGGGTGAAGGTGGGTGAGCTGACTGTGGAGGAGGCAGTGCAGGAGTTCAAGGCTTGGCAGTTTGATCAAGATAAAAGATGGCGCTCTCTACGCTTCCAGCAGGTAAGTAACTCCAGATCACATTTTTGCATATGTGTTGCATATTTCTTTTTTGTTAATGATCATATTTGATACATCAGGCTCATATAGTATGATGCAGTCGAATCAAAAATGATTCAAACACCAGATATAATTTTTGTTATTTCTTTACAAGCGGATGCAGGTCACTATAATTCATTCATGTAAGTGAGGAAAGCAAAATAAAGTAAACTGTTATATCATATACCAAAAGATTCTTCATACAGTGGACTACCAGTAAAACTGATAAAAATGGTGTAGACATTGTTCTATAAAGCCAAACGTAAGATTAAATTCTTGTAATGTAAACCAATGAGATCTTTGTCAGAAAAAGAATTAGCTTTATTCGCCAAGTGTGCACAGACACACAAAGAATTTTAAGGTACATACATACATGCATACATACATATCTGACATGAGAACAGAAAACATTTAAATAGTAAGACTAATAATAAATAATAATGTGTATGAATATGGAACAGAAGATAAAATATAACAGTATTGTGGACTACTTACATAAAATGCATCTAATTATCAGTTGTTACTTTGTATTTTCCAATAATGTCTTATTAAGATTATATTTAAAAGCTTAGTTTTATAATCAAAGCTCTGTAGTTTTTATTGTTGGAGGCAAAACATTGCAAGAATATAATGACAGTCTGATTTTTTGCACATTTTAAAGTATCACAGCAGAAACTAGTGGTGGAAATGGCAAATTTTGAGGAAAAAAAACGTAATTCACAAAAATGTTTAACACTAGCTTGAGGTCTTTTTTGACTCAGAGTTAATGTGAATAATGGGAGATGGAAACGCATTTGCTGATTAAATTCTGACGTAGTGAACATTAAACCCATTTGACTAATCGGCTGTTTCCAGTGATGATGTTTTATTTAATATTGGTTATTAGCCTACCAATATCATCCACTTGAACAGCTTGATGAAAACACACCTAATTTACATTTGTTTTTTTGCAAACACTGAAAAGATTTGCTTTACGTTTGAATGGAAACCCAGCTAATGATGATTGGAAGATACAAATAAATGTTCCTCAAAGACCTGATGTTTCATATTTGATACTTGCATATTAACATAATTTTTTCTAAAAAGCACTATATGAATAGTGTTATTTTTATATATATATATATATATATATATATATGGGCAAGTTAGTTGTATTTATACAGTGCTATATAAATAAATAAAAAAGAGAAAGAAAGAAAGAAAGAAAATTAAATAAAGTTGTGTCAGTCCAATAGGTGTTCATCTTGAAATATTACTAACAATACATTATTCTTACATTTAATTTGTGAAAAGCATTAAAGATTTCACAGCAGAATGGCTAATGTATTACAACCTGTATGAGGACATCTTTAAATTTATATTTAAAGACTTTACTTGCTAAAAAATTTGGAACTATCAATCAGAAGGCATGTAGTAGATTGTGTACAACAAGTTTTGATCATTTAGAAAATTTAGAGACCTTGCATATTAAATATGATGTTAACCCTTCATAGGGTTAACAAATGTAATGAGTGTCTCTGATATTTCTGTAACGGTCTTTCCATTTTCTTCAAGGAAAATATACAAAGATTAAGAGAAAGCATCACTCGACGCTGTAAAGGCAAAGGGACAAGTGGTAAGGAAACGCAGGACACCTTTCAGTATACAGTAATACTCATAAGTGGTTAACATGGCATGCTTTTAGAATGTACAAGAAAAGATTACATAATGAAGATTATTGTTACATTTTGTGAATGTTTTCAATAGTCTTTCTGTTTTTCCATTAGAGCTTATGATTACAGCACCAATGCAAACAAACGTTCAGTGGGGTTCGCAAACGAACGTGAATTGCTCAGTGTACGAGCCCTCACCTCGTTCGATTGCCCAACCCCCTCCTGTTAGTAGACCGCTGCAGAGAGGAAGCTGGCAGACAGGAAGTACCTCCAGCACTTCTAGTATGTAATAAATAACTTCTTTAATCTCACACAATAACATCTGATATCAGTATGAACAGAACCATGTTTACAAGTATGGTGTGTCTACAATGTAATTGTAAAGGTTTGACCTGTGCAGGTAGCAGCAGTCACAGATTGAGCATTCAGAGCACTGTCAGCAACAGCAGTGGGGTAGAAGGCGAATGTGAGGTCAGTTTTCTCCTTCAGTCATCATCAAAGATTCCTGAAAAGATGTGTCACGCTTTTCACAAAAATATTAAGCAGCATATAACTTTTTGCAGCATTAAGCAGCAAATCAGCATATCAGAATGAAGGATCATGTGATAAGTGCAGCTTTGCCATTACAGGAATAAATTACATTTTAAAGTATAATCAAAACGAAAATATTTTAAATTGTAATAATATTTCATAATAATATTAAGTATTAGTATTAAGTATTTAGCTTAGGTTGTTATAGTTGAAATTTATATTTTGCATCTAAATATTTTCTTTAATGGCAAATACAGTTGAGGTCAAACGTTTACATACACCTAGTTATTTGGCCAAAATAATAAGTATCATACAAAATACATATTATTTTTTATTTAGCAGTGACCTGAATACAATATTTCACATAAAAGATGTTTACATATAGTCTACAAGATTGTTCAAAAGTTTACATGAGCTTGATTCTTAAAGGGTACATAACATGCACAGTTTCACCTAATCTCATGTTAATCCTGAGTACCTTTAGAGTATAAATGTATCCTTAATATCTCCAAAAAGTCTTTAGTTTTATTATATTTATGAAAGAAAAATACAGCTTTCCGATTTTTTCCGGAAAAAGCCGAACTTCTGGAGGCACGCCGTGGGCGGAGCTAAATTCGACCATTTGATGCTGTTTCACTTACCACCTGCAGTTGTGAATCATTACCGGGATCTTTTATAGCTGGCACCGCTCTGTCTTTCAGTATCAAACAATGTGAAAATCCAGCGTCGAACTGGTCCTCGTAACGTTATATGAAACACATACTTGCTAAACTCCATTGCTGCCCCGGAAAAAGGAACTGTATCCACTGTTCACCTAACGCTGGGTTCTTCATGAAGCTGAGCAAAGTTATCTTTGCCTTACAACCATAACCACACTTCTTTAGAGACATTCTTCCCGAATGAATCCCTTGCAGAGTGCAGCCGAATGAAGCACGTTGATGGCGCACTCTTTCTCACGGTCTAACCGACGTGATCGCGGGCGCCGCGGACGCGCTTTTCCGGGAGAAATGCTCATATAAGGAGTTCGTCATTCGTCATTACGTCATTACTGCCACGATCGAAAAAAATCAGCGGAAACTTGTACCAACCCGGAAGTAAGATTTTCGGCAAAGAAATTCTCTGTCATTTGTCCAAATTATTTTTTTAAACTTTGGCTATGTTTAGCATGAGAATCCAACTCTTTAACATTGTTAACAACTCTGAATATACGAAACACCATTGTACCCCCCCCCCCTTTAATACTGTGTTGTTACCTGAATGATCCACAGCTGTTTTTTTAGTGATAGTTGTTCATGAGTCCCTTGTTTGTCCTGAACAGTTAAACTGCCCGCTGTTCTTCAAAAAAAAATCCTTCAGGTCCCACAAATTCTTTGGCTTTTCAGCATTTTTGTGTATTTGAACTTTTCCAACAACTACTGTATGATTTTGAGATCCATCTTTTCAACTGAGGGACTCATATGCAACCATTACAGAAGGTCAAAACGCTGGTGCTTCAGAAAGAAACCCAATGTATTAAGAGCCAGGGTTGTAAACTTTTGAACAGAATGAAAATGTGTAGATTTTTCTTATTTTGCCCAAATATCATATTTTTGTCATTCAGTACTGCCCTTCAGAATCTATAGAAGATACTTGCATATTTCCCAGAAGACAAAATAAGTTAAATTTACCTTAGTTTTCACCCCATCTTAATGCAAGGTGTATGTAAACTTTTGACCTCAACTGTATTAAACCATGCAAGAACTTATTACACTTTTTTTTAATGATCATATGTCTTTAATGGTTTAAGGAGCCTCCGGACATTCCACTTCCTCCACGGCCTCTTCGGCCCGTAGTGGATACTCCACCAGTACTCCCTCCACCCAGGGTCCCACCACGTGTAATAGAGAGGTATGTGTTTAAAATGGCTTACTCAATACCAGTTAACTCCAACTGTGTTGAAATCAAAAGCAACAGGTGTGTTTTTGGTAATAGCTTTATTATGAAGTATATTTTGAATTGTAAGTAAAAATAAATTTAACTGAGGAGTTATTTTACACAGCGAGTCTTTAGATTCGAAGTGAAAATGTACATAGTATACATAGAGAGTTGTGGCTTCGACTAGTTTTATTTTCGAAAAGTTTCACTGCGAGAATGCACCAGATGACTGGATGAAAGTTTGTAGGTGAAGTGAAGGTGGTTCGTGTATGAAACTCTACACCTCCCCATGTGACAAACCACAGCATCAATAGCTAAACTCTTTTAACCACAACGCCGGAGTTTGTGAAGCTTAACTTTCCATCAGTAAGTCAATCATATGTAGAAGCATCAACCTTTAAATCTTACAAGACGGAGTGTGGGTTCAGAATGTGCTACATCTTTTACCAGCTAATATACACAAACACAACATCAGAGGATTTGTGTTGTGTCAGAGAGGAGGTGAAAAACATCTGCACTCTGATGTGGGCGCCACATATCCTCTGCTAACTTTTGCCTAGCTGATGGGAGCTCTGATAAATGATGAGAAATTTCAGAAAGGTGTGCAATCTGTGCACATCCAACCCAAGTTTAAAACTGTACTGTACTGTAGGCTATAAATGGTTACATATGTGCAAAACAGACAAAACCAATCACAATTCAGTATACAAATGTTAGGATGATGCAACATTTTAAATGTTAATTTTCATTTTTTAAAAATAGTTCAAAGATTTAATATGAGCTCTTTTAGCTTACAGGATTAGTTCACTTCCAGAATAAAAATGTCTTGATAATTTACTTACCCCCATGTCATCCAAGATGTTCATGTCTGGCTTTCTTTATTCGAAAAGAAAATAAGGTTTTTGAGGAAAACATTCCAGGATTTTTTCTCCATATAGTGGACTTCAATGGGGATCAATGTGTTGAAGGTTCAAATTGCAGCCTTAACGGGCTCCACACAATCCCAGCTGAGGAATAAGGGTCTTCTCTAGCAATTTTTTTTTTCTAAAAAAAAACAAAAAAACAATTTATATAGTTTTTAACCACAAATGCTTGCACCAGCCCAACCTTACGCATTATAATGGTCACGTTGGAAAAGTCAAGAGTCAAGACAAGCATTTGTGGTTAAAAAGTATATACTTTTTTTTTTTTTTTTGGGGGATTTGTTTGTTTAGAAAGTGACAGATCGATTTGCTAGACCTTTGTTTCTTGGCTGGAATCGTGTAGAGCACTTTGAAGCTATTGAAACTACAGTTTGGACCTTCAACCCATTGGACACCACTGAAGTCCACTATTTGGAGAAAAATCCTGGAATGTTTTCCTCAAAAACCTTAATTTCTTTTTTACTGAAGAAAGGCATGAATATCTTTGATGACATGGGGGTGATTTTTATTCTGGAAGTAAATTAGTCCTTTAAACAGTTCAGGCTGAATTCTCAACACATACTGATATTTATTGTTAGGCTACATAAATGTAACCTGGTTTGTCTGGAGCTTAGTTTGTATATTACTCATTTTAAATTTATCCCGCTGTCTCTTAGGACTCCAGAGATCTCAAACGAGCGATATGTATCGACTCCAGCTCGTCCTGTTCATCAGACGCCTGCGCAAAGGCCCATGCCACCTCCACCTATACCGAGACGCACATGGTGATGGCCTTCAACATGGCTTTTGTTCTGTTTGACTCTGCACTTTTAAGCCTTTGAGATCTGTAATTCTCTTCAAGGTGTAACAAGTTACAGGCTGTGTCCGAAACTGAAGACGGCTGCTTTTCTGCCCTGTTAGTCAAAAATGACCTTACAGAGGTTTTGTGTGAAGGTGTCTCTTAAGGGAACTGGTTTGCCATTTATATTTACCAACTACCATGTAGGTAGCAAACAGGATATTATGCAAACATCAGTTTTAGAAGCTATCTTTTATATACTGCCTGTGGTTTCAGACACAGCCAATGGATCACTATCCAGTGTTTTTAAGTGTTTTGATCTAGACTTAACTTACAATGCAAACAATCACCTTAGGTTATAGGTATTAAATTATAAACCTTCAGCTGAAGATATGCAATATCTTTGAGGGGTGTTTTCATATGGTCACTTGTTTGCAATATAGCCATTCGGTTTGTGCTTCCTGAGTGCCATTAGTAGCAAAAAGCAAATTCAAGAACTTGCCTACATTTGTTTTAATTATAACTTTTTTTTCTATTTGAAATATAGCTTGTGTTGGATGTGGTCGGTCATGAGATGATGAGATATAAAGTTGAATAGTTTTCTGTGTATTAAAAATATTTATTGATGCATTCACTTTTTATTGCTGGCTATGATATATACATTACCAGTCAAACGTTTTTGAACAGTAAGTTTTGATGTTTTAATAGAAGTCTCTTCTGCTCATCAAGCATTTATTTGACCCAAAGTACAGCAAAACAGTCCAGTTTTAAAATAGTTTCACTATTTAAAATAACTGTTTTCTCTTTTAAAATATAATTTACTCCTGTGATTTTAAAGCTGAATTTTTAGCATCGTTACTCCGTTTTTTCAGGTTTCTATGATAAAAAGAAAGTTCAGAAGAACAGCATTTATCTGAAATAGAAATAGTTTGTAACATTATAAATGTCTTTACCATCAATTTTGATCAGTTTAAAGTGTCTTTGATAAATAAAAGCATTCATTTCTATAATTTCTTTCCCAAAAAAGAAAAAAAAAATGCAGACTTAAGCTTTTGAATGGTATAGTGTATAATGTTACAAAAGCTTTTTATTGCAGATAAATGCTGATCTTTGGATCTTTTTTATTCATTAAAGAATCTTGAAAAAAAAATATACTCCGCTGTTTTAAATATTTATAATAATAAAAAAATGTTTCTCAAACAGCATATCAGCATACTAGAATGATATCTGAAGGATCTTATGACATTGAAGACTGGAGTAATGATGCTGAAAATGTAGCTTTGATCACAGGAATAAATGACAGGTAACGCTTTAAATTACAGCCCGCAAAGAACTATGTAAGTATGCTGAACTTACAGCGTACTTATAAAGAACGTACGTGTAGGTATAAGGGAACAATATGTTAAGTTCGGGTAATAAGGGGGTAATAAGACTGATAATTAACCTGCAAAGAACTATGTAAGTATAAAGAATTTACGGTGTACTTACTGTGTAATTATAAAGAACGTACGTGTAGGTATAAGGGAACAATATGTTACGTTCGGGTAATAAGGGGGTAATAAAACTGACAATTAACCCGCAAAGACCTATGTAAGTAAACTGAAGTTACACCGTAACTTTGTTGTAATTACAGTATACCTATTTAATACATCCATGTAGGTATAAGGGAATAGCATGCGATATTTGGGAAATAACGGGGGTAATAACCTGTGAATTTTTTTTTTATTATACTGTAGCCTATCATTTATAACTAGGCTATTTAAAACTAAGGGCTACTATAATTAGGCTACATCGTATGGTACAGTGTACTGTATATGGCCTAAACAACAGTCTTATGTTGTGAATATGATTTAAAAAGACGATGTACTTTTCATACTTTTATATTAATGTTTTTTACAGGCCTAGATAGACTATTTCTTATAGCGTAGCTACATATTTAATATTAAAGGATACATGATGGAGATTTCACAACAAAACTAGACATCCAGTGAAATGAGTTGAGTTTATAATTTATCATTCACATGTCTCCTTACCTTATGAAAGCTTATTGATTACCCTCTTGTATCCTTTAATATTAAATATGTAGCTACGCTATAAGAAATAGTCTATCTAGGCCTGTAAAAAACATTAATATAAAATTATGAAAAGTACATCGTCTTTTTAAATCATATTCACAACATAAGACTGTTGTTTAGGCCATATACAGTACACTGTACCATACGATGTAGCCTAATTATAGTAGCCCTTAGTTTTAAATAGCCTAGTTATAAATGATAGGCTACAGTATAAAAAAAAATTTCACAGGTTATTACCCCCGTTATTTCCCAAATATCGCATGCTATTCCCTTATCTACCTACATGGATGTATTAAATAGGTATACTGTAATTACAACAAAGTTACGGTGTAACTTCAGTTTACTTACATAGGTCTTTGCGGGTTAATTGTCAGTTTTATTACCCCCTTATTACCCGAACGTAACATATTGTTCCCTTATACCTACACGTACGTTCTTTATAAGTACGCTGTAAGTTCAGCATACTTACATAGTTCTTTGCGGGCTGTAATTTAAATATGTTCAAATAGAAAGCAGTTATTTTAAATAGTAAAAATATTTCACAATATTACTGCTTTTGCTGTACTTTGGATCTAATAGATGAAGAGACTTCTTTTTAAAAAATTTAAAATCTTTGTTCAAAAACTTTTGACTGGTAGTGTATCACCCAAAGAAAAGCAGAAAAACAATGCATTTAACAGCACAAAACGTGTGAGTGCACAGTGTGAAGAATGAAGATGCGTGTTTTATGTGTGTGTTCATGTGTTAGACTGATTAAAGTTGTGATAGAAGTAGTCTTTTCTTTAACACTGTTGTTTTTTTTTAGCTCAACCATTGGCCCTCAGACCACTAGAGGGCCTCAGCAAACTTCCAAGAGGGGCGCAAGATGACTTAAAATATTTTAAATAACTTGAATTAAAAAATTCTAACTTGATTATTACCCCAAAACGCTAAAAATGAATATTTCCGACATCTAAACTACCATAATTTTTATTGTTATAATTCAATATAGCCTAAACTAGGAATTTATTAACGAAATGTAACGTGTATCATTTAAATGTTATTATTATTATTGCTAATTCAAATAACACCTAAAAATGCAGCTTTATTAAAATATAAGTTTGATTAAACGTCTGTGCCTCTACGGAACGCCCCTCTCCTCCCACTCAGTGATATTGTGATGATGAGAGCGTGAGAGGCTCCATGCACGGGCGAGCGGCGTGCGGTGACCGTCACTGTTCAGCGTGCAGCAGCGTTATCATTACGGAAACCTGGACTGCTTCCTTAGTAAGGTGAGTATTACGCAACGCCTGCTTCATTCTCAGTCGTATTCCCTGTATTTGAACACCTCAGTGATATTTCACATCCAACTATAACGGAAAGTTTAGGTGTTTACTTCGTTTGGACACTATTATCTGGCCCAGGGTTTATTATAATAAACCGCAGCGGCCATCCATTGCAGACAAATGTGCGGTGCAGAAGTGCGGCAGCGTGGCTTAGTGTTTCAGTTACTTCAGCACTAGTGGTATTATTATGTAGTGATAATTTAATGGCAATACTGAAGGATGTAAAGGGTGAAACTATGAATTGCAGTGCTTAGGTGTCCGGTGAATGAGGTGGGGTAGAGATTATCTGTATTCCGCAGGAAAAGAGATCTGACTTCGGCTGCACTTGACATCCAAATAAGGAATAGGATTCTCTAAATATGCGGAGGGAGCAGGACAGTGAAGGAGACTTAGAGCTCAATCCATGTCATTGTAGATGGCTTGAAAAAATTAAACGGGACAATTTTTATCCAGTTTTTAACTGATATAACTGTCTATATTCAGGTGCAGTGCGGTATATGCGGCAGACATATATAGTAGTATGTTAGATGAACTATGCAGAAGTGGGACAGTTTTTGGTGGATTCATCTTGGAGCACAGATGAAGGTTTTTGATGCTATAACCCACCTTTTATTCAATTTCTAAACATTCAGACACAATTAGGTACTGCTTTAATTTTTTTTTCAGCTTAAGACGCATTGTGGAACTTGTATTTCTGGTGGTCTACCAGCCAGCTTTATCATGGTCTGCCAGGTCAACCTCAGTCTCACAGGCTAGTAGTTCATCTAATCATCAAAACTCTAGAACATAAATGACCAGCACAGGAAAGCAGTCAGCTTTTCAGAAATATGTATTTTTGATAACTAACCTTCTGGTTTGCCTGTAAAAAAAAATAACATTAAGAGCATAAGGGTAATTTCTATTCTTTATCCAAAATTAGTTTTGTGTTGTTTTTTGTCCCATTTTTGCTGATGTAAACTCACAATAAACACAGGCAATATATTCCTAATTCCCTGGAAGAATTATTACGAAATTTGAAATAGTTAAATTGTAGACTTTACCATTCTTAATATTCCTAAATTTAGAATACTTACATTTTTAAAAATCGAAGGTTGTTGCCGATCTTTTTAATATTAGTTGCCGTGGTTAAATTACTTTATAGGTTAATCGGTTAATGTACTACTGACTACATTGTTCTTCTAATTTATGCTGTCTAAACTATTGAAAAAATGTATGGAAGCTGCTAAATCATATTGAAAATGTTTTAGTGAGCAGGAAAGGGCATACTATTTTGCCAAACCTAAGTTAATAGGTGGTAAAGATACTTGCGAACAAACACAAATGTTGTCAAGATGCCCTGGAAATCCTGGTTCAGTTTGCCCAACCACAAACGCCTTTTGTTCCTCAGGTTTTTGCACTCTTCTCCTTGATTTGTTATAACTTTTGGCAGTCTATAGTACTTCAAATGGTTTTCCCGGTCTGACCAATTAGTACAGCCCAAAACATAACAATAATTGACCATATTTAGCAGCAATAATCAGCAAAGCATGCAAGTTTCATTCAGTTTAGTGGCATTGTTTAAGCATAGTGCCGCCAATATGGTCGACTGATAAAGAAAACACCAAATTGTTTTTAGATATTTGCTTGCAAATAGTTTAGCAAATTCTGGTTTAGAAAAGAAAGCCTCACACCTCACACTTTAAAACTCACACCCTGTGAAAATGTTCTGTCTGTGTTTCTAGATGTTTCAGCCCAACACCTGTGCCAGATATACGTGATGTTATCATCGTCTTCTGGCACAGAAGATATATAGTATTTCAGCGAGAGGAAGTGAAGAACATTAAAATCTTAAGTAGGTGAGAGACTGCAACATTTGTGAGAAGTTCCTGCCAGCATCTTTGGAAGCCGTCTTCTTACAAAGATAATGAATAATTTGTGTTGGCTGCTTAATATTTGATAAGCTTTGTGTAGAATCATGTTACTAGTGTGGTGAACAGGCACCAAAAAGATTGGTGGTGAAACACTGTTTAAACGAGTTGTCTTGTGAATGATTTGAAAACTTGAATACATTGGTGATCTTATAAGATCATTAGATTGTTACATATAGATCTACAGGTCATGATACTTCAGGATTTTGAAGTAGCCTATTTTTACAGCTCTGTAAGCACTGATAAAGCCATAAAAGTTTTTACACTTAATAAAGCCTTTTTGTAGCACTGCAATTATGCCAAGACATGATTTGACTGCTAATAAGGTGCTATTATTCCACTTCTCCTAGTGCCATTTGCTGGCACTTCACATTTCACTGCTATTGAGACACTTGTTAACCAAAAATTAAGCCTTGATGTTTGTACTTGTAGGCTCTTAGGCACGTTCTTTGTTTTGCATATTACTCAAATTGGAAAAAAGCAGCCAGGAATGGGTAAGAGAGCGAGGGCAAGCGTATTACAGCAGATGGAATGAAGCACTGGGCTCTGGTCGTGGACAGAGGAAGTGCTCTGAGTGGGATTAAAACCGTAGGCTTCTCATTCATGGTGGAGTGTGAAGTGCCTGAATCACTCACATCCATCAGATTGAGGGGATTATCATATTAATAGTATCTTCTGTTTTTTTTAACCAGAGGTTATACATACTTTGGACTAATTATGAGGTCATACGTTCATTTATCAGTGACACAGGTGAATTTGAATGATTCTGAAAATCTCCAGCAAATCAGTGTAGAATATTGCTGTGTTTTTAACTGGTTGTATTGTATTTTACAACTTATAGCCATTACAAATGCTTAATAACATAATACATGTCCAGTGTCCACTAATAGTTCAAGTTGTTTTATTTATTTGCTTAAAAACAAAGCATCCAAAGCTCTTAGTCTCAGCCTCAGACGTTACGCCTACAAACCGTTAGCTGAATGTCTGATGTATATGGCACACATGGTATGTGAAATATGTGAAGTTTGCAGCTTAGAATTTTTAAAATATGTCCAAGAGTATTACACACTTCTCTGTTATTGTGGTGACATTCCCATGCCCCTAAACATGATGTGGCACAAAACAAAAGGTGATTGGTAGTTTTAGCTGTGAGTCACAGTTTTAGCTGTGAGTTCGAATCCCAGCTTGAGAACCTTTTCCGGTCCTGCTCCCCTCTCACTTTCCCACTTTGATTCCTGTCTGCTCTAACCTGTTCTCCAAAATAAATCTTAAAAAAAGAGAAATAAATGGAAAGTTCCGCATATAGATCTTTATGGCTTTTTCGATCTGAATAAGAATAGTCTTCTTAATGTATTTTAATCCCTTGGTCAAGAATCAAAAACAAGGGTTTGGTTTTGCTGTATTTACATTTATGTAGTAAAAACTAAGTGTCAGCTCAAATCAATATCCCTTTTAAACCAAACAGAAAAGTGAAAAATAAAGAAATTTGCTTTGTTTAGCAGTAAATATTTATTTGGTGAAAGTCCATACGGCCTTCCAACACTATGTTTGCAGGTAACCTTTTCTGCAAATTCCTTCATTCAGTCAGTTGTTTCATTTGAAAATGCTGTTTCATTCAGGAATGAAAAAAGTGAGTGAGTCGTTGTATTAATCACTTGCCTGATTCTTTCCAAAAACGTTGAAGAATGAAGCACCACTATTGTGTTGCCTGACACGGGACAGTTAATATGCACAAAATACACGAAGCAATTGGCATTTTTGTGTCTAAAACAACCTGATCTCAGGTAAAAAACGTACCTGTGGGAATTTTTTCACAAGACGTGAAATACATAACACCATGTACGTTTAGTGACATATTCAGTGACATATTTAGTGAAATGTCCATTGAGTGGCACTAAGAGAGTTATTTTACCCCCCCGGAACAGATGAACGTACATATGGTATGTTTTATGTGATGTTGGTTTTGCACGTGTCACTGCAGTTCTGACCTGAAATGTCTATTGAGTGGCGTTTTTAAATTAACATACCATCTGCACTATACCTACCCAATAGTATAAACAAAAGTGAATGTGACGAAAAAACGCAATCGCAAGCTTGCCGTTTTAGCTCGATTTTCAATCTTTACTCTTTCAGCTCTTTCATTGTGAGTCGTGTTTTTGACGGGATTCGTACCCAAGGATTCCACATCCTAAGCTACTGAGCAAACTTGTTACATCTGGAAAATGAAACATATGGAGCTGTAATCATAACTGTGTACGAAAACAATTACAAGTGCTCGCTGTTTTACCACCTCTAGTGTTTTATTTACAGTTTTATTTCTGTTGGAAACTGCAGTGATGTGTCTTTATTGGTACGTATTTCGCATCTTGCGAAAAAAGTTCCTACAGGTATGTTTTTGTCATGGGATCAGGTAGGTTTAAAATGTTTAAAATGTTATTGTTTATTTAACTGTTGTATGTCATGATCATAATCGTGCTGTTGGTCTGAATGTGTGTATGTTTTTGCTTCCCTGCGGCCTCAGACAATGATTGAGGCGCCCTTGACAGATCATACATCGCATCCACTTCCATCCTAACCATTTCAACGTTACACCATGTTGCTTAGCAACCTTGATCTAACCCCATACTGTCCTTCTACACAGTTGACTGCGGCGTGGCTTTGAGTGGCACTTGAAGTGTGCGCGAGTCTGTATGCTTTGTTAGCGCTACAGAATTCAAGGTCTGTGTGCACAAAGCAGCACGCTAATACAAACAAGAAGTTGAACAGACCGTCTCTGCTTCAGATTGTGTTGTGCTGACAGATTTTTCTTTTCACCTCTTGCTGCTTTGACAGATTGTGGACCAGCTGGCTTGAGGTCAGTGTTGGGATAATATCTGCCCCGATGAGAGTTCATAGTTTGAGTGCAGATCATATTTAGACAGAACGTGACAATGCTATGTCAGGGCTTAAACGTTATGCATTTAATTTACTTGCCATGTAACACATAGCTGGGACGCTCAACATGATGGAGCTTCAGATAATGTGTTAATATTGTATTTTTCAGATCGCTGTGAACTATTCACCTCACAAGAGAGTGTGAAGTCCAAGTGTGTGTGTGTGTGTGTGTGTGTGTGTGTGTGTGTGAATGTGTATGGCTTGGCTTGCTTTATAAAGGCTGTGCCTGGTGGTGTTGCTCAACACTGAGATTTGGGGTCCTCCATCATTTGGGAAGCACTTGAAATGTCTGGATTATCATAGAGCCGTTTTTAGGTGTGGTTGAATAGTCTACATCCCCTGACAAAATTATCAGGCACCAGTCACATAACTGAGAGGTCTGAAACAGTTGTCTCTGTCTGCATTGGCAAGTGGGATGCCTACGATCTCTGTTGGTTAGAATAATATTGATGAATAGTTGGCTGGTGAGATTTTCAGTGCTGTATCTTTATTGCAAGAACAAATCCATAAAAACCCCCCCACCAAAATACCTTTCCTGTGACAACACATTTTCGGTAGTGACAGTAATATTTCGGTAGCAACCACATCACATTACAGAATTTTAACCCACATATTAAAACACTACTAAAACATACTAAAATACAAATTTTGTTTATGTTTTGGTTTATGCCAAATGTCTTGGTTGAGACTGTTATGGTAGTGGCAGTTTTATGGGATAACATTGAAAAAAAAACAAAGATGTCACTACCGAAATTTCACCAAATGTTTCGGTCATGACTGTTGTGAGAGTGACAATTTTATGGGATGACTCCAAAAAAAACCCCAAAGATGTCAAAACTCCATCAAATGTTTTGGTCGTGACTGTTACAGCAGTGACAATTTTATGGAATAACAGAAAAAAAAACAAAGATGTCACTACAGAAACTTCACCAACTGTTACGGTAGTGACATCTTTGGGGGATTGTTGGTGTTATCCCATAAAACTGTCACTACCGTAACAGTCACGACCAAAACATTTGATTTTCTGACCGAAACTCCATCAAATGTTTCGGTCGTGACTATTTCGGTAGTCACAGTTTTATGGGATAACACCAAAAAAACAAACATGTCACTACAGAAACTTCACCAAATGTTTCGGTCAAGACTGTTATGGTAGTGACACTACCGAAACTTCATCTAATGTTTCGGTCGTGACTTACGGTAGTGACAGTTTTATGTGATAACACCAAAAAACAAAGATGTCACTACCGAAACTCCATCAAATGTTTCGGTCTTTACTGTTTCGGTAGTGACAGTTTTACGGGATAACAACCAAAAAAACAAAGATGTCACTATCTAAACTTAACCAAATGTTTCACATAACGCCCCCCCCTAAAAAATAGTGTTCGGTAGTGACATTCTTTAAAGATAAAATTTTTTGGACTTTTAAAAACATTTACCTCAAAATGATGGGGCCTATCTACTCACCATGTAGCTATGAGAGAGAGTGACACATTAATATCTCCTGATCATAAATTAGTTAAAATCAGCCAATGGACCAAAGCATAGACTGTTCCGGTAGTGATGTGAAAATGCGGGACACTTTTTTTTTTTTTACATAATTTCATAATTTACAAAGAAAAATAAATATATTTATAAAATATAGAAATAGTTTTTTGAACTTTACTTAAAAAAATATATTTTTAAAAACAACAATGGAATAAAATGCAAATATTAGTTCAATATCATTTTCACAAGTTGAAATTAGGGGTTAGGGTTCGGGACAGCCACCTCCCAATTGAAAGTAACAAATAAATGATGATTTTATATATATAAAGCTTACTGATATTTAAATATTATTGTGGGTTTCAATATATAATGAAGTGATCTTAGAAAACATAAACATAAATGTGTTTTTTGGTTGTGGGACAGCAGCTTGTAAAAATTCTGTAGAATTACCAATTTACAATATCTTACATATGTTCTATGAATTATAATTCATTTTGATACTTTTTAGTGTGTAAAGTCACAAATGTCAGGGTAAGACAACTGTATAAAAAAGCCTCATTAAAACAGAAAACCCTATTAAGTACATTTTTCTAATCTTTTATTATTATAATAATTATTTTTTAAGTAATCTTGGAAGCTCTAATATGTCATTAACCCTTATGTGTCACATCCTGATCTCTTCACTAAGGCGCCGAAATCAGTATCCCCGATCTCAGTCTGGTTCATTTTTATTTTTATTACCTACTAAATAAATCCCTACATGCCTTATGAGCTTTGTCAATCATTCGATATCAAAAGCCGCCCTGTTACGCACTGCTTTGTATCCCAAGTGTGAAACTCATTATCATTGTCCCATCTGTCCTTCTAGAACATCCATGCCTCGCACAAAGGCTTTTTTTCTGGCTTGGGCTGCGGTTGATGCGCCGCGTGCCGCGCACCCCTCCCTCTGTGGCTGCCTGTTGTCCTGGTCAGCAAATGCCTAGGCCTGTGAGGGCCAGACCCGGAGACTTTGACTCATCTATACACAGCTGTGCACTAGAACATCTTCCAGACATAATGGGCTTCTGTATTCCATGATGTAACATCAGTTGTTATTTTAAATGTCACTCTATTATCAGATGGCATGAACGCTGACTCTTTTACTGTTTTTAGCTCTCAGTAGGCAGGCTAATAGTGTGCTATAAGCGTTCGGTAGTGGTGCGGAAATATTTAATTAGTAAAAAGACCAGGCAATTGTGACTGGAATCTCTAATGGTTGTTAATTTTAGTAATTGGTAGTCTTTGCTTAGGAAAAGTTTGTTAATCATGGAAAATACAAACTATTAGTATTGTAGCAATCACACTGCTTTGTTTTCACTCTTACTTTCTTAAAAATAAAAGTTCCAAAAGTGTGTTTTTGCAGTAACAAGAAGAAACATTTTTTTGTTTCCCAAAGAACCTTTCATTGAACAGTTCCTAAAAGAACCATTTTGAAGAACATTTAAAAACTATAAAAAAGGTTCAATGGATGTTTAAGGTTCTTCATAGAACCATTGATGCCAATAAAGAACCCTTATTTTTAAAAGTGTACATTTTTACCAAATAAGTGTACATTACAAATGTACACTTTGTACATTATAACATTATAGCATTATAGTGGTTATTACTATTATGATGTCATAGTCATAGAATATATGTGAGTCAAAATTATAGATTTTTCTTTTTTCTTTTAAGTAAAGATCATGTTCCATGAAGATATTTTGTAAATTTCCTATCATAAATATATCAAAACTTAATTTTTGATAAGTAATATGTATTGCTAAGAACTTCACTTTCACAACTTTAAAGGCAGTTTTCTATATATTTTGATTTTTTTGCACCCTCAGATTTCAGATTTTCAAATAGACGTATTTCGGCCAACTATTGTCCTATCATAACAAACCATACATCAATGGAAAGCTTATTTATTTGGCTTCCAGGTGATATATAAATCTCAATTTAGACAAATTGACCCTTATGACTGGTTTTGTGGTCCAGGGTCACATATTAAATTATTCAGTCTGTAATTTTGTTTTCTTTGTGCACAATAAGTATTCTTGTAGCTTTATAACATTAGTTTTCAACTATTGATGTCACATGGACTATTCTAACGATGTCCTTAGTACCTTTCTTGAACAGGGTCAAAAAGCTCTTGGATTTCATAAAAAAATCTTAATTTGCGGTCCAAAGACAAATGAAAGTCTTACAGGTTTGGAATGACATGAGGGTGAGTAATTAATGACAAAATGTTCATTTTTTGGTGAACTGTCCCTTTAAACTTTGACCACTTCACATAAAACTCATTGAATAAACACTCTAGAGACAGTCTATATTAATAGAGGAATAAACTCTTGACGTTGCAAGACAGCAAGTTACTAATCATAGGAACAGAATTGATGTATAGTAAATAAAAGTGGCAAACAGTCAAGAAAGGCAGCTATAATTATTCATCTCCGTGCATGCTGGGAAAAGGACAAATGGGAATAAACCACTGTGTATAGGTATGAAATGCATTAATTCAACTCACCAACTATACTTGATGGTTCAGCGTCAAAAATCAGAGTATTTTGTAATAGAAAAGCACCTTTGATGTGCATTTGTGTTTCTGAAAGAACATAAAAATTCATAATAGTGAGTAAAACAAAATAAGCACACAAATCTTTGATTATAGCATTAATAATCAGCATTATCGACAGCTGTGTTTGTTTTGTTGAAATTATTAGCACTCCTTTTAGTTGTTCATCATCTTTCCTATTATTCCGTAATATAGCTGAGAGGTTTCTCTGACATTAATGTCAAGCTCTGAAAAAAGACACGTGTGGATAAATGGTAGCTGAGGCAAATACCACAGTTGAATACATTTCCTTTTATGATGTGTTTAAATGTGTTGAGAGTAGGACAGTCTAGGCCTCTGTCCAGTGTGTCTGCTGAAGATGTTTACGGTACTGATGGGCTATTCTCAATTAAACAACCACGGTTGTTCTTCTACAGCACTACTCTCAAACCATGTTTGGAGCTGTTTGCTGTGATCCTGGTGAGCTTTAGTCTCTCTCTTTGCCCCCCTCTGCCGTTTGTTGACAAAGCAGAAGTCAAACTGTGTTATGTAAGAGGCCCCCTCCCCTTCGACCCCTCGCTCCAGCTACAGCAGGCCCCTTGTAGATCTCTTTTGTGTATTAAAGCTGGAGTCTTTAAAAGCTGTCATGGAAATAAAATGAGGCAATCCCCAGAGATTCTTGGGTGGAATATCATGGTACTTTTTCTTGTGTCGCCTCCTTTATTATTTTAATAGGACTGGCATAATGGAATGGAAAACACTGAGGGATGTACAGAACATGATGACCTTCAGCTGTGCTTTAGAATCTAATACTGTGACTTTTTAACTTTTCTGGATCTTTTCATGGTTGACAGTTCTCACAAATTTTATTTGAAAAGTCTTTTATTGTGCCATCAAAATCCAGAATATCCTGCTGAATTTCACAGCGTTTGGCCAAGTTCTTAAAAGGCTTTCAGCAGCATTATTGATATGCAGGAAATTTTAGATGTTCCCAAAACCGAGGTGTCGCTCGCAGAAATTAGCCAGTGGAAGGGAGGAAATTTAGCAAACAATGGTCACCAAAGGGACTTTTCTTTTCATAAGTTGTCTAGACTGTAGAAATAGCATCAGGTATTTTATTTCATCATTATTTCATCTGTGATTGCCAGATAATAATATAAAACCCTAATGGCTTTTTACTGTAATTTATAAAATGACTTGTTATTGTTAGTGTCGTTCTAAACCCGTAAGACCTTCGTTCATCTTCAGAGCACAAATTAAGATATTTGTGATGAAATCCAAGAGCTTTTTGTCTAGGGCTGAACGATTTTGGAAAATAATCTAATTGCGATTTTTTTTTAATGCATTTTTTTTTTAAAGCTCTTTATGTTCTGTATTATTCAACAACGATAAGCAATAAATCATTTGACCAAAACAATAATTGGATAGATTAAACATAAATGTTCTTAGGCCAGGCCTATATTTTACAATGAAATTTAGGTGATGCACGAATTGATATAAATGACATTTTTAACAACTACAATTATCACAGTAGAATTATATTGACAGATTGACTTCTAGACTTGTACACATGTAACAATTCTAACATAAGTAAATTATTATGAAATTAATTTCATTAATATGAAAGTCAGTAACAAATGATGGGTATCGTTAGGGTTTTTAACTGTATTACTCTTACGATACTGCTTATCGATCTGGTATTCTTATCGGTACTTTTTGTGTGTGTGTGTGTGTGTATATATATATATATATATATATATAAGCAAAACAAATTAAGATCTTAATGAACATTGCTTCATATTCTTTAAAAAAATATATAATTTAATGAAATGAATATAAAGCAACAATTTGTAAATGCACCAGTGTGGGCATTTACAGTGGGCATTTTTCTTTTATATACATAAGACAAGATGCAGTAAGAACATGAACAAAGAAACAAAGTAAAACAAACTGACAAATACAATAAAACAAAGGTACAAATTTAATAAACAGTGCTTACATTTTTTTTTCCATGGAGGTCTACTAAAATTTTTGTTCAGGTATAATATAGCCTAAAAATGAACTCCACTAAAATAACCAAATGTAAAACAACACTGTATAGCAGGGTTCCTCAAATCTTGCCCTGGTGGGCCAGTGCGCTTCAGAGTTTAGCTCCAACCCTAAACAAACTCACCTACTTGTGATTTTCTAATGATCCTGAATACTTTTATTAGCATGCTCAGGTGTGTTTGATTAGGGTTAGATCTAAACTTTTCAGGAAAGTGGATCTCGTGGGCCAGATTTGAGGATCCCTGCTGTATAGTTTTCACGTATTCAGATTAAAAGCTGTGAGGTACTTTCTCTGGTGTGCTATTTATACACAGAAATTGATTTTGGCTTATATAATATATATAATTTTGGCGTATATAATACACAATTTTCCCGTGCATATGATATGCAATGTCTTGGCATGCATATGATACGCACTTTTGGCATAAATATAATATGCATACAATACCCCTAATCATAACCACTGCAATATGCACCCCAAGTTCAAGACATAAACTGCGTTTAGGTAAATATTCTCCAAGCCGGCCACTTTGAAATATTTGTGTGTGTATTTGATCATTTAGACGAACACCTGAAGTGCAAAGTGTCATTTGCTTCCAGAGCTGGGTAGATTATTGTAATCCAAATTGTAATCCATTACTGATTCCAGATTACATGACAAAAATTGTAGTCAGTAACGTAATCTGTTACATTACACATATTAGGTCCTGTTAGATCTATTACAGTACTTTTACTGTTTAAAATGATATATCTTGATATATATATATTTACAGTCACTGTAAAGTTTGTCTTTATAAATAAAACATTAATGTTTTGTATTGGACTTTTAGTGAGCTAAAATGTTCAGAAATGTAAGAGCCTCCGTGGAGAAATTGATTTATTGAGCTGCTAAGTGCCCCTGCAGGACGCCCCTTTTCTCACCAGTAGCTACATGAGCCAAAACTGTGGACCTGAGAGTTACATCCTGGCCTTGAGTGAGATTTGAGCCAGTGTTTTGGTTCTGAAACAAAGACTTGGACCCATGTCTGAAATGAGCCTTTCCAGTGTTGCTCTGTTTTGCAGCTTTGCCCCACAAAGGCCAGCTGGACAGTTGCCAGGCACAATGCAACAAGTTTTCAGCAATTTGTCTGTTCACACGATTTGTCTGTTTGAACACAAAACTGTTGCATGACATGACAAAAAATACAGGTGATTAAAGATGTTTGGTTTAATGTATCGTTATAGGGAGCGTGATTTTGAACAATGACAATTTGTTGTGGTCGCAGCTGGCATAGAAGAATAATACAATTTAAGGGATTAGTTCAGTTCCACAACAAAAGTTTCCTGATAATTTACTCACCCCTCTGTCATCCAAGATCTTTCTTCAGTTGATAAGAAATTAAAGTTTACACTATACACAATCCCAGCCAAGGAATAAAGGTCCTAGTTAAAGATCTAGTGAAAGAAAAAAAAAGTATATACTTTTAACCACAGATGCTCTCCACACATGTGGTCACATTGGAAAGGTCTCGCATGATGTAGGCGGAAATACAGACAAAACTACCATACAAAGAAAGTCTGATGATGATTTTTAAGTTTGAGGAGAAAATGAGATGGAGTTTTTCGCTCTACCCTACCTTTTGGAACTGAAGTAGCTACACGGACAAATAACTAACTGCGCGTGATCTTTCCTAGGGGTGTGCACAAATAGTTATAATTATTATTTGTTGTAGTTGTAATTATTAGCTGTAATTATTATTCGAAAAAACACTATTCGAATTTTAATGTGTCAATTTGCCGTAAATTGTGGGGAATCTATGATAAATCCTAAACAGTTATAACTAAATGCACTGGGTGGCGCTGTGGAGCGTGTTTTACAATTTGACTGAATTTGATCACAGAATGTCGTTGTCTGCTAAATGATCTTACAAAATGTAGGCTAATTACTTTTGATCAAATACATTAGTGAAACTGATTAATCATAATATTACCAGCACAATTAAAAATCATATGGAATTTCAAACAGCAGTCGACTGAAGAAAGACAGCTGTCCATAACTGCATTCACAACTCCAGGTAACGTTAAGCACACTTTTATATTTGTCTGCGCTCGTTCATGTTATCGGACTGAGGAACAAACCTCCACCAGAGCATGTGAATATTATTGTTTTTCTCAGCATTAACATGTGAAACAATATAACCACAATAAATATAGGCCGACTCGAGTGTATGATCCTTCTCTACTGTAACACGGTCTGCTTGATTTTTCTGTTTGCTCAGGTGAGCTTGAAAGCTTTTGTTTTATTTTATTAATTTACACACAGTTAACCAAAATAAAACCTTGAGGTATAAAGTAACTTTGTTGTAGAACATTGTTATGTATAATGCCTGATTATAGGCTTGTTCAGAAATCATGACAAAAACTTGATTTTTAAAAATATCATCTTTCTCATTAACTTAATTTAAATAAACGAATATTTGAATATTAGTTTTTTTAAGCCCAAATATTCTAATGCAAGATAAAAAAAAAAAAGAGCCAGTCCCTAATTTTTCCAACGTGAAAGATGAGCATTTGTGGTTAAAAAGTATATACATTATTATTGTTATTTTTTCTTAATGACAAATCATTTCGCTAAGACCCTTATTCCTCGGCTGAGATCGCGTAGCGCGCTTTGAAGCTGCATTGAAACTGCAATTTGGACCTTCAACCTGTTGGCCACCATTGAAGTCCGCTATATGGAATAAAATCTTGGAATGTTTTCCTCAAAAACCTTTATTTTCTTTTATGACTCAAGAAAGAAAGTCATGAACATCATAGATGACATAGGGTGAGTAAATTAACAGGAAATTTTTATTCTGGAAGTGACTATGTCGGAACTATTTTATTTTTAGCAGACTGGACGGAGACTGTAATCATCATAAGTGTTTTTAATACACTAAAGTGGCCTGAACTGTCAGTCTTCATGCGTTTGACTTTGATATGACCACCCAGGTCACTGTTTACTGTTAGAAAGCTGTGTCTAATCCGATTTGGCCCATGCCCTATTCTGATACTCCTCAATCAAACAGTCAACAGACCATATTTTATCATATTAGTATGACAAACGTCCAGATTCATAACATATTTGGTCTATTATCTTGCCGTTATCTTTATATAGTTCATAGCCTCATGAGGTGCTTGGCATGCCAGACAGGGATGGAGAGGTGGATGGAAAGCAGGATGCTGTAATTCGTTCATCACATCATAAGTAGGTGCCACATTCCCAGGTGGCAGGTGCTGACAGGTCCATCTTGGTGGTTAAAAGAGGCAAAGCATTGTTAAGGTTCAATTCTTTGAAGAGAACAGAACATGATAGTCTGGATTTGTATGATTGGCCGCAACAAAGGACATTTAAAAGGACGCCCTGAGTGTTTGGGTATTTGTTAGGTCTTTAAACCAAGCTCAGCTGAAGTTCTCTGAAGGTGAAGGTTCTCTATAGGTAAGCTGATATTAACAAGATTAAAGAAATAAATCTGTTTCATATGATTAGTGACTATTATGGCTTTGGCTTTAGTTACTAAAATGCCTCAAAGCTTAAGTTAAATCAATATTATTAGCATATCTCCTACAACGGCAGCATGTGGAGCAATTCAGAGTATTAAGGGTCGTCAAACAGTCTGACTCTTGAATGATGGATTGATGCATGCAGCTGTTATTGTTGGACCTGTTTTTAAATTTACAGTGGAAAATGCTTCTAATTCAGAATGCTATATAAACATTTAAAATTAACTGCATATTTGGGTATCATTGAGTTACAAAATTGCTGTTACATAATTGTTCAACAACTCTTCCAAATTTAGGATGATATCCATTTTCAAGTGAGTAAATCCAGTGCTAACAGTCTTTCCGTAAACATCTGATAGTCTTCTATCTATATTTTTATATATCATATACTTTTATTAAGTTATAGTCTCTAAGTTTAATTATTAAATGATTTCTGTAGGCTATGAGACAGAACAGACTGCATAGAGACAGATGGTTAATGTTTACATTGGGATCCATTAGATATGTAACAGGACTATCTGCAATTATCCAGGACCTCTGTCATATTTTTGTATGTCTATAGAAAGCTCTCGTTTGGCACATAGTAATTAGTATCTAAAATGCTAATCATTATCTAATTTGGCAGACACTTTTATCCAAGCAAGTTACTCATTTGTTACGGGGCAGAAACATCTGTGCTAGAGGGATATCCATTGGCAGCCACTGAAACATATACATTTTCATTGACCCATATTTTCTTACTCAGCCAATGTTCTGTAACAGGTCACTTTGTATCTTGTTTCAGTGTGAACCACAGCCATAGGTGTGACACATTAGTTAGACGGATAGTCAGTCTCCTCATGCATCAGCACCCTCACACTTACCAAATCTGTAGGATTGTTTTAACGTTATTCCAGTCGAAATTTCACAATCCAGCCAATCAGATTGTTTTAATTAGAGTTTAAATATTTATATCCAGAGCCATTGAGATCAGGCCTAAATATACAAAGTAAATCAAGCAAGTGATTTCAACAAACTGAGCAGTTTTGGGTTTTTTTGGGGAGTGATCATTGTTTATTTGTCATGCTTTTTGCTAGGGCTGTGCAGTAGGATGATATATCGTGATATAATTTTAGTCATATTGCCCACCCATATTTTTTGCACCACCTTTTTTTTTTTTTTTTGCCATTTTAAGACTGCATTTTAAGACTGGTTGTAAGCATGCTAAGGAACTAACTTTGAGGTGTTGTTGTTGAGTTGCTGAAATCTTGATTGCCAGCCACTCAATATTCTTTGTTCTCTTTCGTAATGCCATGCTATGCAACTTTGTTCCCTGTCTCAGCATCTCCCTTCATCTCTCCTTTCACCCATTTTCATTTGCAGGGCTCTCCAGCAGAGGGCACAGGGAAATTTGATGCAGCCCCAGGTAAGCCCGCCACACTTTCAGTATCTCCATCCAGTTTCTTGAGGTTACACTAGCCTGGCTGGTAGGGCTGTGAATCTTTGGGTAAACAGAGAATCGATTCGATTCACGATTCATAGGGTTTCGATTCGATTCAAGAACAATTTTTGCACATTCAGAACGATTCGATTCGAGACGATTCACAATAAAATTCGATGCGATTCGATTATTAACGATTCGATTCTGCATACTTTAAGTGTATTCACAGGGTTATTTAAATGCTTCCCCTAAATTCTTTATATGCTTAGTCAGGGGGCAAATTAATGGCATCAGTGCAAAAAAACAAATAAATTAAAACATGTTTGTCCACTGTTAGATGTTAGTTTAATGATGCTATGGTATGAAATATAGCATATGTAGAAATTTACCCTAGTGAAAAGTAATATTTTTTAAAATACATTTATTTCAAACCAGGTATAGTTCAAATCTATTAACATATTTACTAATAGGCTACATCCCTCAAGACTTTAATATAAAAATTATAATTAAACTTTATTTGAATTTCTTAATATTAAGCCTAAAATGTTTTAATGTCACTATTGCTGAGGATTGTATTATCTTTGAATAAAAAGGTCTTTAAATGCAAGATTTAGCACAATCAAATATACTTCAGTTCATCTTTATTTGGACTTCAGCACTATACTTCCAATTTAGCACACTTTATGCCAGACAGTTTAGTATAGGATACTAAAAGTACAATTGCAAAGTATTTTTTATTAAGAACATAAATATGTATATTTATACATAGCATGAAATAAATATATAGAATATAAGAACAATATAAAGAAATATGTTGTTTTTTATTAGCCTATGTAAGCAAAGATTTTAAAAATGCTTAAAAAGTAGGCATTTTATGTCACACCTTTGCATGATGTCAGCTTCTTTATCTTATTTTCATAAAATAAAATGCTACAGCATTTGAACGGAACTTCATGCATGTGACAGATAACGTTAAACCTCGCACTCTTATTTTAAGGTTGCTGCTAATGCTGCGGTTATTTTGGCCATTTCCGTTGTACTTTCGGTTTAACTACATTAAGTTAAAACGTCATTTACGTTCAGTGGAATTATGCGTATGCTTTTAGAGACTTACATCGTTTTGCTCCATCCAAAAGCGCGGCTTTCAACTGCTCAGGTAATGCCAATGGTATGACTGAGAGTTTAAAAGTAAAACTACTTCTAGCAGTACTGCCCAGAATATTAAGGAGACCACACGCTGCTCAAGTCTCAAAAAACGTGTTGGTGAAGGCGCGCACGCAGTCCAGTGGCAGGCAGTGAATGAAGCGCGTGAAGGAGAGATGTGAGGAAACGGAACGCTGTTCAAAGTCTCCGTTAATTCGTGCTTGTAGTAATTTATATATTTTGAAATCACTGAATCACTATAGAAATCGCGATTTATTCGATTCTTAGTGTTTTAAATCGATTAATAGCCGAAATCAACGATTCACGATTCAAAAATCCATTTTCAAGATCGATGCATATGCATCGTCAGGTTTTGTAATCGATGCATCGAGAAAACGAGTGAATCGTTACACCCCTACTGGCTGGCCTTTATTTACAATTATACGAGCATGAATGAAACATGCAAAACAAAACAATTGAAACACATCAGTTGAGGTCAAAAGTGCAATCTGCAAAATGTTCATTATTTTACCATAATAAGAGGGATCATGAGGGAAGCATGTTATTTTTTTTTTTTAAAGTACTGACCTGAATAAGATATTTCACAAGACGTTTACATATAGTCCACAAGAGAAAATAATAGTTGAATTGACCCAGTTCAAATGTTTACATACACTTCATTCCTAATACTGTGTTTTTTGTTTAGTGATAGTTTGTGAGTCCCTTAATTTGTCCCGAACAGTTAAACTGCCAGCTGTTCTTGAGAAAAATGCATCAGGACCCACAAATTCTTTGGTTTTCAGCAATTTTGTGTATTTGAACCCTTTCCAGGAATAATTGAATTATTTTGAGATCCATCTTTTCATACTAAGGACAACTGAGGGACTCATATACAACTATTACTACTACAAGAAGGTACTACAACACTCACTGATCCTCCAGAAGGAAAGACGATGCATTAAGAGCCAGGGGGTGAGAACTTTTTGAATTTGAAGATCAGGGTAAATTTGTCTTCTGGGAAACATGGAAGTATCTTCTGTAGCTTCTGAAGGGCACTACTAAATGAAAAAAAAAAAATATTTAGCCAAAATAAGAAAAATGTACACATCTTTATTCTGTTCAAAAGTTTACACCCCTGGCTCTTAATGCATAGTATTTCCTACTGAATCATCAGTGAGTGTTTGAACCTTCTGTAATAGTTGCCTATGAGTCACTCAGTTGTCCTCAGTGTAAAAAGATGGATCTCAAAATGATACAGTCATTGTTGGAAAAGTTTTGAATACAAAAAAAAAAATAAATAAATAAATGCTGAAAAACCAAAGACTTTGTGGGACCTGAAGAATTTTTCTGAAGAGCAGCGAGCAGTTTAACTGTTCAGGACAAATAAGGGACTCATGACCAACTATCACTAAACATAAAAACAAACAAAAAAACCCAACTGTGGATCATTCAGGTTTTTAAATTCATACTATATAATTTTTTTTTTAAATTCAACTATTATTTTCTGTTGTGGACTGTATGTAAATGTCTTTTATGTGAAATATCTTATTCAGGTTAGTACTAAAAAACATGCATTTTGTATGATCCCTTTTATTCTTTTTTAGAACAATTAACATTTTGCAGATTCTACAAAGTGTATGTAAACTTTTGACCTCAACTGGATTAAAAAACAACAGAAAACAGCCTGTTTTCTCAGCACACAAGTTTTAAATCTCTGCATATAGTCTCATATAGTGCACTATTATTGCTCAAGCCTGTTTTAAAACACTGTATTAAGTAAAACCTAAAAGACCGTAGCAAGAAATAATAGCTGTCTAATGTCTTGATGCAGGAGGCTCATGAGTAAGCAATCACAAACAGACTCTCTCTGTCTTTCTCTCTGGCTTGAGTCATTGTTGAATCAGTATTCTCACTGCCAGGACCCCCATTTCCTTCCGTTCATCCATCTTTCCTTGATATTTGTGCCAGCCTTCAGAGAACACTGTGATTACAATCTTCCTAGAACTTAAAAAGCCCTCGGGACTCTATATGACCATTATTAGAACTGTTGTTCTCAATAAAGTCTAACAATAACTCAGTAAAAGTAATGCAGTGGTTCTCAACGAGTGGCTCACGACCCAAAATGCCACAGAGGAGGTTACAAACAATGATAAATGCAATTATAATAGCTCTATTTAGTCTCTTTTTTTTGTTCCACATCTCACTTATGGTTGTATGTGTCTTGCAGCACGTCCACCCTGTCGGCGCACTGTATCTGCTGTGCGAGTAACACCTTTGAAGATCATGAAGAGTTCCCCTGATCTTGTGCCTACTGGTAAGACCAGCATTTGTAGGATTTAGGAGATTATGAGTTAAATAAAACTTTTTTAGTGCTTTCAAAATCTTTCTTTGTTTATGTTTTTGCAGAGCTGGACCCTGCCCGTGTTTGCAAGGGCAAGGGTGCTGTTACTTTGAGGGCCACACTAGTGCACATCGATGATGAGGATGGTACAAGCCAAGAGCTATCCAAGAACTCTGCCAAAAGTGAGTCGGAAATGCAGGATTTGTCAATAAGAGAGTGCATTGAATATATTGCACAAAGCAGGATAGTGCCAGACTAATTGTTGTGTGCTGTCATTATGTTACTTATGATATGTTTGTAGATGTTGATAATGTGCACTAAAAAGTGCTTTTTATTTTTTTCTGTACCCCTCTTAACTGGAAAGATCTCTGTTTACAGGAACAGTTGCTTGCTTGAGCATCCTCTTTTCCTGTTGATGAAAGCATTTATGTTTTGAGAGTCAATGGGCACGATGTGGTTAGTTGCTAAATTGCACAGTAAATTATACAGACAAATTTGTATATTTTGTAGAACATATACAGCATTGTCTGAGAGTCAAATTCATTGCTCAAATAGCTTTCAGTGAATGTTCATATTTGCAGGGGATAATCAAAGACATCTTTTGTTCACACCCACTTTTAGCTGTGGAAACGGAGACCTTGAGCGTGGACGTTTTCACCATCTCCATGTTGGGACTATCCTGGCTCACAGCCAGCACTTGGGAGAGATGCCTTAATTGTTGTTGTGCCTGAATAAAAAGGCCATTGGAACAAACACTTCTTACAGTGGGTTCAATGGTCTCCTTGTTCTTCTGACAAAGTTCAGAGAATCGTTTTTTTCCAGTCATAAATTAGCGTCTCTGTGGATGAAGACTTTCTGTGGGGTTTAGTTCTGACAGATTCTGGCTGGTGATTCGTTTAATGGAGGATTAAGGAATTTGTTGTGGCATAAATTGTGGTTAGTTCTGAAAAGCAAACAGGTTTGCTGCCAAGAGGAGGCAAATTTATTTCACGTCTATGCCTTTTTAAGGTTTTAAAAGGTGCCTTGGAGATTGCCTGATCCTTTGAGAATCCAAAGTGTTTGGATTTGTTACAGGTGGATGGCTTGGTGCGGTCAATGGAGATGCCACAGAAACAAGTCTGGCTGAGAGGAGTGTAAACAACACCGGAGCTGATTTAAATTCAACTCGAGTCAATGAGACACCAACAAAGGTGAGTCACCATGTCTGACTTTGTTCCTTTTTAGCAATGCTTTGCTTTTTTGCAAAAATGCCATTTAGGGTTTGAGATAAGTGCTAATTAAACAGCTTGATCCCAAGATCTCTGGAGACACTGAGAAACAACTAAGAAAGTCCTCTTTTTTTTTTTTTTGAAAGCCCTCAATCTTAAAATCATTTAAATGAGTGCAGTGACTGAATATTGTCAATATTTTACAAGCAAGATGACATTTCTATTTATTTTTTTTTATCTATAATGGTATTGATCCAAAGTGTTCAATTATGCATCCCTGAAGGTACACTAGGGAATTAGTGGAGAAGTTACTTGAAAAATTATTGTAATTTCTGCCTATTAACAAATTTTTAACTAATGATTTGTTAAGCAAGTGTTGTTATTGTTACCTAAAACTATTACTGTTAAAATAATAAACTTCTTATTGGATATAAATCTGAAATAACATACAAATATTACATTAAAAACTTAAAAAACGGCATTAACTAACATGAACTAACAACAAACAACATATGTTTAGATCATTTATTAAGTCTTTTTAAATGTTAGTTCATAATAATGTTCATGTTCATGTTAATTCACAGTACATTAACTAATGTTAACAGATGCATCTTTACATTTTAACAGTGTATTAGTAAGTTTTGAACTTAATATTAAATAACATTAAAAGATGCTATAGAATGTTAACTAATATAATTAATTTATGTTAGCAAATTAGCAAACCTAATTTTATAAGATAAATAAGTGCAAAATAAGTGGGATCATACAAAATGCATGCTATTTTTTATTTAGTACTGACCTATATAAGATATTTCACATAAAAGATGTTTACATATAGTCCACAAGAGAAAATAATAGTTGAATTCATAAAAATGACTCTCAAAAGTTCAAGTTTACATACGCCTGATTATTAACACTGTGTTGTTAACTGAATGATCCACAGCTGTTTTTTGTTTTGTTTTGTTTATTGATGGTTGGTTATAAGTCCCTTGTTTGTCCCGAACAGTTAAACTGCCTGCTGTTCTTCAGAAAAATCATTTATGTCCCACAAATTCTTTGGTTTTCAGGACTTTTGTGTATTTGAACCGTTTTCAACAATGGCAGTATGATTTTAAGATCCATCTTTTTAAACTGAGGTACTCATTACAGAAGGTTCAAACGCTCACTGATGCTGGGTGAATAAATTAAAAATAAATAATAAAATAATAAATAAAAAATAACATGCATTTTGTATGATCCCTCTTATTTCGGTAAAATAATTAACATTTTGTAGATTCTACAAGGTGTATGTAAACTTTTGACCTCAAACTAAATTATTAAAACTTAAACTAAAATTAAAGGAATAGTTCACCCCAAATTTAAGATTTTGTCATTATTTACTCACCCTTGACTGTATAAATTTCTTTCTTTCACAAAAAAGATACTTCGAAGAATGCTGATAACCGATAACAGTTGCTGGTAAGCCATTGACATAGTATTTTTTTCCATACTGTGGGAGTCAGTGGCTACCACCAACTCATTGGTGAAGTATCCCTTTAAAAGGAAATCTGACCATATAAAATATCGTAATATTAGTAACTGTATATAATTAAGTACTATAATATTCTACAAATAAAACTGGCATTATGTAAATCTTAATAAAACTTCTTATAAAGTTAAATACTCCTGGTTTTGATGACCTCCTCAAAACAGAAGACAAAAAATTTTAAAAAACCAAATAAGTTCTATTCTGTGTTATTTGT
Organism: Cirrhinus molitorella; assembly: GCA_033026305.1. Classification (NCBI taxonomy): domain Eukaryota; kingdom Metazoa; phylum Chordata; class Actinopteri; order Cypriniformes; family Cyprinidae; genus Cirrhinus; species Cirrhinus molitorella. Next base: position 24,563,444 of record CM065126.1, read on the forward strand.
CATTGTCTTCGGTAGCATTGCAGAGGAATCTTTGCAACAATTGTTTGCTTCAGAAAGAAGTTTAGTGAAGCAAATTTCATGCAAATTTCCCCTATAAGGACTCCTGGGAAATTCAAAGTTGTTTGTATTTCACAACCAGTATGTGACACTAGTGTCTACTTTTGTCTGTTCTCCTCAGGTGGATTCACTTGTAAGTGAGAGTCAGCCTCAGCTCACGTTCTGCCTTGATCAGCCGAGTGCTATTACCTCATCAGCCAAAGTGTCCTCTTCATATCCCCCCACCAGCAGCGTCAACCCAACAATCGTCTTGCTGCAGCACAGCAGAGGTAAATAGCAGCCTCTCAATACTCCTGGAGGGAACTAAAATAAAGTATCAAGTGTATTAAAAAAGCTACATGCTTTCATGATATAAAAAAAGAGAAATGATATAGAATGTGATTAATTTCCAAAGTCATGCTTGAGTTAAAATTAACAGATTTCATGTACAACAAAAATACTTTTATTTAATAGAGACACATTAATTAGATCAAAAGTGACAGTATATTCTGTACATTAAAGAACCCTGAAAAAAAATTCTCAGCAGTTTCTGTCATCGGACTCCTCCTATTGATTACTTTTTTTAATGTCAGATAGGATGCCAGCAGTAATTGAAGCATCAACTGTCATTTCATCCAGAAAGTTACATCAGTGCCATGAAAAATGTAGCTTCAACAATCATTAAAATTAATGAGGAGAAGCATTGTGAGAATAACAGAAACTTGTTTTGATTCCAACAGGATTTAAATAAGTTTGTCTGTGAAATGCAAATGTATTTGGCCTTCCTAAGAAAAACAAATCCTGTTCAAATAGGGCTGTAGCCATGATTTATTCATTTAAGCAATCATTCAGTGATGCTTTTGATGATTTGTCATTGTCCTAGATTAGTTTCAGTTGAAAGTACCAAGCCAGTGTGTATTTTATCTTGTGTTCTGGACGTTTATGATTTGAGTTTGTGTTTCAGAGGCTGTGGCGGAGCAGGGCAGTGGCCCTAATCGGAGCCCTGCTGTCAGCCAGAATAAATCTTTCTTTGAGACTCCAGCTGACATGGAAGGAAAGAGAATGAGACTGTCTGAACATTCAGCTGTCCAAGCACCCAGAGTCCCAGTACGAGTAAGAAACGTCCACTTCTAGTTCTCAAGACACACCTGTGCAGACTTTGACTACTTAACTAAATCACAAAATCTTATATAAATAATAAAAAAAAAACATCTCTACAACTTTCTTTTCTAGAACACTGAGCTGAGCAAGGACTGGTACAGAAACATGTTCAAACAGATTCACAAAGTCCCAGGTAAAGATGCACCTTGGGAATCAACACTTATTGTTGTGTGTCCAAATTTGAATATGTCCAGGTCACATTTCAGTCATGTATCTATGTATGTATTCATCTTTGTCAGTGTGTGTTTTGTCTTTCACTCACCTTACTCAGAGCCTGTCGAAGAAAATCCATATCGTCCCACCTACATATTTCCAGAGAGCAATGACAGGCCACTGAAAACCAGAGGTACCTTAGTAATAGTTATAATCTGATATTTCTTACCATTCCTCCATGTTACTCTTTTCTGTCTGTCATTTAGCAACACATTTACCCCTATGTGTGTGTTGGGTAATTTTATATACAGTTCATGAAAACCAAAATAAAAAGGATATCCAGTGTTGTTCAAAAGTTTGGAGTCAGTAAGATTCTTTAAATTTTGAAAGAAGTCTCTAATTCTCACCAAAGCTGCATTTATTTGATCAAAAAAACAGTAAACTCTGTAATGTAAAATATTATTACAATTTACATTAACTGTTTTCTATTTAAATATATTTTGAAATAATTTATTCCTATGATGCAAAGCTGAATTTTCAGCATCATTACTCCGGTCTTCAGAAATCATTCTAATTTGCTGATTAATGCTCAAGAAACTATGGAAGCCCGTTTCCGCCACATAAACTCATAATTCTGAGAAATAAACTTGCAATTCTGAGAAATACAGAGAGAATATGCAAGATATAAACAATACTGACTTTCATAAACTTGCAATTCCGCAAAAGACTTTATTGCAATTCTGACTTTATACCACGCAATTTAGTTAGGTCAGAATTGTGAGATCTAAACTCACAATTCTGAGAAAAAAAGTCGCAGAATCGCAAGTTTTTATCTTTATTTTAAAATCAGAATTTTTAGTTTATATCTTGCAATTCTGACTTTATAACTGAATTGTAGTTTATATCATGCAATTCTGTGAAAGTAGTCAGAATTTTGTGTTTATAACTCGCAAATGTGAGTTTATATCACACAATTCTATAAAAAAAATCTGAATTTTAAGTTTATATCTCGCAATTCTGACTTTATATCTCAAAATTGTGATTTTATATCACGCATTCTATGAAAAAAAATCTGAATTTTAAGTTTATGTCTCGCAATTCTGACTTTATATCTCACAATTGTGATTTTATATCACGCATTCTATGAAAAAAAATCTGAATTTTGTGTTTATATCTCAGAAGTCAGAATTTTAAGTTTACTGTAGTCAACATTTGAGGTGGATCAAAAAAAATCATAGTTAATCAAAGTTGTCCTAAGAACGGGTATTGTTGTGGTTTTAGGACAACTTTGATGAAAGGTTTTGATCCACTTCAAATGTTGACTACTGTATGTTTTACAATTCTGACTTTATAACTCACAATTGTGAGTTTATATCATGCAATTCTTAGAAAAAAGTCAGAATTTTGAGTTTATATCTCGTAATTCTGACTTTACAACTTGACATTTCACAGTTCTGCAAAAAACTTGCAATTGTGAGTTTATATCTCATAATTCTAATTTTATAACTCGTAGTTGCAAGTTTATATCACGCAATTCTGACTTTATAACTCGCAGTTGTGAGTTTATATCACAATTCTGACCTCATAACTCACAGTTGTGAGTTTAAATCTCACAATTCTGAGAAAAAAGTAAGATTTGTGAGTTTGTATCACATATATTGCAATTTATTGCAAGATAAAAAGTTGCAATAACCTTTTTTATTTAGTGGCGGAAATGGGCTTCCATAAGAAACAGCATTTATTTGAAATATAATTTTTTGTAACTTTATACATGTCTTCAATGTCAATTTTGATCAATTTAGTGCATCCTTTCTGAATAAAAGTATTAATTTAGTATTATATTCAATTAGCATTTCTTTCTAAAATCTTACTGACCCCAAAGTTGGCTGAGAATAGCTGCAGTATATATAATAAGGTGTTAAATGCGCCACTGGTTGGCAACCATCCTGTGTCCATTCTTTCACAAATCCCAATGTGCAACAGAAGCTGATTTATATGTACATGGTGTCAACAAATTGATTGTCCTAAAGAGGCATCACAGCACTCAAGGTGAGCTGTGGCAACAGAGCTATTTTCAACACACTGAGAAAACCACATCACCGTGTATTTAAAACTCACAGATTGATTACCTCCATTTTAAGAGCTTTCATACCTCTGTGATGTGTTTCGTGGCTGTGCTTTTAGAGAACCATTCTCCTGAATTATTAAAGCAGTCACAACACACCTAATGGGCTTCGTGTATCCATTGGATTCTTTAGAATGCAGTTAGCAATGCCGTTTCAATGCTGGTCTCAAGTATTTGTTAAATAATCATCACTGAAATGCCTCCTTTCAGTAGATTGCGGTGAAAATGTCTTGTTTGTGCTGTAACTTGCCAGCCACTGGAATATTCCAGCATCAGAATAACACACTGCTGTGGTTATAGTGCCATCTACTGGTTGAATTTGTCTGTGGAAATGAAGTGGCCTAGCTTTGGAACTGCTGTTTAGTTGATAATGGACTGCTATATATGTCACACTAATCCCTGTAATTTTCACCTAGTATATATTAGATGTTTAGAATACCTCCGGAGATGCTGCTTCACAGCACAGGCTACACTAGAGCACAATAAGAAAACAGGTTACAAACTACCTTAGGAATACATTAGAAATGTGAAATAAATATATTGCAAGTTTCACAAAAATACATTTTAAAATTGTACCTAATAAATATTTTCTGACTCTTTCAGATGACAGGCCGACATATGGTGGTGAGGATGGTAAGTGTTTTTGTTTTAATCCTGTGAGAGGAAATTAAAACTACATTATGAATTCTTATGGAAAGCTGTGTTTCAGTGCGGGCAGTCCCTCGCTCCAAGAGTGCTGTAGACATGGGGAGCTCCAGAGGACAGCTGCCTGTGCCAACACGCACATCTTCCCTAAAACCTCAGAGGTGAGCCGTGACACTGTGAAACAAATGTTATGATTTATGAAAGTGTTTCTAGCACATTTATGGACTGAAGTCCTGAACTTTCATATTAGAGTGTGAATTCTTGCACCATGCTTGTGTTGTTCAACACAGAGATGATGACATTTCTTCTTGACAAAACCTCAATATGTGAAACATTAAATTTTAGCATTTGTCATGCTGTCCTAACAAGCATGTGTTGGCTTAGGAGATGTTGCTGTTTGGTGTTAAAATTCATAATAGATTCCAGTTTATTTCTGTAATCAGTGTTCACGAGCAAAAAAGTCATTAGTCATTACCATAAAGTACCTTTACCTTGTATTTTTGTAGATTATTTTAGGTTATACCATACAGTGTATATATATTATATATTTAAATTCAGATATATACATTTAAATATATGAAATATATATAAAAATGGGGATAAACAGGATTTTAGCATTTAGAACATTTTGGAACAAAAAACATTTAATAACATTAAATGAATAAGACATTTTTAAGATCGATCATCAAGATTTGGACAAAGACATTCTGAAATTTGTAAATTTGAATTTTCACTTGAATTAAAAACTGATGCATTTTTCAAGATTCTTCGATGAATAGAAAGTCCAAAAGAACAGCATTTATTTTAAATATGAATCTTTTGTAATATTATAAATGTCTTTAATTCATTAAATTGATCAATATAAAAGTATTGTTGGCAAATGAAAATATTAGTTTCTTTAAAAAAAATCTAACTGTTCTCAAACTTTTGAATGGAAGTGCACTATATACATGTTATGTTAAATATGGCATAATTATTTTTATTATGGATATTTTTTAAAATATTTAAATTGTAATGATAATAACATTTGGTGTCAACTTGCAAAAAAAGGTTAAATTCATAAACATTAGTTTATAGGTATTGTAAACCAACATTAAATTCTGCTTTTAAAGTGTTTCTTTTTCCAAGTTTTTCTTCAGTTATTGTAATTAAGTTCATTAGTTTATTATGAACAAACATGGATTAATAGTATGAACAGTAGCACATGTATATACATTTATATACATTTACAGTATCTCACAGAAGGAAGTACACCCCTCACATTTTTCTAAATATTTTATTATATCTTTTAATGTGACAACACTGAAAAAATGACACTTTGCTACAATGTAAAGTAGTGAGTGTACAGCTTGTATAACAGTGTAAATTTGCTGTCCTCTCAAAATAACTCAACACACAGCCATTAATGTCTAAACCTCTGGCCACAAAAGTGAGTACACCCCTAAGTGAAAATGTCCAAATTGGGCCCAAAGTGTCAATATTTTGTGTGGCCACTATTATTTTCCAGCACTGCCTTAACCCCCTTAGGCATGGAGTTCACCAGAGCTTCACAGGTTGCCACTGGAGTCCTCTTCCACTCCTCCATGACGACATCACGGAGCTGGTGGATGAGACCTTGCGCTCCTTCACCTTCCGTTTGGTCTGGAGACATGCTTGGCCAGTCCATCACCTTTACCCTCAGCTTCTTTAGCAAAGCATTGGTTTTCTTGCAGGTGCGTTTGGGGTCGTTTTCATGTTGGAATACTGCCCTGCGGCCCAGTCTCCGAAGGGAGGGGATCATGCTCTGCTTCAGTATTCATGGTTCCCTCAATACCCAATTCCCAGTGCCGGCAGCACTCATGCAGCCCCAGACCATGACACTCCCACCACCATGCTTGACTGTAGGCAAGACACACGTGTCTTTGTACTCCTCACCTGCTTAACGGTACACACGCTTAACACCATCTGCACCAAATAAGTTATCTTGGTCTCATCAGACCACAGGACATGGTTCCAGTAATCTATGTCCTTAGTTTGCTTGTCTTCAGCAAACTGTTTGCGGGCTTTCTAATGCATCATCTTTAGAAGAGGCTTCCTTCTGGGATGACAGCCATGCAGACCAATTTGATGGAGTGTGCGGTGTATGGTCTGATCACTGACAGGCTGACCCCCCACCCCTTCAACCTCTGCAGCAATGCTGGCAGCACTCATAAGTCTATTTCCCAAACAACCTCTGGATATGACGCTGAGCACGTGCACTCAACTTCTTTGGTCGACCATGACGAGGCCTGTTCTGAGTGGAACCTGTCCTGGTAAACTGCTGTATGGTCTTGGCCACCGTGTTGCAGCTCAGTTTCAGGGTCTTAGCAATCTTCTTATAGCCTATGCCATCTTTATGTAGAGCAACAATAATTTTTTTCAGATCCTTAGAGAGTTCTTTGGCATGAGGTGCCATGTTGAACTTCCAGTGACCAGTATGAGAGAGTAAGAGCGATAACAGAGTGAGAGGTGTACTCACTTTTGTGGCCAGCAGTTTAGACATTAATGGCTGTGTGTTGTTATTTTGAGGGGACAGCAAATTTACACTGATATACAAGCTGTACACTCACTACTTTACATTGTAGTAAAGTGTCATTTCTTCAGTGTTGTCACATGAAAAGATAAAATAACATATTTACAAAAATGTGAGGGGTGTACTCACTTCTGTGAGATACTGTAAATAAACTATTGTTATACTGCTGTAGCTTGTTATACACTATTATTGTTATAATAGTTGTATAAATTAATATAATTTATTTATATACAAAAGTCCCTATGAATTCCATTGTATTTTTTTTCCAAATTCAGTTTTGTCTGTTTTAATTTTTCTAGACTCTGTTTTATTTGTTAAATTAAGAAATATTAAATTAAAAATCATGTCTAATTAATTGAAATCATGAGACATACACAGTTTTAAAGCAATCTATTAAAAGTTTAAAAAGTCTTATGAAATGTTTTATTTTTTTCTCAAATCCAGTTTTATTTTTTATTTTTAGTTTTCTATAAATGTTTTGGATTCCATTTTAATTGTTTCATTAAATTGTAATAATCAAAAACATCTTTAATTAATTTATTTTATATTTTATTAGTATTATTGTTATTTTTGTATTTATTTATTTATTTTTCAGAAATACTGTGTTGTGTATTTACATTTTTTCTGGGTAAATGAATTCTGGCAAATACTTTTTTTCTGGTAAATATTCCTTAAAAAATAATGCTTTAATAATAATTTTATTTGTAGTAGTAGTACTATCATTACATTAAGTAATATATTTCTGTCACAGTTTAACCAAACTTTTATTTTGACGAGTTGCTGTGTATCCATTAACGTTCTGTTTGTATGTGATTTGACATTAGTTTTTCTCAAAAGAAACAGTAAAATGCTCATGAAGTGACTCTCAGAGCAGTTCTAGAGATTATGTTTGTGTTCATGTACTCATATATTGAGCCGGAAGAGACTGAAAACACTGTGAGCGTCACACACACTTCAGTATGTGTGTAATAAACGAAACCACTCATTCACACAGAGACACGCAGAACATGCAGGATTCACATTTAAATACTATTTTTACAGCTTAATATTTACTTTAAACATACTAACCTAGTTTTGATTTATTACTCCAAAATGTAGCAAATTCTGTGACATTCTGTGTTATACAGTAAATTACATTTTTGTGACTGGATTCCACAATTCTGTCTGCGTTTTTTCCACATTGCGGAAATCATAGGACACTATATGCATTTATAAAAATAACCTAGATGACAATGGAGATTTATACGTTCTTTAAAATGTGATATTAATTGTTAATTCATGGTACCTAGTACATAACTAAAGTCAAAGATTTGTAATAATACAAAATGGTTATTCAAAGTGCTTTTCTATAAGAGATGTATGCTGTGTTTTTTAGAACATAAGCTGCATGTATGGGATTGTGCAGCCAAAACTTGCCCTTGTTGGTTGCCATGGCGACTCTCCACCTCCCTCACTGTATCACTCCATCTCTCCCCCCATGCATCCCTGCAGGAATGAGTGGGAGCCCCCTGACAAGAAAGTAGACACCAGGAAGTACCGCGCCGAGCCCAAGAGCATATTTGACTACGAGCCAGGAAAGTCTTCAGTGCTGAAGCTGGAGAGACCGGTATGATGCTCTTTATACATGCATGTTTGGATGCTGGTGTTAGTGGTGCAGACCTGTGCATGCCGTTTGACACTGCAAAAGCTGGTTTCTGCCTGTTTTACTTACAAGGACAGCACGCTCACAGCCGTGTGTCTCTTGGTAGTCTATTTAAGTGACCTAGGTAGGCGACCCTTTTCAACATAGCATATATGTCTTGTGTGTGTATCTTACAGTAACGTTAGAGCATAGGAAGGAGGAGGACCCAGTACTCCGCTATAAAAAGCTCATCAATAAGTGACACTTGTAGTGTCCAGATCCAGAATCGAGGCTCCTGCGGGGGCTTGTATGTGTCTGCAGTCTGGTCTTTTTGTTACTATGACATTCAGTGATTCAATCTTGTTAGCATGACTCACTCTGGGAGCTGCTGCTATTACATAATGTCTTTCTGATGACATACCGCTGTAATAGGTTTATTGTAGAAGTAAAGGAAAGCATGGAACAACTGAAGCAGGGAAAGTATGAGCCGCATTAGGTCTTTCGCTTTTTTTCTCATTGTTAGGGAAAGTAATTAAAATGGCTCTAGGTCAGGTCTTATCTAGGGCAGAAGATAATGTGCTGCCTGTGTCTATTCATTTGATTTAGCTCTACAGAAACAGTCCTTTATTACTGTGAAATTTCAGTGTTGTGAAATATTGTAATTGCATTTAAATGATATATACAGTAACAGTACCATTCAAAAGTCTGGGGTCAGTGTGAAGTTTCTTGTGCTCATTTATTTAATAAAAAGTAAAAACAGTAATATTAAGAAATATTATTATAAATTTTTGTTTAAATTTTTAGTTCATTAAAATTAAGATGATAACATTTTACAATAAAGGTTCATTAGTTAACATCTTGCTCACCCCAGACTTTTAAAAGGTAGTGTAACTTAATGTTAATGGTAAATTATTGTACTATAGATATTTTAAAACTAATATAGCAAATCATTTGAATATATGAATTAAATATGAATGCAAAATATTTGTTTATAGCAGAAGTATAAAATTATGCATGAATGTGTTTATTCTCCTTTTTCACCTGTTATACGCTACCAGTCAAATGTTTTTGAACTGTAAGATTTTGAAGAAGTCTGTTCTGCTCACCAAGCCTGCATTTATTTGATCCAAAGTACAGCAAAAACAGTACAATTTTGAAATATTTTACTATTTCAAATATCTGTTTTCTATTTGAATATATTTTACAATTTAATTTATTCCTGTGATCAAAGCTAAACTTTCAGCATTTTTAGTGCAGTCTTCAGTGTCACATGATTCTTCAGAAATCATTCTAATATATTATTGCTGATATGCTGTTCAAGAAAAAATTGTTATTATCATTATCAATATTTAAAACAGTTTTTTCAGGATTCTTTGATGAATAGAAAGATCCAAAGATCAGCATTTATCTGAAATATTTTTTTTTGTTTTGTTTTAGGAAAGAAATTATAGAAATGAATACTTTTATTTATCAAGGATGCTTTACATTGATCAATAGATAAATGCATTTATAATGTTACAGTGTATTTTCTATCTTTATACCTTTATTCATCAAAGAAACATTAAAAAATTCAACTCGGCATAATAATAAATGTTGTTTGAGCAGCAAATCAGAATATCAGAATGATTTCTGAAGGATCATGTGACTGGAGTAATAATGCTAAACATTCAGCTTTGAAATCACAGGAATAAATTACATTTTAAAATATATTCAAATAGAAAACAGTTATTTTAAATAGTAAAAATATTTTGCTGTACTTTGGATCAAATAAATGCAGTCTTGGTGAGCAGAAGAGACATTAAAAATTTTAATGTTGAAAAACTTTTGACTGGTAGTGTACAGTGTAAAAGATTTTGCCCTGGCTGTAATGGATACTTTCCATCATCAGTACTTTTCCTTTATGAGATCTTAATTTCCTAGATCTTTATTTCCTATTTCCTGTTCCTTTGACTGCTGAGACCAACCAGATGTTCTTGCAATCAGTCATCAAGCTGGAAACAAATCCAATTCATGTTTCTCCACTCTCTCAGCCTGGAGCCTTTCTTAGTGTCTGAGATCATGAGATACTCCATGTAACATCATCATTCAGTCTCATTGTCTTTGTATTCTGAATCTTCCTCTCTCTCTCTGTCTTTCTCTCCCTCTCTCTTTGTCCTCCTTTCCTTGTTGCCATATTTCTGTAGACTCAGGACATAAGTCCAGAAGATGTAGATTTAGAGAATGAGCCTTGGTATAGGTTCTTTTCTGAGATGGAGTTTGGCAAAGCGGTAAGTTGGCAGTATTAAAAATTCAAAAAACTGCATGTCATCCCTTTTTTTCGTACAGGACCCCAAGTATTTTTTTGTGTCTGTCTATTAGAACCATTCTTACGTCACTTCCTGTCTGCACTGACCATTCATCTATATGTTCCTTTTCCAGCCCATTGTAGCTGATTTCATAGCAATACAAAAACAATACAGAAAGTGGTAGTGGAAAAAAATCTCTCTGAATGTGCTTCAGAAGCTGCATCAGAGACAAGGTAAAAGGTTCAGTCGAATGGCAAATATCACCTCTCAGTTTTCCTGTGTGCATCCTGATCATATTCTAAATGCCTGAAACCTTTTCATCTTTTTCATCTCATATTTGTCTGTTCTGAATGTAATTGAATCTCAGTATGTTATCTTTTGCAAAATGATAAAAAACATTAAAGGAGACCTATTATGCCCCTTTTTACAAATGTAATATAAGTCTCAGGTGTCCTCAAAATGTTTCTATAAAGTTTCAGCTCGAAATACCCCACAGATCATTTATTATATAATTTTGAAAATGCCTATTTTGAGTGGAAGCAGAAACACATTTTTGTGCATGTCTCTTTAAATGCAAATGAGCCACTGCTCCCCGCCTCCTTTTACAGAATAGGGCTGTGCCTTTACATCTCATACGTCGGATTCTCTGTCAAAAAACATCTTTTTGGGTTTGTTTGTCGTCTACCGTGCTGAAATCATGTGTTTTATAGTCGTATCAGTTTATATATATATATATAAACTGATACATATATATATATATATATATATATATATATATATATATATATATATATATATATATATATATCTGAGTGCACATATCCGAAGCACGTGCACAGAAAGTGCTTTCACAAAGCATTCCTAGACTAGGTTCTCTTTCATGTCTTATTGATCTTAAGCGGTCAAATACGCACAAGTTTATGTTAAAAATACACAAGTTACAAAAACAGTCAGTTATGTCTGTGAAGGTAATAAATCACGTTTATATTAGATCTGTGTGGCAGCAGCGTAATATAAAGTTAATCAATAAATCCACTGCTCTCTTGTCTCCTCTGAGTCTTGTCTATGCAGCCAAAGACAAAATAGTAAGCATGCTTTGCTTGAACTTTTGCCATGGCGTTAGAACTGGTACACCGTTGTCACTTATAATATTATAATAAAATCCCCTTTCTATGTCACAGGAGGAGCGGAATCTGAGTGGCTCATTTTTGGCAGAAAAAGGCTTACCAAAAAAAATAAAAAAATCACTTCTTTTTCACATTTTATAGGATGGAAGATGCAATGAGGACCTGAATATAGCACTTAAACATGAAAAAAAAAAGGATTTTCGTGATATGTCCCCTTTAAACTAGCATCTGATTTGCAGTTGAGTTCGTTTGACAAAAAACTGCTGCAGCCTGTGCCTCTAGGAAGCTCTCGTCTTTTTTGAGACCATGCTATTAAACTGGCAGTAATTCTGGTGTTGGCACAAATAACTTTGAGTAGGTTTTCAGTTTTATAAGTGCCCAGACTGGAAGCAGACAGCAAGCTGTGATGTTGCAACTAGTTTGCTAAAGACGACAGACTCAACAGTAGCCAAACTGTTTCCCCTGTGCTTAACACTGTTGCCTCTTTTCGGCAGCGTTGCCTGGCAACATTGACTGAAAAGTTGGCCTCTGCATCATCCACTTATTGGTTGTCAGATTTGCTCCATCCACCTTAACTAATGTGAAAGTACATTACATCCTGCCGCAATCTATCCGCTCATGGCGATTATATTTTTGCAGTGTAAACTTTTTGTCTGACCTTGTAAGTAAGTAAAGCACTGTAAAGTAGCTCTGACGTGCTGTCACTGGGTTCAGTGAGGGATAGGAAGGCCGTCGCTATGCTATCAGTGGCACAGAGCCTGTGGAGCGTTGTCATCAACTCAACACCTGGGAGTAAATAGCACATTTGTTCACACTTATTTGCTTGGAGACACGTACCATGATACACCCCAAGGTGATTGGGTTGTTTTAGAAACTCAATATGATTGCTTTTAGGGCTGGGGATATAACTAAAACATTAGTAATTTTAGCCTTTTGATATTTATATACTAGAAAAAACTGTTTTCACATGTTTTTTTACACAAAATTAAAGGTTTTATTCAGCATGGAGACATTAAATTAGTCAAAAGTGACAGTAAAGACTTTCACATAGTTAAAAAAAATGCATTTCTTTTCAAATTTCTACACTGGAAAAAGCAACATTGATAATAATAATAAAACATATTTGAACACCAAACCAGTATATTAGAATTATGTAATAAAATAGAATTAGTTTCCAACACAGCTAGCACTTGTAATTGTTTTCGTAAACATTTATGATTACAGCTTCATATGTTGCGCTTTCCGGATGTAACGAGTTAGCTCTGTAGCTCAGCCGGTACGGAATTGGACTTAAGATGTGGAATCCTTGGGAAATCCTGTGAAAAACATGACTCGTGATGAAAGAGCTGAAAGCTGAGAGATCAAAAAACAAGTGACATGCTTTCGATTGCATTTTTACGTCACATTAGCTTTTGTACTATCAAGTATGTTTAGCTGTAGAGCAGATGGTACGTTATTTTAAAACGTCACAGAGCATTAGAGTTATATCGCCAGTCAATGGACATTTCAAGACACGTACAAAACCAACATCACATAAAACATACCATATGTACGTTTATCTGTTCTGGGGAAAAACAAACACTCTTTAAGTGCCACTCAGTGGACACTTCACATTGAATACGTCACGAAACTTACTTGGCACTACGTATATTGCATCTTGCGAAAAAGTTCCCACAGGTACGTTTTCGTCATGAGATCAGCCTGATAATAGAAATAATATACTAGAGCAATGGCTGCTGAAAATTCAGCTTTGCCATCACAGGTGTAGATTACAGTTTAAAACACAGTAAAATAGAAACGGCTATTTTAAATTGTAATAATGTTTCACTATATGACTGTCCATGCATGCGTCCTATTTGAATGGCGTGTGTGACATGTCTTTAGTATTGGTTCTTCTGACCGTGAAACCAAACCCTTGAGTCACAGGCTGCATTCCTGATGCATAGACTCATAAATCTGAACATCAGCGTCATGGGACAAGTTTATCTCTCTCCAGATTTCCTTGTTTAGAGACGAAAGTGAGGAGTCACTTCCCTTGAGAGCGGGTGTCTCAGAGTCTGCTGATGCAGCCCAGTCTCACTGTGTTCATGATGCAGTGCTGAAATACTGAAATAGACTTCATTTCACAAGCCAGTGTGAAATTCTCATTGGCTTAGTAGGATTTCCATAAAAATGCAGCTGTAAAAATAAAATTAAGCACATTTCTGAAGCTTTCATCACTCTCACAGAATGTGTTGCGATATTAGTAGTTGGTATTATTTTGTATTATAAATATTAGCAACAGTATCCATCATCTATACCAGCTTAAAGTGATAGTTCACCCAAAAATGAAAATTCTGCCTTTACTTACACACCCTCATGTCGTTTCTGAACCCATAAGATTTTTGTTCATGACAAAGGAAGATATTTTTGATGAAATCTGAGAGACGTTTTGATGAAATGCAGCAGAGACTGACACAGAAGAGAAGAAAATATTGAATAAAGTCGATATTTTTGTTTTCTCGTACAGGGTTCGTATAAGGTGCTTAAAGTGCTTGAAGTACTTGAATTTTACTTTTTAAAATTGAAGGCCTGGAAAATCCTTGATAAAAGCAATATTTCTAAAGGGGTACTTGAAAAGTGCTTGAATGTTGAAAGACAATGTATCTATGAAATGTGTTTAATTGTAATTCAAAAAACGTCATACTTTTTTCAATTATTTTAGTTAATGTCATAAAACTAGTGAGCTAAACCAGCAGTAGTACTGAACGTTAAAACGTGATGAAGATGCAAAAAGAAGAACAGATATAACCATTTCGACCATTTCGACTGATATAAACTCATCATTTATTTCAAGTGATTCACTAGCAAAAGCCATAACAAAAATAAAAGCGCCATTCATTTTCAAATTTTGATATTGCTTGTACTGATTTTAAAAAGCATGTAGTATTTGGTGAAACAGCTTTTCAAAACTCTGAATCAGTTAAACCAATGCGTTGCATGATTCACTGTTTTAAAGCGCTCCAATCGGATAGTGTATCACAAATCATTTGTTTCAGATCAGGACTTCAGATCTCATATCATTTGATTTAGATCGGAACTTCGAAGCGCATATCACAAATCATTTGATTTAGATCGGAAGGGGTTTGTGAATCATATCGCGATTTGAATGATTTGAACAATTTGAGGTCCCAATCTAAATTAAATGATTTGCGATACGCAAAGCTCCAATCTAAGTTAAATGATTAGCGATCCGTGCTCCGAGTCCTGATCTGAAATGATGGTTTGCAAATCATTATTCAGATCATGACTTAGGAGTGTGGATCATGAATCATATGCTTTAGATCAGAACTTCGGAGCAGGTTCGTGAATATTTTGCTTTAGATCGGAACTTTCCATCTGAAATCATTTGAATCATTTGATTCAGTTCGGGACTTTGGAGCACGTATGACGAGTCATTTGTTTCAGATCGTAATTTTGGAGCGGTTTTGCAAATCTTTTTTTTCTGAGTAGAAAACAAACAATTAAGTACAGTTATAAAAACAAAACAAATAAGTATACACAAATACAAATCCCTTTAAAAAATTAACCATGGTTTTACTATAGTAAACATATAGTTCTACATTAGTAGTAATACTTTGCATGTGCTTAACTTTATTAGCATATTTTTATTGATATATTCATCTTTTTAGAATTTGAAAGAGAAGACAATGTTTGATAAGTGATAGAGTAATTGAAAAGAATCAAAAACCAAAAAAGTAGTGCTTGAAAACTCCTTGAAAGTTCTGGAATTTCATGTTACAATATCTGTAGGAAACCCTGCTCATAGCTTCATGACATTACGATTAATCCACTGATGTCACTTACTGCCTTTCTGGGCTTTAAAGGTGGTAGTTGCATTACTGTCTATGCAGGCTCAGAAGGCTCTCGGATTTCATCCAAAATATCTTAATTTGTGTTCCAAATATGAACGAAGTTCTTACAGGTTTGGAACGACATGAGGGTGAGTAATTAATGACAGAATTTTCATTTTTTGGGTGATCTCTTCAAGTATTGAAGCTCTGTCACTGAGGTCACAAAAAATCCCAGCAATAGACTTGTTGAGCTTGTTGACTCCTAACTGGGGGCAAGTTTAAGTATGAAGCTGTGTGTATGTCTTTAAGTGGGTCGAAGGTTATTGGAGACTGCATGTGACCTGGCTTCCTCAGTGATTAACACGCCAAATTCTATGACGGTGACAAACACAGTCAGCCCGTCTCCTATAGATCCTGTCTTTACCATGAGACATATGTATAGCACCCGAAGTCCGTACCCATTATGTGCTTGTTCAATTAGAGACAACAACATTCCTGTGTAGGAGTTGTGCTTTGATAATAGCAGTTTATCAAGGAATGCAAGAAAAAGGTTGCATATAAAGTTATACTTTCATAAATGGACACATAAGCCCCATTTGTTCATGTGGTTAGGTTGCACGGCACCTCACTCACATTGTATGCTATTTATATAACAGAAAAGTTGTAAATTTTCTTGAGTCATCTCTTGCACCTGTTTGGAAACTAGCACATGAAAATGAACAAACATTATTAACACACTGTTCCACTGACTAGCCTTAACAATCAGGGGAAAGGAATTTGCATCCTTAGAAATACTGTGGTAAACATCTCTTGATCTTTATTGCGACCTCTTTTGGAAACAGCTAGAACTATACTAAAAGTTTCAGTAAGCTTTTTAATTTTTTTTTTTTTTTTAAAGAAGAATTTATTTGATCTAAAGTACAGCAAAAACTGTTACATTTTGAAATGTTTTTACTATATTTAACTGTTTTCTTTTCATTTTCTTTTATTATTATTATTATTATTATCAATATTTAAGTAAATTAAGTAAAGGTTAAGTAAATTCTTTTTCAGGATTATCTGATGAATAGAAAGATCCAAAGATCAGCATTCATCTAAAATATAAAAAGCTTTTGTAACATTATACACTACACCATTCAAAATTTGTATTTATTTATTTTTTAATTTTATTTTTTAATACTTTTATTTAGCAAGGATGCTTTAAATTGATCGAAAGTGATGATAAAGACATTTATAATGTTACAAAAGATTTCTATTTCAGATAAATGCTCTTCTTCTGAAACCTGAAACCTTCTACTCAGCTGTTGTCAACAACATAATAATAATAATAATATAAAAAAAGTTTTTTGAGCTAGAATACTAGAATGATTTCTGAAGGTTCATGTGACTGGAGTAACGATGCTAAAAATTCAGCTTTGAGATCACAGGAATAAATTACATTTTAACATATATCAAAAGTTTCAAAAGTTGACTGTTTTTACTGTACTTTGGATCAAATAAATGCAGGCTTGATGAGCAGAAGAGACTTCTTAAAAAACATTAAAAATCCTTAAATTAAAAACTTTTGACTGGTAGTGTATAAGACACATAAGCTAGAACAGTGGTTCTCAACTTCGGTCCCCGGGGCCCACTGCTCTGCACATTTTGTATGTTTCTGAATCTGACACACTCAGTTCAGTTCATGGATCTTTAACTCACCCTTATCATTCCAAACTGTATGACTTTTATTTTATTTTAAAATAATAGCTCAGCATTCTTCAGAATATCTTCTTTAAAGGGTTACTCCACCTCAAAATGAAAATTTTGTCATTAATCACTTACCCCCATGTCATTCCCACAACACATAGCCACAACACACTGATACGTTTTCTACGTGTATTTACACTATGATTCGAACAAAAACAGCGCATCCGTGTGTTGTGGCTGATAAAGAACAGCGTACGTTGTTTACGTCCAGTGGATACTTTCCAAAATGGCGCTACGGTGACATAGAGGAGACGAATTGACGACTAAAGTTGTTATTTTTGTTTTCTTTGCGTACAAAAAGTATTCTTGTAGCTTCGTAAAATTGGTTGAACCACTGATGGCAGATGGAGCATTTTGACAACGTCTTTCATAAGTTTCTGGGCCTTGACAGTTTAATTTACTTGGCAGTCAATGGGACAGACAAAAAGCTACCGGATTTCATCCAAAATATCTTGAATTGTGTTCCGAAGATGATCGAACCTTTTACGGGTTTGGAACGACATGGGGGTAAGTGATTAATGACACAATTTTCATTTTGGGGTGGAGTATCCCTTTAAGGTTTGGCAGTTAAAACAAAGTCACACAGGTTTGGAAAAACACACTGGTGATTAAATAATGACAGAATTGTTATTTTTGTGTGAGCGATGCCTTTTAAGGACAGACTTATTGTACATAAGAGCCTACATACTAAAACTAGACTCTGTATACCCTCATGTGACAAATGGACATGTACCACCAGATAAGACGATGGGAAATTCTCAAAGAATACTATCTCAGCATTATGACTTCCTGAAATGTCATTTCCTTTTAAAGTTAAATCCCATATATGAAAAATGCTATTTCGGTTGGCATTTCAAATAACGTAAGGCTTTGAAACCATATCCTCAGTGACATACAGTGCACGTCACTTTCACCCACCGTCTCCTAGTGTAATGTCAAGAATGTCAAGTACTCCGCTTAAATCTCACATATATCAGCGTGTGGTTGTTTGTGAGTCTGTTTCCTGTAAACTCAAGGGCCCTTTAGTCCTCCTCACAGTTAAGTATAAACAGAATCATGTTTTAGTGTGTTTACACGGCACCATACTACTTTAAAACTCTTATTTTTGCACGGTCAAGGCATCCTATACATTATAATGCCATCAGCAGTGTTTATTCTATACTTAATTGCATAATTTCACTTTCTTATCATCTCATCTCAACAGCTGCATCACACTAAGGTATTGTACTGGCTGTCACAAGTATTTAGATTAAGATGCGTGCCACTTCAGATAAGGCTTTCATGCATGCTTCTTGTTTGCTTATTCTTCGCATCTGTGCCAAGTCTCGTGCGAAAGCCTCTTGGGATGCTGCGCCGGCTGGTTTTTAGAGAGAAGAAAAATGGGAAGAAAGGGAGCAAAATACCAGAGGTCGCTTTGCACACGTAATAGTGGCTTGTTATGTCACTGGGTGTTCCTCAGGAAACAAAACTTCTAGAACATGACTCTGTATTAATAGAGCGATATTCTCACACAAGGCCTGTATTCATTGCGAAGGTTATTCGTGATCCTATTTACCCCAGCAACCAATGAGATGAGCATGTTGCGGTCAGGAGTTGAACTTTTCTTCTGTCGGTCACAAGAGGGGGTCGTGGGTTGCTGGCACGCATGTGGCATGCCTCTGAAGGGACAGCGGCAGCCTGGGATTGTGCAATCGTATTTGCAAACACCACTTGTGCTTTTTTCGTCGGAGGTGTGCTGTCACGCTATTTTTGCCATCTGTGACGTGCACTTAGGGAAAAGCAACAGAAACAGCAGCCTAAAATTAGACGCCTCCAAACCATTCAAATGCAAGGGGGGCCACAGGCCGTCCCAGCGAATGGCTCTCTCTGATCTGCCGTCAGGAGTTGCTGCCCGGCAATAACAGTCACTCTCCTTATTGGCTTGACGCACACAGTGCTGGGTAGATTACTTATAAATTGTAGTGGGTTACTGATTACGAATTGCGTGTTGGAAAGTGTAGTCAGCAATGTAATCCATTAGATTACACATTTTAGGTAATGTAATCAGATTACTTTTGTTGATCACATAGATTTGAATAGGATTATTGTGTACCACATTATTGTTTTATTATCAACAACATGAGGTGCATTTAACTGGGGTTTGTCAAGTATATTGCCAATTAATGACATCATAAAAATATAAACTTAAAGAAAAATAAATACTTTTAAAATTAGAAATATTTCATTTGTTTACCTGCATGCCATTAACTGATATTAGAGAATTGTGTACACTGCCATTTAAAAGTTTGGAATCAGCAAGATTTTTACTGGTTTTTTTTTTTGTTTTGTTTTTTTATATAAATAAGTTTCTTATGCTCATCAAAGCTGCCTTAATTTGATCAAAAATACAGAAAAATATTTAATATTTGACCCTGGACCACAAAACCAGTCATAAGGGTCAATTTTTTTACAACTATTTGAAAATCTGGAATCTGAGGGTTAGAAAAATCTAAATATTAAGAAAATCGCTTTAAAAGCAATGCATATTACTAATCAAAAATTAAGTTTTGATATATTTACGGTAGGAAATGTACAAAATATCTTCATGGAACGTGATCTTTACTTAATATCCTAATGATTTAGGCATAAAAGAAAAGTTTTGTTGGCTATTGCTACAAATATTATGACTGGTTTTGTGGTCCAGGGTCACATATTGTAAAATAATATGATGACGTAAAATAACGTTTTTATATTTTAATATACATCTAATTTATTCCTGTGATCAAAGCTGAATTTTCAGCATCATTACTCCTGTCTTCAGTGTCACATGATCCTTCAGAAATCATTCTAATATGCTGATTTATTGTCAGTGTTGGAAACAGTTGCTGCTTGATTTTTTTAAAACTGTGATGCTTTTTTTGGTAATTAATTGATGAATAAAAAGTTAAAAAGAAAAGCATTTTTTAAAAATACAAATATTTTCTAACAACATACACTACTGTTCAAAAGTTTGGGGTCAGTAAATGTTGATTCTTTCTTTCTTGATTAAAACACAACTGTTACCAACATTAATAATTCTAATAATAAATCAGCATATAAAATTTATACAGCCTATTAAGATTTCTGAAGGATCATGTGACACTTAAGACTGAAGTACTGGCTGATGAAAATTGTAATCATG
Source organism: Cirrhinus molitorella (assembly GCA_033026305.1). Taxonomy (NCBI): domain Eukaryota; kingdom Metazoa; phylum Chordata; class Actinopteri; order Cypriniformes; family Cyprinidae; genus Cirrhinus; species Cirrhinus molitorella. The sequence continues at coordinate 24,583,887 of CM065126.1, forward strand.
TAATAGAGAAAGTAACTGTAATCTGATTCTAAACATTTTAAAATGTAAAATAATCTAATTACAAGTACTTCATTTTTGGAATCTGATTACTTGATGGGATTACGTGTAATCAGTTACTACCCAGCACTGGATGCCCGTTATGTGAACTTCCTTTGATGTGCTATTAATATCGCCCTGTGATTTGTGTACAGCATGTTCGATCCACCACTCGTGATATTCTTAATATATGTGTGTAAATCTGTTTGTGTGTGTATGTGTGTGTCTACGTCCGCTCATGTAATTTGGCCTGCTTGCCGCACCAGCTGGTTAATTGTCTCCCTGTCTGGCCGGCCAGTAATGAGAGTGACTCAATAGAAGACAAAAGAGAGCCTCGGTGAGAGACAGCAGCTGATTGGTGGACGCGCTGACAGCCCCCTCCCAAAATGGGCGCCCCTCACAGCCCCTGCTAATCCCACCCCTCGCTCCCAGTCGCTTGTTTTCCCCCCTAACTTGCATGCAGGCCAAAATACTTGCTTACTTCTCCACGCTCGGCTTCGTCCGGAGGACCTAAGAGTTTCAGAGCTTTGGACGCGGCAGACGTTCGCAAGCCTGACTGACTAATGCGCCTTCTCTCTTTCCAGCTGCCAGAGAGTCAAGCCTTTGGAGCTATCAATGACTTCTTTGTTTGGTTTGTTGCAGAGTGCCCCCTCTTTCAGCCCCTTGGAAACATCTTCCGACCTACAGCAATAGTAAGTCCACGTTCCTTTTTTCCCCCTCACAAATGCTCCTCTCCACCATTTTATTGACGCCCTTCTTGTATGTGGGTGTGTGTTTCTGTGTCTGTCTTGCTCTCCAGCCATCTATTCTCTGGCAGAGCTGTCACAGGGCTCTGGAGATTTCCCTCGTTTCCTTTTTCTGTTTCCTGAGCGACCATTTGCAATACAGGCTCTATGTGTTCATGTGATATATATTGTATAGAGAGGGCTTGTTGGAGGAGAGGCTGTGGATAGTGTGATGATTTGTTTCACACTGAAACTAGTGTCTGAAAATAAAGCCCGGGTGTCTTTTTAAGAGCGATAAGGGACCTTGTACCTCCGCCCATTCTGTTAAGAGAAATCCCCCAAATCTTAACATGCTGTTTGTGAAAGTGAAGTGTCATTTTTTATTATCTTTTCCTGAAATGGGGAATTACATCTTCACAACAGCATTATTATGTCTTTAAATGATACTTTTAAGACTTTTTATATGTGAATAGGTTTTTACTATGTTTTTAATAACAACTTTAATCATTGATTTTTTTTATGAATTGTGTAATTTTAAAATAAAATGTGACCCTGGACCACAAAACCAGTTGTAAGTAGCATGGGTATGTTTGTAGCAATAGCCAAAAATACATTGTATGGGTCAAAAATTATTGATTTTTCTTTTCCTACCGTAAATATATCAAAACTTAATTTTTGATTTGTAATGCATTAGTAAGGACTTAATTTGGACAACTTTAAAGGAAATTTTTCTCAATATTTAGATTTTTTTCTTTTTTGCACCCTCAGATTCCAAATTTTCAAATAGTTGTATCTCAGCCAAATATTGTCCTATATTAACAAACCATATTCAAACCTTATTCAGCTTTCCATTTCCAAAAATTGGACCGTTATGACTGATTTTGTGGTCCACGGTCACATATAATTTGCAAAGTTGATATTTATTCATTTACATTTATTAATTTAGCAGACACATTGTTATCCAAAGCAACTTACTAATGAAGAATACAAAAATTATTCATCTTAAGGAGGCAATAACACAAGAAGTGCTAGCAATTCATAGCCTCTATATATATATATATATATATATATATATATATAGTGCCTCTGGGTAGAACATTTTATTCTTAATGTGAATATTTGCAGGGAAAACATCTGAAGTATCACCTAAAGCATGTCCAAAAGAATGCTATCAATTTAATGTCATGTAAGCTTTCTTTAAAAAAATAACTCTGGATTTGAGAAGTAAATTTGTGACCCTGGACCACAACAACAGTCGTGGGTATATTTGTAGCAATAGCCAAAAATACATTGTATGGGTCAAAATCAAATTATCAATTTTTCTTTTATGCCAAAATTAGGATATTAAGTAAAGACCATGCAATATGAAGACATTTTGTAAATTTTCTACCGTACATATATTAAAACTTAATTTTTGATTAGTAATATGAACTTAATTTGAACAACTTTGAAGGCGATTTTCTCAAAATGTTAATGTTTTTGCACCCTCAAATTCCAGATTTTTGTAATAGTTGTGTCTCAGCTAAATATTGTCCTATCCTAACAAACCATACATCAATGGAAAACATTTATTCAATATAAAATCATAATTTCATAAAATTGACCCTTATGACTGGTTTTGTGGTCCAGGGTCACATATATTTATTAGTTAAAACAGTTTAACATTTTTCTTTTCTTCCTTCACCAAAACTGTAACGGTAAAACATACGAATGAATGAATGAATGAATCATTTGTGCTACTTACATTTCTCTTAAATATCTCTGGCACATGGTTTTGGCCAAACAGTCTTCTCTTTAGTGTGTGGATCTTTTGATGTGGAGTTTATTGTTTTATGAAAAGCCACATGGTTCAGTTATAAACCAGGAGGCCAACTAGTGTTCAGCCAAAACACTAAACTGAAAATATGCTCTCATGACTTAAGGAATGCATGAGAGACAAACCCGGTGTAAGTGTAACCCTAAGAGAAACATAGTTCTGCTTTATGGCTAACAGATCCTTGAAAAGGAGCCGAAAAGCATGAAAATAGTTTACTCAGCTTTACTAATGGTCAGATAAATGTGGTAAGACCATCTCTGCTCCAGCAGTTGTCAGGCAGCTGCTCAGGTTCCTGAGTTTGGAGCCAGTGGCGTCTGGAATGACGTGTGGTCACCTCACACTTCTGCAGCGGAAAGCATCCCATACATCCGTGGAGTGATGTCATTCATAAGGACTTTATTATGTGTACAGTGTGACGGAATAATTCACAAAGCTGGAGTCACAAGAACAGTGTCTTGTTCGCGCACACCTTTTTTGTTGAATAATGGCTATTTTATTGTTTCCAACTATGAAGAAGTAGGAAAGTATGCTAGGGCCCTTAGGAGTTTATTGGCATGTTGAGTAGTAACTGTTCGAAGAATATGATTCTCTCTGAAACAGAGCTGCCGATGTGTAGGACCATTGTCTGTGCATTTAAAATCCTTGTCATGGTTAAAATTCCCTCTTAAATCACTTAGCATGTTGCCTGTGTGTGTCTGTTGTGTTAACCCTCCTGAAAAAACTATTTAAGTTTTTTTGGGACTGTTAGTCTGGTCGGTCTGGTTTAAGGTTTTGAGCACTTGATCAGACTGTGAGACTAACTAGACCTGTTAAAACCAACTAAGACCATTAGACATGTTTGTTTCAGCAGAGAATACATAAGAAAACCATATTGAACACTAGACAGGCCATTTGATTATTTTATTGCATACAGCAAAGTGTCATGCTTGATAAGCAAGTATGATATACTAGTTTTTCCTATACCAACATGTAATAATTCTACTACAGCTGAATGACTACAGCTCATTATAAAGGTTTGCATCTCTAAAAACTTATGTATGGATTCCTGAAAGCACACACAGAATGTTTATATGATTAACTGCTACATGTGGAAAGCTTCAAGCATGTTTTTTAAAGGATGCCACACAGGCCTCTAAGGAATGTTGTGATAAGGGCCAGAGCAGCTGGTGCTGTCTCATCTATATCAAAGAGCAAGCACAGGCTGACTAAAAACTTCTCAGACTGTTTTAAATAGTTTAGCCTACATTACAGGTAAACTAAATATTCATTTTTTCAATAAAGAATTCATTATTTTTTTTATTTATTTTTATTTTTTATATATATATTATTTTAAAGCATACAGTAATAATAATAATAATAATGATAATAATAATAATTAATTAATCATCATCATTATTATTTTTAATATTATTCAAATATTAAACCTGAGCAGTTGAATAGTTAGCAAATAAATCTTCAATCATGAAATTATTTTATTTTATTTATTTTTATTATTATTATTATTATTATTATTATTATATTAAATTATTTCATTTGTTTATTAATGTGAATAATGGTTAATTGAAAGCATATAATATTTAAAATAAAATGTCTATTTTTTTCAAATATTTGTTTCAAGTATAAGCGGGTTTAGTTTGTGTTCTTATGTAAATCTTCAATCATTAATTTATTTTTTAAATGAATAAAATTATGTGAATATTTATTCATTTAAAACATTTAATAATAACAATAATAATAATAATAATATTAGGTTAAGTTAGTGTTCTCAAATAAATCTTCAATCATTCATTTATTTTTTTTTCACATTTGTGAAATAATGTGAAAATGTAGTAATTTAAAGCATAAAATAATAATTTTTCTAAAATTAGTTTCAAATAATAAGAATGAGTTTAGTTAGTGTTCTCAAAAAAATCTTCAACCATGAATTATTTTTTGATTTGTAAAATAATGTAAATATTTATTAATTTAAAGCATATAATAATAATAATAATAATAATAATTTCAAATATTTGTTTTAAATAAAGCAAGAGCAGGTTTAGTGTTTTCAAATCTTAATCATGATTTTTATTCATTTTACATTAATTTAAAGCATATAATAATAATAATAATACATTTTCGAATATTGGTTTCAAATATTAAGCATTGTCGGCTTTAATTATTGTTCTCAAATAGATCTTCAATCAGTAATATATATTTTTTTATTGTAAAATTTTGTCAATATTTATTAATTTAAAACATAATAATAATAATAATAATAATAATAATAATAATAATAATTATTATTATTATTATTATTATTACTTCAAATGTTTATTAGACATGAACAGGTTTAGTTGGAGTTCTCAAATAAATCTTCAAATATATATTGAGTGAATATTAATGTAAAGCATATAATAAAAATAATTATAATAGTTTTTCTTATATTTGTTTCAAATATTAAGAATGAGCAAATTTATTGTTCTCAAAGAAATCTTCAATCATGAATTTATTCTTTTTTTTTTTTACATTTGTGAAATAATGTGGAAAAATGTAGTAATTTAAAGCATGTAATAATAATATTAATAATTTTTCTCATATTTGTTTCAAATAATGAGTGGAATTAGTGTTCTTAAATACATCTTCAGTGTACAGTGTTCAAATATATAATATAATCCAAATATAATCCATGGCAAAGTATTTTTATTTCTGTAGTGTAGTATAGTTTTTTTTAGTTTTTGTTTTGTTTCTGTGTCTATTTTCTATATCTACTTTTAATAGCATTTTCTTTTTACATACAGTAAATGTGGCACTAGCATTCTGTTCTATTCAGACATGTCGCATGAGAATAATGATTTATGTGAGTCACAGCTTCATATCTCTATTTGTGCCCAGCTCAGCCTGTAAAGCAGGCAACGGTGAAGTGGAGAAGAAGGACAGCTTGTCTGCCGGTGGGCAGGCAGGTCCGGAATGTGATCGGCACATTTACAAGAGTGTCCTGGAGGGCGGCGACATCCCACTGCAGGGCCTGAGAGCGCTTAACAAGCGCCACCCCAGCACTTCTTCTAAAGGTAGGCTTCCAGTCTGTTTCATTTACATTTATTGAGACTTGACTGTTTTTCAGGTTTGAAATAATTTTGATGCAATTTTGATTTAAGGATTTCTAATCAAAATCACACAGCATTATTTTAAAGGCAATCCATTTGTTGACCGTTGAGCCCCTTTTCATCAGCATTTTCCACATTCCTTCCTTCACAATACCACACAAATAACACAGCTCATTTGTCTTTCTGTGTTTTGTTAAAGCTGGCCATTTTTCACAGTTGAAACATAACAGATGTCCAGTTTGACCTTTAGTCATTCTCTGCACACCGGTCTGTTAGACAGAACGAGCTCATGAGGTTCGCCTCAGTTAGGTGTCCCACCGCTTTAGAAGTGGGCCATGGTGTGGACGGTGAGGAAAGGAGATGGACGTAGAGATTAATAGGCTGATCTGATGGTAGACACTCACCCTGCTGAGGAGATAAACATGCAGGGTGTTCAGGGGTGGTCAGGTATGAGGGGTCAGCTGTCAGACTGAGGTCATGAAAGGAATGCTAGCCGGAGGATGGGCCGCTCGGGTCGGCAGGGGGGCGGAAAGCGGAACGCACAAGAGCTGAAGATGACGACTGTATCCGTTAATAGTTAACGTGACCCACATGTTTAGACAGAGGCTTTGTTGACCCCTGTGTGAAGATCTTTTTTTAAACTTGTTTCTCTCTGCTTTGAATTTCCAAGACAACATGTTTTGAATACAGAACATACAATGCAGTCATGTACCTTGTGTGGGGAATTCATAAAGATATGTCTCTTATTCATAACTGAGTATAAAGAAAACAAGGCAAAAATGAATTACACTATTGAGCTATATGATGTGGGTTTCAGTTGGGCTTGCAACGTTCCCGTTTCCCCTTATTTTTACTGTCAGTTCCTCTGTGTCCCCTGCTGTATTTTTGGCAATGCACTGTAAATATCTATTAACATCCTGCCTATAATTCCTGTGGATAGCAATTGGTAACTTCACAGCACACTTGAGGTTTCTCTGGTGAGAAATCCCAAGACTTGTGGAGCACTCAAGTAGTGCTTATATGAGTTTATGACCACATTGGGAGTAAGTGCTTGTCTTGGAGTGGTTTGGGGGAGCCTGTGAGAGGTCAAAGGGAAAATGATTTGTTTGGTTTTGTGGTATTTCAGTTCATTGGCAATTGTAAATGAACAGAAAAAAATTATTTTAATTTTACTATGTAAAACTCTGAAATGTAAACTCTGATACACTGGAGCCTTTCTCATTGAATATTTTGGTTTTGTTTTGCAGTTTGTAAGAAGTCAAATCTCTAGTTGTTATATGATTTATGCCTTTAACAGTCCCCCATTCTTAATTGTCATAGACATGTTTTATAAATACCAGATGTACTGGCGGATTTATTTATTTTTTTTTCAAAACTTTTAAAGGGTACCCTGGGTATTAAAGGATCACTCCACTTTTAGAAAAAAAAAAATTCCTGATAATTTACTCACTCCCATGTCATCCAAGATATTCATGTCTGTCTTTCTTTGCAAAGAAATTAGGTTTTTTGATGAAAACATTACAGGATTCTTCTCCATATTGTACATTTCATTTGTGCTCAAAGGATTGAAGGTTAAAAATGCAGTTTCAGTGTAGCTTCAAAGGACTCTAAATGATCCCAGCCCGAGGAATATGGGTCTTATCTAGTGAATCAATCTGTAATTTTCTTTAAAAATATATATTTATACACTTTTTAAGCACAAATGCTCATCTTGTCTAGATCTGCTCCAACTTCAAAATCGTCCTACATCGCGTTTTGTAAATGGTGTTTGACCCTCCTTGTAAGTTCACTTTGTAAACACTGGGTCAGTCAGTTTTTAACATACCCTAATTGTATTGAACCAGAGTGCACAGAATACACATGCTCATCGCAAAGCTAGACAAGACGAGCATTTGAGGTTAAAAAGTATATAAACTGTAAATTTATTTAGAAAATAACCGATAGTTTCGCTAGATAAGACTTCCTCAGCTGGGATTGTGTAGAGCCTTTGAAACTGCACTGAAACTGCATTTTTAACATTCAATTTGTTGAGCACCATTGAAGTCCACTATATGGAGAAAAATTTTGAGTTGTATACCCCAAAACAACTTTCTTTGCGAATGAAGAAAGAAAGACATGACCATATTGGATGACATGGGGGTGCCAGGAAAATTTTATTTTGTTAGTGGAGTTATCCTTTATGACTTGTAGGGTTTAATATAACGTAAATTATGTCTCTTACTGAAATATGTAGTAGAAAACCAATGAAAGATTTATGTTATTTTAAAAAAATACACATCGTTTTACATGTATTTTTAATTATACGGGGCACCATTATGACGTTAAATGGTGAGCTACTGGTGCTACCTGTTGCTATTTTTACTGCAACACAACTCGGAAAATAAAATACTGATATCTTGGACACAGTTATTGAAAGAGCTTACATATGGCAATGGATATAAGCGTAAACCCAAACCAATTGCCGTACCATCAATTTTCCCCACAAAAAATCTAAACTCCCCTGGACATTGAGTGAAATAGACACTGAGAAACTTCTTCAGTGGCTGCAGTGTCATGACAAGCGTCAGCATGTTTACATTGTGCCAGGATGGCATCTAGCATTTCTTGTCTCTGCCGTTTGTAAGTAAAAGCCTCAAAGGCATTAGGGCTAAAGTGGAGAGAACAAAGATGCAGGTGTTTAGGAAGTTTTATTCCTTCACAGGCATCTTCCCATTCTTTTCTAATCTTCATATCGGTAGGAAAGTAGTAAAGACTTACATCGCCCTCTTGTTGTGACTGAAAATTACAACCAAAAGCTGCACAATGTGGCATCGAATCTGTGTTTTATTTTCCAAGTTGTGTTGTGGTAAAAATAGCAATGGGTAGATCCAGTAGCTCATCGAGTGCAGCTATTTCACATCTTCAAAAAAATGATGCCCCCCATAATCTAAAATGTATAAACCGATGTGGATTTTTTAAATAGCATAAGTCTTTCATGGCTTTTCTACTACATGATCCAGTAAGAGACATCATTGACGTTATATTAAGCCATACAAGTCTTAATACCTGGGGTTCCCTTTAAGCGCAAAGCCCACCCAACAGCCAGTTTCATTGGTCAAATCCAAAATGGCTTAGGGTATGGATCAGAGTTAGAGGTTAGTGTTTGTTTAAGTGTTGTGTAGATAGTCAGCCCTGTAATTGGCATGACTGTTGAAATCTTTAGAATTGTTAATAGAGTTAACTGGTTTGGGGAAAAAAACATGCAATGTACTACCCTTAGAGTTGAACCTGCTTAAATGCTCTAGATAAGTTGTACTGGCAAAATATACTTTATTTTAAATAATTATTTTAGAAACAAATGTGACATTATTTGCCAGTTGTGTGGTATTATTGTGTCTGTACTTGTTGCAAGTGTAATCTAATTCACTGTTTGTTCTGTTATCCTGCATGCCTGCCAGTGGATTATAAAGGTGGGAATGGCTGTATGATTTCACCCTGCTCTTCTGTAAATACTCACTCAGTTCTTGCCACTAATGCACTAGCTTCTCAATATAAGACTAAAAAGTCTTTGTCCGCTGCCAAAGCCTGCATCCCTCAAATCCTTCCCTCCAAGTTTAAGCCCAAGCTATCACCCTCTACCGATGAGAGCCTGGAAAGGCGGACCGAGCTGACACACCAGCGGCCTAAAGCACACAGCTGTGAGGATCTACATCAGGGGGCTTGTAGCTCAAGCGATGGAGATACGACAGACGCCGATCACAGGTTAAATTCAGCTTGTAAGGGCGAGAGCAGCAACCTGCATAAAAATGGACCTGTGAGGAGCACAGCCGAGTTCTCCACCCTCTATCGGAACATGCACAACATTCAGAGGCCGAGCTCCGTGGGCTCCAGCCCCCACGGTAGTGTCCGTTGCTTGGCTTCCTTTTTTGAGAAGCCGGGGGACGACATTACCCTGGAGAGGACTGAGATCATCCCCCGGGATGCGGTCACGTTTCGGGTGATGGAGTTTGAGCGTATCATTCAGCGTTCGAACTCTGCGCCCACTCGGTCCGCCTCAATGCCCATACTCCCTAGTAACCCAAGTCCTTCCCACAGCCCTGGACCGACCTGCTTCCTCCAGTCCGCTCTGTCAGCGGAGACTCTAGTCATGCCAGAGCCTGCAAACACCAAGGACTGTCCAGCCATGAATACAGAGGCCCAGATCCCCACAGAGGAAGCTTCTGTATCGGACGAGTGCCCAAACACCTCAAGAACTGACTTCCCTTTGGATCTAAATGAGGGCAAATTGGAAGAGAAAAACAACTGTGTTCATGATTCTGCCAAAGAGACGCCCTCCGGCGAACCAACAGGTCATCATCACCATGATCACTTCCCTTTCCACACCAAACAAAGCAAGTGTAAAGGCACCTGTCCGGCTTCCTACACACGTTTCACCACAATCCTCAGGCATGAGCGCCAACAGGCCAACACCCAGCAGGAGAAGAAGTGCACTCCCCCAAGGAACTTGCTTCTAATGGGACCAGCCCCGTTCTCCTTACGGAGGTCCCTACACAGTCAACAGGCCAAAAAGACTTGTACCCTCTCTGCCATGAAGCCCATGACCGGAGATCTCATCTCGGCCAAGCTGAAGCCTTTGATTCCCCAGCGCCTGTCCTCTTTGGAGGTGCTGGAGAGGCTCAGTAATGGAGAGAGCTCTCCCTGTGAGGGGTGCAACTCGGATGACCTCATGGATGTGGAGGGCTCAGAAGCCAGTAAAGATCACTCTGAAGGTGGCTATATTGAGAGTGTCATGAGTGTCAGATTGTCCACACTCATGTTCGGGCATGACTATGTCTGTGATCACTCATCTTCCTCCAGCCTTTCTTTCTCCTGTCCGCTCCTCTGTCATCACGAGTGACTTTACTTTTTCCATTTCTGCCGTGTGCCGACTTTGTGTGGTTTGTAACCAGATTGGCATATTATCCATTTCTGTTGTGTAGTGTAAAAGTCTGTCATGTTTTTTTTTTTTTTTATTCTCAGACTTTTTTCCATTACCCTTTTAATATATTGTCCAGAATATATCTAAAAAACAACAACAGCAGATTTTTAAAAAGGCCATCATAGAGTAAGGTCTCCAAAAGTACCATCCTAGAGAACTTTTTGGTTTTTCCAAACAGATTTCAAAGCATTCTTCAATTAAGTTTCAGAAAAATCCTTCAATTTTCATAATTTGTGTATATTTGAACCTTTTCCAACAATGACTATTATTTTGAGATCCATCTTTTCACACTGAGGACAACTGAGGGACTCACTGATGCTTCAGAAGGAAACACAATTCATCAAGAGCTGGTGAAAAGGGTGCAGGTTCATTTGAATATTAGGGTAAATTTAACTTATTTCATAAAGTATCTTCTGTAGCTTCTGAAGGGCAGTACTAAATGAACAAATCTGATATTTAGGCAAAATAAGAAAAATATGTACATACTTTCAGTGTGTTTTCATTCAAATTTTTCACTCCCTGGCTCTTAAAGCATTGTGTTTCCTTTTGAAGCATCAGTGAGTGTTTGAACCTTCTGTAATAGTTGCATATAAGTCCCTCAGTGTGAAAAGATGGATCTCAAAATCATTCAGTTATTGTTGGAAAGGGTTCAAATACACAAAAATGCTGAAAAACAAAAGAATTTGTGGGACCTGAAGGATTTTTTGAAGAACAGCTGACAGTTTAACTGTTCAGGACAAACAAGGGACTCATGAAAAATGATCACCAAAAAAAAAAAAAAGCTGTGGATCCTTCTGCTAACACCACAGTATTAAGAATCAAGTGTATGTAAACTTTTAAACGGGATAATTTTTTATAAATTCAACTATTATTTTCTCTTGTGGACTATATGTAAACCTCTTTTATGTGAAATATCTTGTTCAGGTCAGTACTAAATCCCTCTTATTTTGGTAAAAACTTTATTTTGGATGTGATTAATCATGATTATGTATTCTAATTATGAATTATGTAATCAAATCATAAACAGTTGTATAATATAAAACTTTGACTTATAGTTATAGATTATATATTATTTTAGGTTTATTGTAAAATATTCAAAATGATAATTGATGTTAATGTTCTCCAGGAGCAAAATGAATGGAATTTTTACTTGTGTAAAATCACTGTTGCACTCCATTCTCCAGTCAGATTGCACTGATACAATCTGCATCAGTCTTTATATGCCCATTTTTTTAGTCATACCTGAAGCTCTCATCCTTCCATAGAATAATACCAAGATTTGGAAACTGAAAAAAATATTCAGGCCTTCCATGTTATTCTTCATGTTTCTTACGCATAGAAATTGTGCCTTGTAAATTATAGCTTCACAGATCTAAACTGAAATAAAAAAAGACATATTACACAAAATAGTGTAACCGTAACATGAGTCTGTTTTCACCTTGGTTTAGAGTTAGGAGCAGAGCACTCAAGTTATGTGTTGTGTATTTTTTTTATTAATTACATGTTTGTCTCACTTCATTTTTAAAGAATGTCAGAATGTTTTGTATTTTACCTTTTTTTTTTTTTGATGCATGCATCCTTTTATTTTGACAGACTATGGCTTATGCTTATCCTGCAGATCTCAAAAAACAAATTAATAAACTATTGTAATTTTAACCTGTAAGATATGTAAGCCATTGTATGTTCATATAATTTAGATATGTCTTTTATTTAATTTCTATTGTTGTATTTGTGTTCTCTTCAGAGTCTATATCATCCCCATCGACTCTTTCAATGCGGTGTATAAATGGACATTTCAAAGATATGGAGTGTTGTGCAATGCTTGAACCAAGACTGATTTGAATCATGGCATTTACTCTTTTTATGTAATTTTGCTTATCGTGGCAACAGAAAGTGAATTCTGTGTTTTTTCAAACAGACTCGGATTCCTCACATCCATTAAGCCAAGGAGAGCATGGAGAAAACTCAGATGAGGCAGTCCGGAAACGCTACGGAGATAAAGAGGTGCCATTTGTTTTGACATTATCTTCCCACCACAAACAAATCATTTTCTTAATCAGTATATTTATGTTGTTGTCCATGAACAGTGTGTAAACATCCTTAAAACAAGATTATTTTGTGTGTGAAGGAAAATTGATAATATGACTTTCTTTACTTGTTTTTTTCCAAAGAGTACATCCTGAAATTAAGTAGAATTTTCTGGCCCACTGACAAAATTAAACAGTAAAATGAAAACCAAACTGATATAAAATGTTATCTGCAAAAAGGGTGTATTAAGGGTGATATTTTACCTGAAAAAAAAAAAAAGATAAAGCAGCATGTTTTATGCAGATTTATTTTGCTGCTATACAATGTGGTAAATCTGTAATAGGCATAAACCCCTCTCTTTCTAAATTAAATGCCTGTTTCTTTTTAAAGAAAATTCTGGAAGAGCAGAGACGGTTAAAGCGAGAGCAGGAAGAGGCCGATACAGCTGCTCGGAGACATGCTGGGCTGGTTGTGACTCATCAACAGTTCATTACTAATGACCGCTTTGGTGACCTGCTGGTTATTAATGAGAAAGAGAAGAGAAAAACCTTAGAGGTGACATCCCTTTTATTTATGCTTTAAAGTATATTGTTTGATGCTTCCTCTCCTTTTGTGTAACCAAGAGAGTTGCTGTGATATAATGGATGTAGTACTGTGCAATAATGCTAATGGTCTCTTACTGTCTGCAGAGGACTCCTGCTCTGGCACGATTTGACTTCAGAGCGGAAAGTTTAAAGTAAGTTTCTCACAATTCAGATCTAAGGATATAAATAAGACCATCACGTGTATGTTAACAGCATGTCAGATTTATAATACTTCATCATAAATCTAACAACGTTTTGTTTACCCTTAATTAGGGAACTACCATTTCAAAAGGGAGATATTGTATACATCTACCGGCAGGTTGATCAGAACTGGTTTGAGGGAGAGCATCATGGAAGAGTTGGGATTTTTCCACGCAGCTATGTTGAGGTACATTTCAATTTCCTTTTTTCTTTTATTATTATTTCTAGAGTTTTCAAATGTGTGCAGTAAACTCTCTTCTGTTATGCTGTTTCTCCAGCTCTTGCCCCCTACAGAAAAGGCTCAGCCCAAAAAGAGTGCTCCAGTCCAGGTGTTGGAATATGGAGAGGCTATGGCTCGATTCAATTTCACTGGTGACACTGCTGTTGAAATGTCTTTTAGAAAGGTAATATACACTGTTTTAGCAATTTAATGAAGCCTACACTTTAGTCTAAGGGTTGGCAAACTTAAAGGGATCATGACTGTCCATTTATAATGTTACCAAGATTTTTACATCCAAAAACATAATTTAGATGTAATAGGCCATTTTCTGTCCTGTTTGATTCCTCTCATCAGAGCGCTCTGTTAGAAAAAAGCATGGCAAATTGTAGACTCAGAAGTAAAAGGCGCACTGCTATGATTGATTGCCTAACAGTTGTGTATGTTTGACAGCCTACATCTTTCTTAGATGGATGCTGCTGTGATTTAGGTTAAAAACACATAAATACTTAGTACATATCAAACGATATGTAATAACAGACAAAGCAATAGTGACCACGTAATAAAAACAGTTACTCACACTTATGAGTACAACATTACTGTCGGATTGGATATAGTCGCACAGCAAAATCCTGCATCAAATTGTGGCTTGTTTGTAAATAAATCCCCAAAACAAACCACGGAAACAATGAAAAAGTTCTTATTGATGTGGTCTGAATAAAATAAAGTAGTGCTGTCAGTCGATTAAAAAAAAATAATTAAATCACACTTTCTGAAATGAATGCGCCTAACATTTCAGTTTTTCAATATATCAGTTTTACTTCTGTATTTCAATAATTTCACATTCAGTCTTCTAATGTAACATACACAGTATTTTTTAATATTTGTTAAATATTTTTTATATGACTGAAGGTATCACTGATACCTACAGTATATTACTGATGTCTCTAGGAATCTGTTATTTTTTCCCCTAATATTTAATAACTGACTATAGCCATTCAACATTACAGTATAATTAAGAGCTATTAATTTTAATATTTATTACACAAAAATAACTTCAATTTAAGTGAACTTAAAACAATCTTCACATAGCCCTTCAGCAAGCAGGAAATATACAGAAATCGAATGAAGTTCGATTCAAGCACTAACTATCTTGTCATTACTTGTTTAGAAGTATTTGGTCCGTGTTACATTCAGAATTAATTTGAAAGTCGCATCAGCATTTGCTTGGAAGCAAACCGAGACCCATCTTTTCATATGGCAGTGTTCACACTTACTCAAATGAACGGCACTAACAGCAATTGCACCAGAGTTTGTTTTAACTAAACCAAACATGACAAGTAAATACTAAAATCAAAGTTTTAGTAAAATTTGTGCATGCAATTGAATTGTGTGCGCTAAGAGTATAACGGCTGACAGGACAGGAAAAAACATTTTTACTGACATATGGCCTGAGAACATCTCATTTAACCACAGTTCATTGTTGTACTACTGAAACTCCGTCGTCACCTGTACCCTTTCCGCACTCATTTGACTGCGCCTGGTGCTGAAGTGAAGCTGGTGTGCCATGTAAAAAAAGGTCTCCCGTTTGATGTGGTCGTAAAGATGTTCTGGCACTAAATAAAGAAAAAAATTAAGAAAAAAAGACAGAAGCAGCATTTGTGAGTGGGGTGGCCAAACCTAGCCCAACCACTGTGTTAACTGCCTTAAATATTTTTCAAGCCGTAAAACTCGAAAAATGAATTGCTTGCATTAAACCACAAAGTTTGGCAGCACTAACGTGTATTGTCTGTGTAATGTCTGCAGAAGCTAATTCAGAAATCTTGTCTGCCTGTAGGGGGAACGTATTACACTGATTCGGAGAGTAGATGAGAACTGGTATGAAGGCAAAATTTCTGGCACCAACCGGCAGGGCATCTTCCCCGTCACATACATAGAGGTGCACAAGAGACCCCGAGTGAAAAACGGAGTGGACTACCCTGATCCCCCTATCAGCCATTCACCTCACCGGAGCACTAATGCCTCTCCACAGGTAAACCCCTGACAAAATCCACGACTCTTGGGTCTATCCTCTCAACTCATGTGAATTTTCGTAATTTTCCCATTCATTTTTATGTTTTCTCGTAAAGTTGTTCTCACGGTTTCACCTTTCCATTTCCTCCTTCCTTTATTGTTTCCTCTGATTCCTCCTGACTCCTGGCCTTGCCCTCCAAAAAGCCCATTCGTAATCGGCTCACCACCTCCCCTCTTCCTCTCCCGCGGTCTCCCCGCCGCTCAATCTCCCCTGAAGTCCACGCCATCTCCAATGAGTGGATTTCGCTCACTGTGGGCGGAGTCAGCAGCAGCCCCCCCGCCGCACCCACTCCACCCCTCCCTCCTCTGCCAAGCACTTTATACCGCTTGGGCGAATATCTGCCTCCTTCCATGTCAGCCAGTCCTGTGCCTCCCATCAGCGGCAGCCCTTACTGTGTTTCCCCCATGGCTTCTCCCTCCACATCTCCTTTACCCCCACCCTATCCGCCCCGCCCCTGCTCGGCCACCCCGTTCCTCACCTTCACTCCACCTCAAGGCGAGGACTTCCTTCTTTCTCCTCCTTCTCCCCGCTTGTCCCGCAGTCTGAGTCCCTGTGGGGGTGCTGGGCTCGAGGGTTGGCTTACTGGGGGCAACAGGCTGGATCAGGAGTTTCAGGAAGGGGATGGGGCTGAAATAGACAGGTCTGGCAGCCTCCGCAAGGCTCATTACAGCAGGAACAATAGCCCAGCAGAGGTATCTTCTGCATGGTGTGGTGTGTTTTGTTTAAGGTGCCCATCATACGGTGCCTGAGCTCAAGGGAGGTCACTGTTTTCATAGGCACGAATTGTAGATCTAACATGTTGAAATAGGAAATCATATCTGATCCATCTGGTTATGCTAGTGAGTTTCAATCACACTTTTGAGGCTTCCACGCTATTGAGAGAAACACAGATGAAAAGGAACTGATGCATGAACCTCTAACATGATTAGCATGAAGTCTGGATGTTGACATTTTTTTATGTTGCCTATAATGAAATCTTGCATGATAAGAGTGTGTACTGTATTCCTCCCCGTTTACCATGTGAAACTCAGCACACTGAAATGAAAGACAACAAAAATTGTCGATTACATTGTTTCACCACCAGGTGGCGATAAATTACTGTTAAAAAATGTATTGGTCTTTTAATCATTCATTCAAATTTTTTTTTGAATGAGGCATTTCATATTTTGTCACAGCCTCTAGTAAATTACATGTTATTTTGCTCAGTTCAGAAATGTGGGAGAACCCTGATCGTTTATAAATAATTTGATAACAAATATTGATATATATGCTTCATTGTGATTGATTTAAGCATATAATGTAATTAATCAGACAAAAAATATTGACTGACAGCACTGATTTAGATTAATAGTAGTTGGTTAATTCTGTGTAACTTGTTGAAGAATTTTGTATCTGCGTTCAAATGACACTACCAGTCAAGATTTGTTTCTCTTCTGCTCACCAAGCCTTCATTTATTTGATCCAAAGTACAGCAAAAACAGTACAATTTTGAAGTATTTTTACTTTTTACCATTTACTAGTTTTTACTATTTTAGAACTGCTTTCTATTTGAGTATATTATGTATTCGGGTATTTAAAAAAAGGCACGAAGTTGATTTAAATTGACAAGAAACCTTTACATTGTTACAAAAGATTTCTATTTTACATAAACGCTGCTTTGCCATCACAGGAATGAATTACATTTTTAAAAACATGAAAACAGAAATAGTTATTTTAAATTGTAATATATTCAACAATATTTCCATTTGACTGTATTTATGGTAGCCTAAATAACAGCAGCCTTGGTGAGCATAATAGACTTACTAAAAAAAAACTAAAAAGTCTTACTGACTTGTGAACTTTTGTTAGCTACAGACACAAGAAATATAAGACTATTTTCACTAGAGGGCAGCATGTTGTCACAATGTTTTAATGTTTGATTGAAGTTTTATAGGAAATGTGGTGACTTCTACTAACTCACAGTCTTATTCTGGTTTCATATGTGTTTGATGTACTGCAAGGTTGTACTGCACACCTCTGCAAATAATAATGGATTGATCAAATGACAACTTCATGGATGAACATGGACCATTGTACACAGACATATATGGTATATGTTAAAAAAAGGCAGATAATTTGATTCATGTTCTTTGTTTTCACAGCCATTAAGAAATGATGTAGAATATTACGGGCGATCTTCAAGAAGTCCTGTCATGCTGTTTGACATCCAAGACAACAACATGAATGCCAATTCATTTACGGTAAATTAACTTTCATGAAGTCATAATTACTCTTAGATGCACATACTGCTCCATACTTGTTTCTTGATGTCATTTGTATTGCGTGAATATGAATGATGAATACGTTTCATATTCAGTTTTGGTTGGTCCCTATGAGATGCATCACAATCAATCACAAGGCTCATCTCAGTGTTTTATTTTATGTGGTATCTAATCCTGAAACTCATCCATATAATGCATGAAAGATTTCTGTACCCTGCAAGTAAGCCTGTCCTATATGATTGTGTGGCTCCTTCCACATGCACTCACTCTGTTGTCTTACTCTTCCATGCTTATCCTCTGGACACTACCATCTTTTCCGGCTTTCCTGGTATTAATGGACATTCCCTTCTTTCTGCCCTGTTACTATCTTCTCTAACCACACCGCCCCTTCCTCAAACTCAATTTTTCATCTGAATGACTGACCCTACTTCCTGGTTTGTGGCCACCTCTTGGGCCGACTCTTCCACCAATAGGAGGCAGTGTGTAATGAGATCATGAATATTGCAGAGACCTCAGTGAGGTACTGCAGCACTTTGTCACGCCCTATAGACTCCGCCCACCGACTCCTGCCTCCTCCCAGTAAACACTCTCTCATCATTTCCCAGCAACCCCTGTCCCAGAGCAGCAGTCCTGAGCCTGGACGCATGAGCTGTGGGGTGTAAGTATGATCTACCTTAGTGTGTTTCTGTGTCGATGCACCTGTAGTTTTCACTGACCTGCACCGTAAAAGGGATAGAAAATTCTGTCATTGATTACTCACCCTCATATTGTTCCAATTCCGTAAGACAGAGCTCAGAGAGCTCATGGATTTCATCAAAAATATCTTAATTTGTGTTCTAAAGACGAACGAAGGTCTTACGGGTTTGAAACTACATGAGGGTGAGTAATTAATGACAGAATTTTCATTTTTGGGTGAACTAACCCTTTAAAAATGTAGCAAATCCTTGTGGAATTTTCAACAGTTTTGAATGATGCTAAATGCTCAGTATTAAAATTCTAGTCTTCAAGTCATACTTTTTGACCATAAAATGTATTTTTACACAAGCTTTTTAAATTAGCTAGTAAAAAAAAATTAAGTAGTAACACAGGAACAGTTTACAATAAAAACTGAATTCTAGTTACATTTAAGAAAGTAAGTTAGTTGAATTATATACAGTACGTTTTGTGAGAGAATGGAAAAGCATTGAAATATAATTTCTCACCATGTCCCTGCATTTGTTTGATCAAAAATAAACAGTACGATTGTGAAATATTATTATAATTTAAAATAATTGTTTCTATTTTAATATACACTGCCTTTCAAAAGTTTGAGATTTTTTATGTTTTTTAAAGAAGTCTTTTCTGCTCATCAAGGCTGCGTTTATTTGATTAAAAATACAGACATAAAAAAAACAAAGAAACAACAATAATATTGTGAAATATTATTGCAACTTAAAATAGTGGTTTTATATTTTAATATACTTTAAAATAGAATTCATTCCTGTGAAGCAAAGCTGAGTTTTCAGCATCATTACTCCAGTCTTCAGTGTCACATGATCCTTCAGAAATCATTCTAATATACAGATTTATTTTTAATGTTGGAAACAGTTGTGCTGCTTGATATTTTTTGGAACCTGTGATACTTTTTCACAATTATTTGATGAATAAAATGTTACAAAGAGCAGAATTAATTTTAAATAGAAAATTTCTTTCTTTCTTTGAAAGAAATGAATACTTTTATTCAGTAAGGACGTGAAATTGATAAAAAGTGATAGTAAAGATTTTGACATAGTGTTAGAAAAGATTTATATTTTAAATAAATGCTGTTCTTTTTTTAACTTTTTATACATCAAAGAATCCTGAAAAAACTATCACAGGTTCCAAAAAAAATATTAAGCAGCACAACTGTTTCCAACGTTGATAATAAACAGAAGACTGCAGTAATGGCTGATGAAAATTTAGCTTTGCATCATATCTCAAAAAAATATATATGTTAAAGTATATTAAAATAGATAACTGTTATTTTAAATTGCAATAGTATTTCAAATTATATCCTTTTTTTTATATTTTTAATCAAATAAATGGAACTTTGATGAGCATAAGAGACTTCTTGTGTAGTGTACTTTCAAATGTAATTTATTCCTGTGATGCAAAGTTGAATTTCCAGCAGCTATTACTTCAGTTTTCATTGTTATGATCCTTCAGAAATCATTTTAATATATATATATATTTTTTTGGTGTTCACAAAACGTCTTATTATTATTAATGTTAAAAACAATGGTGCAGTTTAATATTTTTGTGAAAAATGTGATTTCGAAGGATTTGTTGATGTTTGTTGTTGAAAGCTCAAAATAACAGAAATGGAACTCTTTTGTAACATTATAAATATTAAACTAATAGTTATAAATATTACAAACTCTAGTGACATGATACACTTATTTAGCCTTGTTTTAAGTTATACATATCAACTTTTTATGAGCTGACTGCAGGCACAGTGAACCCTCTGCGGAGTGTGTAGTGTGACACATTATAAAACCAACTGTGTCAGAGAAAATTGCACGCAGTGCTGAACTGAAAGACTAAACAAGCCTTTAGATTTAGTCAATACTGTGTGATTCAGTACTTGTAGTTTCCCTTTCCATGTGTAATGATGTGTTGTGTTCTGCTGTAGATTTCAGGCTCTGTACAATTACATGCCTCAAAATGATGATGAGTTGGAGCTACAGGAAGGAGACCTGGTCAGTGTCATGGAGAAATGTGATGATGGCTGGTTTGTGGGTATGTATCATTAATCATTGTATTGATTCTCCATAAAGTCACCTCTCTCATACTAAATCCATATTATATATGATGCTACGGTGCTACTAAATCAATTTTCAACCAATATTACCCACCTTAATGCGGAAGTAAGCCTATCGGCGAGACTTCTGATGTATTAGCTGCTATAGGAAAATAGAGAATAACAACATTGCAGTAAACAATAAAACTGTTTGCACTACAAACCAGTGAGTTCATAATTAAGATGATACATTAAAATAACTAGGGCTGCCCTCGACTAAGGATTTTTCTGGTCAACTAGTAGTCGCTCATTTTAAGCATTAGTCGACTAATCGTACTTTTATTAATAAAACATTTAAATCATTATAATGAGCCTTTAATTGCTTACATATCCTAATAAGCGCTTAAGCACGCATAAAGCTTGCTCGCCCCGCAGATGTAATGATTATAAATGTGTCTGGGAAAAACAATAAGTATGTTATAAAAATGTTTTACTTTTACCTGTATGCCCAAAAATGAGGGAGTAAGCTATTCTAAGAGCAAATTACCACACCGGCGCATCCATCTGTCCTGCAGTAAGCGCATGTCTGTTCAGCTTCCACACAGACAGCCCACATTTCTCTAGGTCAGTGGTTTGCAAACGTTTTTAATATATGTATATATAGCCTAATTTGCGCGCATTGGGATTGTCGCTCTCTGAACGCGGGATATTAAAATTGCTTTTGAATGCGTGCCGCATTTTGCTTTCGTTTTAACGGTTGCGTGAAACTCTCCGCGGTACAGAACGTGCATTCTACAGGCGAGTCTATAGGCTTTGTTATGACAGGATTAAATAGCTTGCAGAACTCAGGACTGAACAAAAAGTCCGGCGTTTTCAGCGGTGAGTGGAACTGATAACTCACTAACTGCTAAACGCAAATACAGATACGCACTTAACATTACATTGTACAACATTACATGTAAAGTTGCTACTTACGTTTCAGATAATAAGCCATATTTGAGGTTGATGAATGTTGGGTGTACTGCCCAATGTATACTGTGTAACTATTACCACACAAACTATAGCCATTAACGATTTCTCCGTGAGATTTATTTATTTATTTAATTCTGCGACTAAACGACTAATAAAATTTTGGTCGACCAAGCCTTTTCTGGTCAACTAATGCTTAGTCGACTATTAGGGGGCAGCCCTAAAAATAACATGGTACTACACACCAATTTGCAATTTTAAACAAGCTGTTTTGTACAGCTAAAAATAGCTGGACTCGGATGAGTCCGGAGACCCTTAAAATTTACAAATGGCCACACCTGCTCTTACCAGAAGAAAAAGGTGGATAGAGCTCTGTTGTTCTGGAGTTGTACGTTTTCATTTTATTTGTACCCAGACTCTTATATATGTATTGGGTTCTCTGTGCAGGTACATCCAAGAGGACAAAACAGTTCGGCACTTTCCCAGGAAATTACGTGAAAGCTGTTAATTTGTGACATAATACATTTGAAGAAATAATGGTTTGTATGAAGAGATTCTAGCACTATGCTTAAGCAGCCTGACCCATTTGGGACACTCTACCTGTTGACGTCAAATGAAGACTTTTCTTCCCCCCCTCCAAAATGTGGTCCTTCCCAGATGAATGTCCAGGTATGTGATCAGTAAGGTGTGCGGCATGTCAGCGGAGAACATGCAGTTCAACTGTACTACAGTGGCAGCATTTGTTGAAGGATTTAGAAGAATACATTGCTTTTCGAAAATGCTCGGACTCAACTAAAAGCCATTAATATAAAATATATCCGACTTGGAAAAGGTGTTTAAGTTTACAGCTGCGATTTGTACTGAAGTACAACTTCATCACATACCTGACATTACTGAAAAACATGAAGTTCTACAATTTATTTTTGCTATGAATGCTCGATGGACTTTGAGTGTGACCGCTAGAGATGACAGCGTATTGAAAGCATGTTTGTATTAAGGGTTACAGGTCAGAGAAACTCTGATAGGATCATAGAAGTTACGTTTAGGCATTTTGAAGTGTTTAAATTTCAATTCACACACCCATGTAAAAAAATGCATATTTATTAAGCTTTTTTAATCATACTCTCATAAAGAGTATGATGTAAATTTCTATTCCGATGAGGGCTCAAATGATGAGACAACAACATTAGTATTTGCAAATCCAAGCAAAGCCATTTGTAAACATCAAAATGATGTAAATCAGTGTTGGTTGTGTTAAGGAGGATAATGTCACAGCACTTACTGTACTTACTGTAGATTTTATTGACATACGAAATTTCGGTAACACTTTACAGTAAGGTCCGATTTGTTAACCAACTATGAGCAACTGTTGTTAACAAATGAAACCTTATTGTAAAGTGCTACCAAATTTCTGTTCATAAGACTAGATGGAGTGACCAACTCTAGAAACTCCAGCTCTAAAAAGCTTTTTAATTGGTAACAAAAAAGAATCAAGCTTTAAACGCTATGTAACGTAGTGAGGTGAAGGGCTACAACTAAACCCCACTAAACAGATGCTTTGCCTCAAAACATACTATTTATTTGCCAGAGTGGTGCATATTTTGCTCTTTCAGTAATCCATTTTTGAACTGGTTGTTCTGAAGAGTGTATTACAAGTCTGAGGTGCAGTATTTACCTCTGTTATCATTAACCCAGGTACCATTTGACAGTGACATTTACATAGTGTTATGACTGCTAATACGGTTGCATGTTGGGAATCGATGATCCATATAAGATTGCCGTACCTCATTTTCAAAGTGCCATTCACAGTAGAGGATGCTACATGTGGACCGTTGTGTTCATTTAGTACGGTAGTCTCCATTGATTAGCTTGTGGTCTTCCTTAACTGAATGTAGTTCACATCTACTCCGGGTTGTAGATTTGCTTTTGCTTCCTTTTAAGAAGTAGAATTGCAAATTTGAAGATATCTTTTTGAAATTGTGTCTTTTTGAATCCCCCCTTTAGTTTTATACGGTCCATTCCATATAATGCCAGAGAACGTGCTGCTAGAGAGCATGAGGGTCTTCTAGGACTCTTACGGTGACCAGCCTTCCGTCCAATTAAAAATGAAAAAAAGAATCACTTGGACAGAAATGAGTAATTTAAAGCATCTAGATGATATATTTTGAATTTTTTAAACCAGTGGTTGATACTAAACCCTTTGTCAAAAGTAATCACATAGAAGATCAACAAGGAATTATAATACGTATATTGAATATGAACTTGAAAATGTGTTTTGGCCATTTGAACCGTTCTAAGATAGCGTAGCATATCTGAATGTAGTGCTCTGAGAAACTTTTAACTTGGATGTGAACACAGTTGAAATTCACAATTTTCCTATTCTGTCAGAGTTGTAAATATGTAAAGTAAAATGAATGAAAGCGATGGGAGTTACAGCAACCTCTATGAATATTACAGTTTATATTAAATGAAGAATATTAGGAAAGCACAGAGATTTGCGTAACACAGGCCGTCTCATATGACTGAACGCGTGATTCTGACACTGTGTTGGGATTGAAATGCCTTTCTGTCTCATGGCTTCATTGAACTGTGCCTCATTTAGTTTTATTTTTTTGCCTTGAGGTCAACACGTTACTTTTTAAAAGTACGTTTTTAGTGTGTCACAGGAGACAATTACAGAATCCGTTACCGCAATCACATGAGTTATTCAAGAGTGTGAGATGACACCCGAGATGTTTAATGTATAATTATTACTTTGTGGTCTGTATGCAGAGGCGAATTTTGCATTTTTTGTTTGTTTTTGTTTATTTGCAGTGCTGTTACAATTACAATGAATTTAAAACAATATTTACTGCTGTGATTGCCTCATTATGCAATATTTAATAAACAATATTACAGCTTTTGAGTGACTTTGTTTGTTGTGATGTGCAAGGCCTGTGCAAATGCTACACACTCTTTATGAAGGAATAGTAAAATATTTCAGTTTAAATCCCATTATTTCTCACCAGTTAATATACAAATCATTGAAAGTGCTTACATTTATTTTGTGTAAGAAGTTTTCTGGAAAAAATTCCATATTATTCCCTCCGTTCGGCTAATGTGTTATTTTGTTAACACACTCATGGCCTGTGCATTCTAGCTTGCTTGATTTATTTTAGTTACGTGCATTTACGATGAATAGAATATCAGATCTCTGTCATAAGGCCAAAAATAAATGCAAAAAATTGATTGCTTTTTTGCATAGTTGTTTTTGACTCATGAAAACTGTAACAATGTGTCTTACAAGGTAACACAACGTAACCTTGCTCTCACTTGAAATATTTCCCCACATCCTTGTGGGTAAGTCCCTGAATTTGAGATTATTGTACCTGGAAAGTCCTTGAAAGGTCGTTCAACTTTAAGTTAACCAAGTTGTGGGAACCCTGGGGTTTGTACTTGGATCACGGTTTGGTCAATTACCCCCAGATACGTGGCCAAATTGGCAATACTTGGATGTAAACAACAGCATTGACTGCGCGGTTAATGTACTACTGAATATGTTTTTCTGCTAATTTATGCTACGTGTGGAAGCTGCTAAATCATATAGAGAGAGACTTAGTAAGCAGGGAAGGGTGCAATATTTTGACAAACTAAAGTTAATAGGTGGTAAAGATACATACGGGCAGTATTAATTTAAAAGACATTAGCCTTCACCTACCTGACTGGAAATTATAAGAACATGTTTGTTGTCGAGATTTTTGCCCTCGAAATCCTGGTTCAGTTTGGTCACAGACGCCTTCTTTCCTCAGACAGTTTTTGCATTCTTCTCCTTGATTTGTAACTTTAGGCAGTCTTTAGTACTCCAAATGTTTTCCATGGTCCGACCGATTAGTACAGCCCAAAACATGACAATAATTGATTATTTTCAGCAGCAATAATCAGCAAAAATATGCGAGTTCCGTTCGGTTTAGTGGCATTGTTTACATTCAGTGCCGCCAACATTAATGGCGGCAAAGTGATGACAGTGAAAACACTCTATAGTGGACTTCAATTTAAGGGAGCCAACTAAACTGCCGTTTAAGTGCAGCTTTAAAGGGCTCTAAACGAACCCAGTCGAGGAATAAGAGTCTTATCTTCTGAAATGATCGGTCATTTTCTACAAAATAAAAATGTATATACATTTAAAACACAAATGCTCGTCTTGCACGTAGCCAACAAACTTGCGCCACGCTCCACCTAATTTAATATATCCGTTGCAATACCACGCAATACCACTAAGGGGCAGCAGGGACAAAGGAATGTCCTCCTGCGTTTAAAAAAACACAACCTCATCTGACTGCTTGTCTTGAAGTGAAAACTTTGTAATGAAACACAAATTAAAAACAGAAATAACGCTTTCAGAAAACGATGATACATTAACACTGTAAGGTGCAACGCGATCACAGTACAGCATAAACACAAGGTAAGTGTGATACTATGTTCCAGATGTTTGAAATTAACATACTGTACACTTGAAAAGGTAAATTGAAATGAGGGGGTAAACACTCAGTAGGACGCTGATTATGTGACACGGAAACACTAGCATCTAATTTTCCCCAACCACAGGTGGTAAATTCTGTTTGTTCAATTTAATCATTTAACACCAATTGTGTTTCTATTTGTTCACTGAGGATTCTGTTGAAACAGTAGGGGACAACCTGTGTAAATGTTATGTGTTTTAAACTGACTAAATGTAAATGTTTAACATCATTTACTAACAGTAGTCAAAGATTACTTCTCTTTTTTTGCTTACTTGCAAAAAGAAAAAAAGGAAATTCTACAGAAGCCAGTGGTGCTTTTAGCCCTATACATACTCAGCATTTTATTAAAAAATAATAATTAAATGTAATAAAGATCTTATTTTCGCATAAAGCTTAATCAAGTGTCAAGTTAACAGAGCAGCTTGGAATGTCTCAGCAGCTCAGAAAAATGTTGACTTGTTAAGTTTTAACAAGGAATCCCAAATACTGACCTACTTCAGCTCTGCTGGAGTCAGAATTGTTCATTTAAAGCTCAGAGGGGTTGCTCTCTGCATAATGTTTATCTTTTTCAGTTGAGGAAGCGCACTTTTGTTTCATGGTGCTGGGTAGATGTTGTAATGTCGGTTCTCCATGCTTTGATCTAACAGCACTGCACTGATCAAATACACTGAATGCATCCAGGCTAATAATCTTTACTTAATTATTTATTTTTTTCTTTTGTAGTCTGAGTGATTGATCAAACATGTCAAAATGTTAATTGCTGTAGAGGTGCTGCGCTCAACAGGGGTTCAGGAATCACTATGGAATAATCAGCTCCCTCTGCAATAAAAAGAGGAGAGAAATCTTTGCCTTTTGGAGAGGCAGAAAACTCTGATTCCTCCATGCCTTTTCTCTGCTGCATGGTTTCAGCTACAATGGGCTTTCCTCTTTTATAATGCAGAAGAAATGCACAATAAGGACACATAAATCCTTGAAGCTTTTGACAAGTTTTAACTGTTAAAAGTGTGTGAGCTTCCACTCTGTAGAGCATATTTGTGTTCATGTAGACAGTACACAGCCTGTCCTTAATTTGAAACAAAATGAAATTATTAATAAATGAGAGGAGGCCAACTAAGGAGACACTAACTAGGAGCAGTTGCAAGAACTTTTCCTAATAAGGAATAAACTTTCAGGACATAATTATTCATCCGTCAATTCCCATGGCTTGAATATTTTAACAGTGTTCCCTCATTTCCATTTTATAGTATCGTCACTGCTCTATTCACAAACAAAAGAGAAGCAAACAAAAATTAAGATTTTTATTTTTTACATATCAGCAGGAAAATTGTGACTTCTTTTTTAATATAATCATTTTGTCCTCCACATCCACCAATTAGCCCTTGGATAAAAACTTGAAATGAAGTGACAGAAGATGTTAAGGGGTATGATTCATCTTTAAAGAAGTTGAATTTCACAGATGCAGTGAATACAGTTAGATTTAGTTAATTTAATATGTTGATTTTGCATTATACAGTATACTTCTGTTATATTTTCCATCGATCTTACTAAAGACACATTCTTACATCATTAGTGAATACATTTCAGTATTAGTGATACAATTAACTAATGCTAAAACTAATAATAAACTCTTATTCATCAATTGTGCGCTAAAGTGCAAACTCTTTGAGAATACCTCATTTAGTCACTTAACACCGTATTGTGTTTCTATTGTTTGTTCACTGAGGAAACAGTATAGGGACAACCTACAGAAGTGTATTGAACGTACAGTAAACTAACTATTAAAGATAATAAAATGTAAAATGTTTTCTTTAATAACCTTGTTAACATTTTTTTTAATCAATTAATACAAGGATACAATTCATCACAAAGGAAATACTGATATAATCAAACTAAATACATTAGTGAACTAGGTGAAAGTCTCAAATTCACAATAACATGCATAACTTACTTCAAATATACTGTTATCATTTCAGCATCTCTGTAAAATCTTCTTTGGGATTTAACCCGTAGTGCAGGACGTTCTCTTTAAGCGAGGCCCAAGCCATGCGTTCTGTGGTGAAGTTGGCGGCCCAGTCCCCTGAGGAGGACACAACAATAGCTCCTCCGCATCCCTTCACTCTCTCCCCCATGTACTGAAGTGAAGCGTCGGCAGCGACTGTGGCTGATTTCCCTGCATTTCACAAAGAAAACACTCAGGTATGTGACAGTGTCAGCAAAGTTAGCAGCAGAAGTTGAAAATTTTAACTGAATTGAAAAGAAGTTTATCTGGCTGGCATCAGCTGACCATGTATTTTTGCTGTACTTCCTCAGAAGCTTTTCTGATCAATGAGAACTGAATAAATAAAATGATAGGGATTCTTAAAATCTGTAAGTTTACAGGAATAGTTCACCCAAGAATGAAAATTCTGTCATAATTACTCACCCTCATGTCGTTCCGAACTCGTAAGACCTTTGTTCATCTTCAGAACACGAATTATATATTTTTGATGAAATCCGAGAGCTTTCTGACCCTGCATGGACCGCAACACAACTGACACGTTCAAGGCCCAGAAAGGCAGAGTGGACATTGATAAAATAATCCATGTGACATCAGCAGTTCAACCTTAAGTTTATGTTATGAGAAAACATTTTGTGTCAGTCTTTGATGCGAGTTCAAGAGAGAACTACGGCATAAAACTACGGTTGAGCCACTGATGTCACATGGACTATTTTTAATGATGTCCTTACTACTGCGTGTCAGTTGCGTTGATGTCTGTGGACCAGAAAGCTCTTAATTTGTGTTCCGAAAATGAACGAAGGTCGTACGGGTTTGGAACATCATGAGGGTCATACATTTATGAGAGAATTTCATTTTTGGGTGAACTATCCCTTTAAATAAGGCTGTAAACATATATTAATCTGGCAACACTTGTTACTGTTACTGTCCACCCTTAATACATTTTATTCAGCAAGGATGCATTAATTTGCTCAGACAGTGACAGTATTTTACAATGTTCAAATCAATGCTCTTTGGAATTTTCTATTCATCACAATTTTTTACACAATTATAAGCAGCACAAATGAAACTGCAAATCTGCATATCAGAATGTTTTCTGAAGGATGGAGTAATGACTGCTGAAAATTTGGCTTTGCCATCACAAATTATATTTTAAAACATATTAACATAGAAAACTGTAAATTGTAATTATATTTTTGTTTGGTGAGCATCAAAAAGAAAACTTGCCAACCCCAAACTTTTAAAAGTGTACACAGGTTCATTCAACTTCACAACATTTTCTATTGTGCTTGTATTTTTCTGGTGTTTTCCAGCACAAGAGAAAAAAAAAAAATCAAGAGCATTTGATCTCTGTGTGCCGTATGATGAAATACTGCACCGACAGTGTATGTGTCCTTAGTGACCCTGTCCAGGTCACACAACGAACAATATATGTTGCTCTCATGGTTTTCTCATTCCATCAGTCTTAGTATTGCAGTCTTAGTAGTCCAACATCGAAAACATCAGCCGTGCAACAAGACAAACACTGCAACAGTATTAAAATATCCCTAATGTTATTAGCATTAAAATCTTTGCATTGTTTGCTTTTTTCTTTATGGATTCAGCTGTATTTAGCTACAATGTCTATTTTTAGTTGTCTTGCATCCTTCTCGTTGAGTCCTGTTCCTTGTTCTTCAGAGCAGTGAATTAATTTTTTTGCTTTAACTGGGGACTCATGAACCTCTTGCCAAGTATTAAAGCTTTTATGCTTTCATATTATTATAAGTAATGGTGCCAATGGTACCAATAACCAATGTTATATAAAAAAAACTATTATTTAAAACTCTAAATGAATTGATCACACAAATTAACTACACAAGTTAGCTGAGACCAATGGCAAGCCCAATAATTGATAAAATAATGAACTGCTATAAAAAAAACAACAACAGAGTGGTTGCGCTTGCAGCATCATTACCACAGAATGCCAAAGCAAACAATAGCCTGCTGACCCTTCACACTCTTTCCTCAGACAAACACACACCTCATTATCATCTGCCTACTGTGGCAGCACATCCGATCCTTCCTGATTCTCTCTCACACACACACACACACACACACACACACACACACACACACACACCAATTAAAATGACTGGCAACAGCCGCATCCGATTTTTGTGCGGTTTGACATTCATTCTGCTTGGTTATACAAAATCTGATAATAATAGCAACATGTGGGTGAGGGTAAAGGGGTAGAGATGATCGAGACCTTGCAAGCCGAAACAATATGAACACAAATTGCATAAGAGTAAAAACACAAACAAAAGAGAAGACACACCAGGGGGAAAAACAAATGGGTGATAAGAATTTTTAATTCAAAATACACAAGAAAATACTGAAAATTAAGTCTTATTTAGCCATTATTGTTTAATTGTCTTTTTATGTAATTTGTAATTCTGTGATATTGATTAACCTAGTATCTAACTGGACTTTGACAAATATTGAATTGACACTTTTTTTATTTTTTTTTATTTTTTTACATTTTACAGAATTTTTTTTTTTATAATTCTCATAAATATAATGCGCACGGCTTTTATGACCTCTAAATATGGTGAAATTGTAAATATATGATGAAATTTTGAAATGGGTATACAAGGACCTAAAATATATATGTTCCTTTATACATTACAATAATTGTTAACCTAAAAAATCTACAGAAATCTATGAAAGCCAGTTTCTGCCACTGAATAAAAAAGGTAATTGCAACTTTTTATCTCACAATTCTGACATTTTTCTAAGAATTGCGTGATACAAAAAGTCAGAATTATAAACTCTTGCAAGATATAAAGTCACTTTTTTTTCTTGCAGTTGTGAGATTGTATCTCGCAATTCAGACTTTTTTGTGAGATATAAACTCGCAATTGTGAGTTATAAAGTCCAATTTTGAGGGGGAAAAAAGACTGATATGCTCACAGAATTGAGTTTATATCTCGCAATTCTGATTTTATAACTCACAATTGGCAGTTTATATCATGTAATTCTGAGAAAAAAAGTCAGAATTGTGTTTTTATCTTGCAATGCTGACTTTATAACTCACTATTGTGAGGTTATATGTCATAATTCTGAGAAAAAAAGTCAGAATTGGGAGTCACAATTTCCTTTTAAAACATTTTATTTAGTGGTGGAAACAGCCTTCCATAGAAAACAGACATTTTATGCATCAAATTACAAATGCATTCTACCGTTCTGTTTTTTTTATTGCAATTATTTAATCAGCCAGAACGTAAAAATATATTATTGTGAAATATTATTACAATTTAAAGTAACTGTTTTCTATTCTAATATATTTTAAAATGTAAGTTATTTCTGTAATGACAAAGCAGATTTTTCAGCAACCATTACTCCAATTGTCAGTGTCACATGATCCTTCAGAAATCATTTTAATATGCTGATTTGCTGCTCAAGTAAACTAAACATTTCTTATTATTATCAATGTTGAAAACAGTTGTGCTGCTTAATACCATGTAAAACCATGTCACATTAGGATTCAGTCATGAATAGACCATTAAAAAATACATTTATCTGAAACAGAATTGCTTTGTAACAGTGTAAATGTCTTCAATATAATGCATCCTTGCTGTGTGAAAGTATTCATTTAAAAAAAAAAAAAAAAAAACATTTGAAAGGAAACCTTTTGAAAGGTACTGCATACTAAATTTTTCTATTTAAAAAAATAAAATAAAATAAATCCATTAAAAATGGATTAGGCACAAAATGAATTAAGCAGATATAGATGTAATCGAGCGGGCATGCACACTCACACCCTCGTCAGGATTAGTGTAAAAGTCTCATACCTTGCTCCATATGAAAGAGGATTAATCTGGCTAAGGTGACTTTGAGAATAGACTCTCCATGACCAGTACAGGAGACCGCGCCACTTCTATTGTCTGCATATCCACCAGATCCTTATCGCACAGGAAAAGACAGCAGGGCAGACAGAGTCGGACGTTAATGTGTGTTACCTCAGGAGAAAACGCTCTGACAATTGAGTATTGATCAGAGCTGACACCTTCAAACCGAAATGGCTCATTCAACCGAGGCACTGCTTCAAAATTAATGTCGATGTGACACTGAGATTATCTCTGTCCTCTATCTCTGATCCGACTCACCTATAATAGGAGTATCTCCGACTCTTCCCACCATTTTGTTCCTGATTCCTCCAGTGGATGTAGCGCACGCCACATTACCCAAAGAGTCCAGAGCCACCGCTCCAACAGTATCATGGCCCCTATAATTATATTAAAAAAAGCTTTATAACCTTGAATAATAAACTTTTTTTTTTCTCAGATCCATAATTTTATGGTTTCAGACATGGTATTTTCAAAAGGTGCTTTGAAGAGACAGCATTATTATTCATCACACTCAGAGATGTGCCTCTAGCTTAGTTCCTCTTCATCAGACAGACTTTTGTCCCGGAATTCAACTTAATACGCTCCAGTCATAATCTACTGGATAAAAGCCTCAAACTCCATTCCAAATATAGTCTCTGTGCAATTACTTTTGTTTCCTATGTGATTTTTCAGTCCAAAAAAATGCATGTTGTACTGTTCTGGTGAGGTTTGAAAGGGATCGTGCTAATGACAACCTCACAGATGCTTTTAAGAGTGCCAGCACACCCCAAATTGACTCATCATCATCTGCCTGTCAACAAAGGAAGAGAGCGAGAATAAGTGCCCTTCGCCACTCTGAATCACAGCCGCTAGTCTGGCAAAGTACACTCAGAGAGATTGCAGGGAAAGTGTTGTATCAGTTGTGATATTTCTGTAGACACACATGCAGAAGTATGGATTGTTCTTCAAAAAAACAAAACACAACACAATTCTTATGATGTGCACATCAGTCTTTCCTGCCAGTTCACTTGAAAGGAAATAGAATAGAGAGCAGAATGTGGGATGAACAGAGACCCCAGTATTTCACAGGCTTCATATCCCATGAAACTCTGATTAAGGCAGCAGTGCTGTGGAAAACAAGCGTGTGTTATGAGTTTGAAGCCGCGTGGAGGACAATGGTTCAAGGTGAAATTAAAGAAAGCGGCCTCCGTGTCGTTCTCCCCAGAAATTGGGAGAGCAAACATGGTCCTCGTGGAGAATATTTGTCTGAAGCAGCTGGCGAAGAATCACTTGTCAGGTTCCAGATTTGAGGCATCAATCATTTTTGGCAGGCGCTTGATTGCTCTTTTAAATCACCGCCGATGCCTGGATCTTGCTCATCGGTTTAGGTGAAAACAGCTTTTAAAAGCAGCTTGACAGTGGACTGTATTTCACACTTCAAAGTGATCACAGAGTTTTGCAGTAAATCTGCACACATCCATAAACGGCCTAATGAAGTGTGCGGATATTTGAAATACAAGTTTAGAGTTCTCATTAAGAAGAACAGGTGGCTGTCTTAACTTTTTGTTGTAAATGTATTTTCTACATACTAATCACCAAAATTAAATGACAGGATGCATTTAAAGCAGATGCATATGGAAATTTGTTTCCACCTAAAAGTGTAAAAAAAAATGGTAATTGTGAGATGAAGTTTAAAAGAATAAAAGTCACACTGTTAAGATAAAGTCAAAATGTGATATAAAAAGTAAAAGAATTAAAGTTTAAATATTCGAGAAGCATATTGCAAAATATGTCATATTGTGAAATATGAGAAATAAAGTAACTTGCAGCTGTGTAAATTGTTCACACTGCATAAAATATACAAAGTTACAGTTAAAGTTACAGTTTATGGGCTCCCATAAATTCGCAATATAGTGGCCGGCACTCTAACAATGGCCAGCTTTTTCAGCGGCCTTGTTTCTGGTGACATTTTTCCTATTCATTTACCCCATGGGATTTTTACAAATGCTTTGCTGAAGAGTTAGAAACCATGAACAAGCTATGAGGTGAATCAAAACATTACGAACTTTGATGTGAAGCAAAAAGAAAAATTGGACCAAAAATGGGTACAAGACCGCATACAGTTTTAATGAGGAAAAAAACTACATTACCAGTCAAAAGTAAGATTTTTAATGTTTTTTAAAGAAGTCTCTTCTGCTCACCAAGCCTGCATTTATGTGATCCAAAGTACAGCAAAAACAGTAAGATTTTTAAATATTTTTACTATTTAAAATAAGTGTTTTCTATTTGAATGTATTTTAAAATATAATTTATTTTTGTGATTTCAAAGCTACATTTTCAGCATCATTACTCCAGTCTTCAGTGTCACTTGATGCTTCAAAAATCATTCTAATATGCTAATTTGCTGTTCAAGAAACATTTATTATTATTATCATTATTATTTTTATCAATATTTAAAACTGTTGAGTCATTTTTTTTTCAAGATTCACTGATGAATAGAAAGATCCAAAGCAGTAAAGCATCTAGCAAGGATGCTTTAATTTGATCAAAAAGGATTATAAGGACATTTATAATGTTACAAAATATTTATATTTCAGATAAATGCTGTTCTCCTGAACTTTCTATTTATCAAAGAAACCTGAAAAAGTTCAACTCAGCCCTTTTTAACATAGTAATAATAATAACAAATATTTTTTTGAGCAGCAAATCAGAATATTAGAATGATTTCTGAAGGATCATGTGACTGGAGTAATAATGCTAAAAAAATTCAACTTTGAAATCACAGAAATAAATTACATTTTAAAATGTATTCAAATTAGGGCTGTCAGTTTAACGTGTTAACTTGATTAACGCAATTAAAAATTTTTAAGGCACTGGCTCCGCCCCCAGACATGTATGTCATGTTTTATTTCATATATTTGACTGTTGACAAATATGATGTGGGCAACAACTCCACAAATACAGTTATGCCCTAAAATTCAAGATATTAGTGCAAAAAATGCCCCTGTATGTGTTTTGTCTCATATTTATATCACATATTCACAGGATATCACACAGGCAGCAAGAGCAATAGGACGCAAGTACTTTTGTCCCAATCTTACAAGCTTACATGTGATTTTATACAACAGTTCAGTAAATAAGAAATTGATATTGTGTTATAATTATAATAATACTATGGGTTTTTGCTTAATTTTGCAGAGAACATTTTACCTTTGAAGCTATAGCAGATTTTTTGCGCATCTCTGAGCAACACAGTGGTGTTTAATTTCTGAATGAATGAATCCGCGTTTTGAACGAATGGTGAATGACACATTAAATTTTTTTTACCGCCACCTGCTGGCAGATTTAGTTTCTTATTTAGAGTATAATTTCATACAATAATAATAATCATATTTAAAAAAGTGTAACACACAAAAAAAGTGTAACACATCCATAAAAAGTAAGAGTAACACAATATTGTAATGCATTACTTTTAAAAGTAACTTTCCCCAACACTGACAGTGAGAGAAAAAATTATTTGATCCCCTGCTGATATTGTATGTTTTCCCACTGACAAATAAATCATCAGTCTGTAATTTCAATGGAAGGTTTATTTTAACAGTGACAGAGTAACAGCAAAAAAACAAACAAAACAAAACAAAAAAACAGAAAAACGCATTTCAGAAAAGTTATCAATTGATTTGCAATTTAATGAGTAAAATAAGTATTTGATCCCCTATCAATCAGCAAGATGAGCTGAGATTAGGAGTGTTCTCTTAAAGGGAGTGCTCCTAATCTCAGCTTGTTGCCTGTATAAAAGACACCTGTCCACAGAAGCAATCAATCAGTCAAATTCCAAACTCTCCACCATGGCCAAGACCAAAGAGCTGTCCAAGGATGGCAGGGGTAAGATTGTAGCTAGAATGAGCTACAAAGCCATCGCCAAGCAGCTTGGTGAGAAGGTGACAACAGCTGGTGCAATTATCACATGAAGGTCCTAGGGTGGCCTAGCCAGTCTCCAGACCTTAATCCCATAGAAAATCTGTGGAGGGAGCTGAAGGTTTGAGTTGCCAAAACATCAGCCTCGAAACCTTAATGGCCAAACCTAGTGGCCAACTACAAGAAACGTCTGACCTCTGTGATTGCCAACAAGGGTTTTGCCACAAAGTACGAAGTCATGTTTCGCAAAGGGGTCAAATACTTATTTCCTTCATTAAAATGCAAATCAGTTTGTAACTTTTTTAAAATGCGTTTTTCTGGATTTTTTTTTATGTTATTCTGTCTCTCACTGACTGTCTGACTGACCATTATGTCATTCTCAGTGCTTTATGGAAGTGGTCATGCGTTAAAGAATTCTTTTTGGGCAGTTTACACTGTACACTGTGTTTTCACCAGTTTTAAAAAAGTTCAGCAGCTGCCTTAAAATTTTAAGTTAAATCTTAAAACTTAAAACTACAAGTCATTTCAACTCACTACAATAAAATGATTTAAAATGACTTGTACTTTCAAGTTGATTTAACTTGGTTTAAATTTTATGGCAGCTGTTAAACGTAAGTTTTAAAGTTAAAACTGATGAAAACTTTTTACAGTGTACTTGTTTTAATGATCTTATTGGTGGTGGCCATTTCTTTGCAGAATCATGGGTAATGTAGTTTTTTTTTTACCAATTCCCTTGTTGATCACAATTATTTAATAAATAAATAATTTTAAATAATGTGGATGGCTTTAATAAAAGCCTTTCTCTCAGGACCACTATCATCGAAGATGATTGACAATTTGCTTACAGTTCTTTTTTTGGGCAAAATCTCCCTGCCCATCCATGCAACCTAGCATGGATAAGAGCAGGGGGAGCAGCGATAACCCCCTTGGGATATACAGAACAGAACCATTGTGAATGTAGCAGATATTAATGTTCCTAATGACAATTTAATGTAACAACATAATTCAGGATGAAAGAGTCTGATTTAATGAGGAATATCAAATGCAAGTTTTGACTGTGGGCGAAAGGAGGAGCTAGGGATGGAGAAGGGAAATTAGCTCCTGAGCAAAGCGATACACTGCTGAATAATAATGAATGAACCTTATATAAGAAAGTAGTGATGGGTGTCATATACCTAGAAGAAGATGAACCAGAAAAAAGCTTGATATATGCAACTGATTAACAACCTCAAAGCTCACATTAAAGTTATAGTTAACCCAAAAATGAATATTCTGTCATTAATTATTCACCCTGATGATGTTCCAAACCCATAAGACCTTTGTTCATCTTTGGAACACAAATAAAGACATTTTTAATGAAATCCAAAAGCTTTCTTACCCTGCACAGACGGCAAACAGAACTGACATGTTCAAGGCCCAGAAAGTTAGTAAGGGCATAAGTTAAAAAAGGCCATGTTAAGTGGATTAACCTTAATTTTATGAATCTATAAGAATACTTTTTGTGTGCAAAGAAAACAAAAATAATGACTTTATTTAACAATTTCTTCTCTACCGAAGATGAACAAAGGTATTATAGCTTTGGAACGACATGAGGGTGAGTAATTCATGAACTATCCCTTTAAGTCTAGGTTAGGAATGTCATGGAATTTTCATTTTTGAAACTCTACCATTGATCTCTATTCTATACTTTTTTCACACATACTTTTTTCAAACTGTATTTTGATACTGAATAGTGGTTCCCTCATTTATTACATGACTGAGATTTATCCAATACTTTAATCTGGTTTGATCAATACACTGTGAATAGAAAGTACTGGCACACCAGTGACTGTTGTATTATAAAAGCATGGTCAAGCCAGCAGGGCAGAGGTAGGCCATGTAATCGCCTAAATAAAGGTGGAGGGTAATTGAGTTCTAGGGCCTGTGTGTTAAAAAGCCCAGTGATGGTAGTACAGGGCGAGCAGAGGGAGGCTATCAATAATGAAGCCACAGCGGGGCGGGATGAAAGGCAGTAGCTCAGCCAACTGTCACTTAGCACCTCCACAGCACTATTTTTACAGACTCCCTCAGGGGCTGAGGTTACACCCCGCCATGGCCCTGACTCCACTACTACTCAACACTCAGCCTGGGAAAGTGGAGGTGGCAGGTAAGGCTGCTTTGCTGGAGCCCACACAGCTCTAACTGCACTGCCTGAAGGCCTCAGGGAATGACCCGAGTTCTGCGCAGGCCAGCATGTCAATATGCTGCCATTCTCAACCCATGGCTTCAATGCCGAGAATAACCACTTTTGAGACTATACAACTCGAGTTTTAAAACTCTATATTTTTTTTTTTTTTTTTTAAAGATATAGATTCATACTGTAAAGACGCGATTTAAATCAGCATCTTTAAATAGTTACAAATTTTCATCATTTTTATTTTCATGATTGTTGAAAGAGGAATTACTCAAGCTAATCCAAATGCTTTCTCTGCGAGAACACAAAACATATTTCCAAAGATGCTGTACAGTCATCAAAATGCGTGTCTGAAAAAAAGTATGTCAAGAAATCATGAATCTAATAAAAAACATTTTACAGCACAAAATTACCCACCATTGTGTGTTGAATAACGTTTTGACTCCATCTTTATAGCTGTTGCTTAGTTCCCAGTCTTTACGTTCCAGCTCAGTCACCAAATCATCAGCTACTGGAATACCAATGCGCTCCGCAAACATGCTTGCTCCTCTGTCTGTCAACATGACATGATCTGTCTAAATAAAAACCACAAAAAAGGGAGGATTAGTAGTCTAAATGTTTACTTTATCCAGTCTGGTTGTTAAGTCTGATGTCACATGTCACCGTTTCCGGGTCCAAACGGTCCTTCAGATTGCAAACGCAAACCACAAACGGTGCTAATGAACACTCATGGTGTGTACTACTACTGAAAATCATCTTAACCTTCATGCTGAAGTCTCAGTTGGACAGACAGTAATTCATTTTTTATCAGTTGTTAAAATATTGGTGTCTTGGATGCCGTCACTAGCTTGTTTCATACTATTTAAAGTTTCATGTTTAAAGTATGCTTGTGTGTCGTTTATGACAGAACAGAGCATGAAAGTCTTATCATGTAATGTCAACCACAGAGCTGGCTCCTAAATCAAAAATTCTGTTGACTACAGTATAATTGAGTGTAAAAATCCATTTGATATTCCAGAGGGAACCCAAGGCGAATTACCCTCAGGGTTGGTCTACAAAACATCTCTATAGTAAATGTACAGCAGTGCCTTTAGGCCTTGTTTGACAGGTTTGCAGCCTTAAATTGTTAAATGTCTTACATGGTTAGTTCTTTGTGCTGATTAAATCAACACTAGTCTATCTGTTGCATTCTGATTCCCTTGAATGTGGCATGAGTAAAACAACTACATCACAACTTATGTATACCCTTTCACTTTATTTTCATATTTACTGTTCACATCTCGATGTGGAACTGTTATTATTTATTGAGACAATACCCTGCTGTCTCTACTAATACAGTTTTATTTCTCTGTGTAGCTTTCTACAACATCACAATGGATTAAACCATAACTCTGGTTTAGGAAACTTTTAAATATTAACATGGTTATTAATGTCATGTTTCTTTGTCAAATACTGTGTATTTTAGATCGCAAAGCTAGAGCATGAGGTCAGTGAAGCCTGATCGCAGCATTGATCAAGACTTGATGAATTTTTAATACTGGCTATTAAAGAGATCTGCCAATCCACTGTAAGGCCAAGGTCTTTTGGGGCAGTCAATACAGGTGCTGCAACTAATCAATTATCATGTATTCTTCGGGTTTTGTTTCCTCCATGTCCAACGCCTCGCAAGGTGAACTTTGGTCAAAGGGAAAATGTTAATGTCATTGACACAGGCCTATCTTACTATATATATATATCTACAACTGCATTTATATAACAGCAGCTGAGAGATTATGACCTGTGTGTGGTTATTTTTTAACCCTGATGTTGTTAGTTAACGATGTAATGGTATGCAGAAAATTAGTGGCTGTGGTCAAGATTTTAATGTAGCTAATCGGATGCACCAAGTGCCAAATGTTTTGCATGTTCACATCCAGAAAGCTACAGGACCAAAAATTGCATAAATGGGCCTTAAAGGGATAGTTCACCTAAAAATGAAAATTCTGTCATTAATTACTTACCCTCATGTCGTTCTAAACCCGTAAAACCTTTGTTCATCTTCGGAACACAAGTTAAGATTTTTTGATGAAATCTGAGAGCTTTCTGACCTTGCATAGACAGCAACTCAACTACCACGGCTCAGAAAGATAGTAAGGACATCATTAAAATAGTCCATGCAACATCAGTGGTTCAACCATAATGTTATGAAGCAATGAGAATACTTTTTGTGTGCAAAGAAAGCAAAAATAACTTTACTGAACAATTTCTTCTGTTCTCACAAGAGTACCACAACACATGCTTTCAGGTTTAGAATGGCATGAAGGTAAGTAATTAATGACAGAATTCAAATTTTTAGGTGAACTCTTTAATATGGCTAAATGTGACAAAAGGGATCTTATTTATTTATTTATTTTTTGGACTGAAAAGGCTTTAATAGATTGTTTAATGGCAGGTTTCGTTGTGATAACATAACATGTTAACATGTTCAATAATATATTTTTGTAGCCAATATTTTAAGATTAGTGCCTACATGGATATTAACTTTTCAAAATAAATCTATCCTGAGAAGTAAGTTGAAAATGCTGGCTATGGTTTTGTCTTTTAGACATGTGGAGATAAATCATTGTGTAAGACCTCTATCTATGTCATTACAAAGAGCACTGATTGAAATCAATCTGAAAATCAGCCAGAATTTATTTCCCTTTAAGCCTGTCATTACAAAGCTGCAGATAAAAAGACAAGCTAAAGCTTTGCAGGCGAGTGAAAATACTGAATCTAAGGTGTCTCGTAATTGCACCTTTGAAGTCAATACCATGTTTTTTTTTGGTCATTTAATCTATTATAAAAATATTAAAAATGGATATATCTACCTAATTCTAGGTTTTACAATCAATCTTCAAAGCGATCCACATATAGACCTCCTTGATAAGCGCAGGCATTAATAACTAGGTCTCTCCTCATTCCTTATCTAGTCTGAATGTCAGTTTTAGATATAAATCTGTACTGGACATGTTTTATAGCAGCCATGTGATGTTACAATTAAAATGTTATTAAGTGAGACAAGTCTTTGTCCAAATAACCTTTATGATTGAGAATTTATGTATTGCAGTATCATATCTAAAATATACAGAATTCGGTCTGAAATTCAGTTTCTGTTTCACATCCCCTAGAGTAAATATCTCTTTCAGTAAAACATTTGCTTAGAGAGAAATGGCTTGAATTAAATGGGTTACAAGTTCACCACAGAGAACACTATGCCTAAAGTTAAATCACCCAAAATTTAAAGGGATAGTACCTAAAAATGAAAATTCTGTTATTAATTAATTACTGTCATTAATTTGCAGGGTCAGAAAGCTGTCGGACTTCATCAAAAATATCTTAATTTGTGTTCTTACAGGTTTGGAATGACATGAGGGTGTGTAATTAATGACACATTTTTCATTTTTGGGTAAATTATCCCATTAAGTCAACAATTTATTTTTAAGCATTTTGAAGAGAAAAGTATACCTTTTGCATTACAGCACGAGCAAGACTAACAGGGTTAGCGATGTTTCTCACAGAGGCCACAGCTCCAGTGGCAAGTGTTTTCCCATCCATGATGATACTGTCCAGCTCCACCTCACCATTAATATTCAGCACTGCACCATGACCTGCACAAGAAAGGTGTCTACATGTCTACAAAGATGTTACGTTTCATATGACATTTCTTACAGAAAGTGATAGACAGACAGACAGGTAGATTCTAGAGTAATACAACATTATCTCATTCTCACATATCTCATTCTTATCTCTGTCATGACATCCTGACATACTCCAGACTGTTATCCACTCTTATGTCTACCTCTTAATACTTTAAACAGGATTGCATTAGTCATCTATTGATCAGTCTGTGCCTCTGGCTACCCCAGTGTATAAAATGATCTTGATGAGCCACTGAATGTGCAACTCTGATATGAGGAGGATTAGCCATTTCACTTATGGTGGCAGTTAGCCATCGCAAATGAGATTGGCACCGACAGGCCGGGTGTGTTAATGAAGTGTCTTGTTTTACCCTGCTTTCCTCCTTGTAATCTGATAATTATTTGAGAACCTCTCACCTTACTCTCAAGATGGTCATTAACAAAGTGTCAAGGGTGTGTGCTGAAATACTGTCCCACTCAGAGTCTAGATGAAGTCTCTGAAAAACTACTGAATCTTCACTTTCTCTGCTTTAAGTCTTTGATAGAAAAAGTCAGAGGCAAGGAGAAAAAAATATACTACATATAAATAATTTCAGTATATACTATACAACATTAGTATTAGTCAACGTTTACATACATCTTTCAGAATCTGCAAAAGGGAATCATACAAAATGCATATTATTTTTTTTAGAACGGACCTGAATAAGATATTTCACATAAAAGGCTTTACATATAGTCCACAAGAGAAAATAACAGCTGAATTCTTAAAAATGACCATTCAAAAGTTTACCCCTTTGGTTTTTCAGCATTTTTGTGTATTTGAACTCTTTCCAACAATGACTGTTATTTTTAAGATCCATCTTTTCATACTGAGAACTCATGTGGCACTATTACAAGGTTCATATGCTCACTGATGCTCTAGAAGGAAAAAATTGTGGATCATTCAGGTAACAATTAACATTTTGCAGATTCTGCAAGGTGTATGTGTATTATATTATACCTGCATCAAACGCTGGGTCATCTTCCAAATACCTCACAGCTTTTTCTACAGCATCAACTGCACTCCCTCCATTCTTAAGAACAGCATCGCCTGCCCTTGCAGCAGTCTTGACTCCAGCCACGGATGCTTCGGCTAACATGTCCGGAATGGCCCACGCGCCTCCATGCACCACAATCACTGTCTTCATCCTCAGTCTTTCTCTAGCCCTGAGGAAACAAATGTGTGCGTGCTGTCAGGAGGAGGAGGATATTACTGAGAGCTAGCACATTTTAATATATTGCCCTTGGACTGTACTGAGCTGTGTAATTTATTCAGATGAACACTGACAGAGTGGGTAAATGCAACTTTCACAGCTCATCTCAATGAGAAGGGTGTCTGGGGTTGTTTACAGGAAGCAGGTTTTCAGGCTCCTGTCATGTTTACTCAAGCTCCATTAAAGTGAGGGCTTGAGAGATGAAAGGAGCAATTCCATTTGGTTTACCTGAAACAACTTTCATATGTTATACTAACCAGAAGCACACCATGACTAAATGAAGACCGCTACAAAAATGTACCATGGTAACCAGAGTCTTGACCAAAATGCCACTGTTTTTGTAGTTTCTACAATAAAGATGTGGCAACCATAACTGTCATTAAAAAAAGAAAACAAAAATGCAGGCTTCAACAGTTTGAGGGCATATAATAGCGGTTCATAATTCATTGATTCTCCCTAACGCTTTTTTATCTATTAAAGTTAACTTTCTAAAAATAACTATTGCTTATGTGTTCGGAAAGCAGACAGACCACTAGTCAGGGGGCTAGAAACCCTCTAAAAACGACAGTGTTATAGAGTGTTCTTCGCCATTCTGATGGAAAATGCCGGTAGGAAGTCACTTACAA
The DNA here is from genome assembly GCA_033026305.1 of Cirrhinus molitorella. Classification (NCBI taxonomy): domain Eukaryota; kingdom Metazoa; phylum Chordata; class Actinopteri; order Cypriniformes; family Cyprinidae; genus Cirrhinus; species Cirrhinus molitorella. Next base: position 24,627,589 of record CM065126.1, read on the forward strand.
GGTGTGCTGCTTGTTATGCGTGTTGTCGACGTGGTAGATATGAGTTTATGTAGCCAAGCTACGCCAGTGACCATATCTTGTCTTTAGCCCGACCAGTAAGTTTTACTTTTCGTGCTTAGACATATACACATTTGCCTGGCATAACGCCATGTAGATATTTGCCATATGAAAAAGTGCAGCGGCATATTTTAGTTCTATTAAAATTAGTTGGACGAGCTTTAAAACGAAACTAAAAATAAGAGTGGCGCTGTATCCCTGAGCGGTGCTGGTGTTTACCGATTACTAAAAAGAAAAAAGAAAGATATGACATTGAGAAAATATCTGTGGACTTTGGTAAACGATAAGGACATTTGTAACTGTGTTCCAGTCATATGGAAACTGGACTGTCAGCGTATTATCAATGGTCTAGAAACGACGTGCTTACCGTACAATGTCGTGCAAAGGCAAAGGGCTGGGTTGTTAAAACAAGTAAAATTAGGTCTCTCTCACACTGTGACAGACCGGTTTTTCCTCAATTTTGTGAAAATTAATATCAAAAGAATAAAAAATCGATCCAGAGTCTGTAGGCTAGCAGTTGCTGTGGTTCGCCTTTGTAGGGCAGTATACATGCACCACATTGTATTACAGTTTAACTTCTCACAAAGAAAGGGTCCATTCAGTTCATTGGTTAGTGCGACTGTAAATCAATCGAATCTAGCTATTTAACTAGGCTACACCTAACAAAATAAAACAAATTTAAATGTTTATTTTTTGCCATTACTTTAAAGAACAACATTCATTGCTTTAAAACATACAAAATAAACGTAAGTTAAGCCAGCAAACCGTTACATAACATTAGACCAGAACTGGGCAGTTTCAATGAATATGCATGACCAATCTCTTTTTTCTTTCTCCGATTACTACGAATAGCTACTTAAATATTAAAGTGAATGTATAGGCTACTCACTGGCTTAAGCAAAATGTGTCTTCACTGGCTGCAAGTCCAATTCTTAGAACGACCAAGATTTTTTTGTTTGCAGATCGTTATCTGCATGTCTTTTATTGTGATGTGTTATGTAATTATGGACAAAAGCCAAATTTGGTCTGAGACATCCATTGAAGGGCTTATGTAAATTAATGATCTACTACTGCTGATTCACGAATTTCTTTTTTGCACGTTGTTTATCAAGCAGGGGATAAGTTTGAAAAGTTAGAAGGAACATATTTTACAGTTCTACAATATATTGCAAGGAGGCAGGAAACCCAGATCTTATACACTTTAGAAATAACCAGTGATAAAAACAAATTACAGGACTATGGTAATATTCAAACAGTTGGTGATAAGAAAATGCAGTGGAGTGGAATGAAGTCAGGTAGTGAAAAATAACATTTTTACTGTAGTCATACCACAGCTTTTCTGTTCTAAGATCTAGTCCATCAGGAAATATTAGGACTACATTTTGGTGTAATATTTAAACAGTTCAAGTGAAGATGTTGAAGATAATTAGAAATGTTTCAAAGAAGCTTCACAGTATCAGACAGGAAAGTAACCAAATCAACAATGCAAACTTTAAAAATGAGGTAGATCCAAAATTCTAGAAGACAATAATGTCATTATTCAACTCCAGTCAGTCAGTTAATAGCTGTTTAAAGTTCATTATGAAACAAGTTCAGTTCAGCGATAATCAGCTCTACTGACGACAGCAGCGTCATTATTTAGCTCGAGTCAGTTCAGTGTTGATTAATTTCAGTTCAATAGCAGTGTTGATCTTGCAGAATTCATAAATTATTAATTATTAATTCATTTAAAGTATAAAGCAGTTCTACAGAAGACACTAGAGTCATTATTCAGCATATTTCAGTTCAAGTTTTGTTCACATCAGATGTCAGTGGCATCAAATTGATTATATTAGTGAATATGAAGTGTCTTTTAGACACCAACTAAGTAAGCCAAAGCCGACAGTGGCAGAAATGGAAGGAAAACTAAAGCCTTGGGAGAAACCAGGCTCAGTCAGGGGAACATTCTCCTCTCACCTTAATGAACAAGCATGGTGTGATATTGATCGAGAGCATCACTCCATCATTAGGTGGAAAAGTATATAGTAATGTCCAATTGTATGTTGTTTGTTGGACATCTTCTTACCATTCCTAGCTACAGTAAATCTATGCCTATGTGTAGACATAAAGTGTCCAGTTTGCTTCAGAGCATCTACTGATTATCCATTTTCCATTGTATGCATTATTTGGGTTTGATAAAATATCTAGTACTAGTTTAGTCATTTTTATTGAATAGAGTGAACTGTTTTTATTTTACTAACTTAATGTATAACATTATTATTTTAACCAATACAAAATATAGCATAATTCAGTGATCTTCTAACTGTTTGATCAAAGATTATGTGTGTATGATAATGTAGGTGAGTTGAACAGATGTGTTCATTACAAGCAGTGGCATGAGGAAAACTAAAAGATTATTGTGATTTATGTTTCACGCCTGGAAGTGAATCATCTAGCAATTCACGTCTTTCAGACTGAGCTTGACAGATTTCCTTAGTGTATGAAAAAAAATGAAAGAAAATGCGTTTTAGAGCCAAAGGGCATGTATTAACCCAATCTCATTGGGTTAATGATGAATTAACGCATCATATTTCTCCTAGTGGGCCTTACGTATTGATCTGAGCATTGCTCATGCATTTAAGAAGACAACTGGGAGATCAAACACTTAAGCTATGGATTCTTTATTTAGATGTGGTTTGCGACTAATGAGTAGGGAAATACTAGCTGTTGTTTGTCCCTGAGAATGCTAGCAAGCTCATTTCCTTTCCTGCCACACTGCAAAACTAATGCCAGACACTCCCAATGACTTCCACTATGATGTATGGGGATGCATATACTGTGTGATGCATTGCTCTCCACTTACACATTCATTTGCACCTTAGAACCATTTGTTTCTTAAAATCAATGCCACATATTTCTGCTAACATTCTGTAGGTTGTGCATTTGTGGCAATTAAATGTATAAGATTCCCCCAGCACAAGTGAATGAGAAAAAATGGTTTGAAGGGGTACACTGACTCCATTGGTTTAAGCTGCGGTGATTCTTGTAATGTCGCTGCATTGATTATGACCATTCATCATTTTTTTCGACCTCTTCGTGCAGTAAATTTCACTTAGATTTTACAATATAGTTCATTTGTCATTTTCCTTGGCCAGTATTCCATATGTAGCACATGTCACACACTGTACTTATGACTAGTGTGATGCTGAAGCCTCAAGTCTCAACTGGAAGATAAAGGATCTAATGTACAGTAGTTGGCCTGGAATTTGCCTACAGTAGTTTGCCTTTATAATGATTTATATTATTAATTATCACTATTATTATGTATTCATCACACCAGGTATTTCCAAAAAACACATATGTATAGAAGCACGTTCCAGCTGCTGAATAAAAAAAAGAAAGGTAATTGCATGTTTTTATCTCACAATTCTGACTTTTTTCTCAGAATTCTGAGGCATAAACTCGCAATTGTGAGTAATAAAGTCAGAATTGCATGTTTGTATTACTAAATGTTGATATAATATATCAATATATATATAAATAAACTCACAATTCTGACGGTTTTTCTCAACTGTGTGTTTGGATCTCGCAATTCTAAAAAAAAATCAGAATTGCATAATGTAAACTCGCAATTGCAAGAAAAAATCTGAATGGTGGAGACCATATCTTTTATTCAGTGACAGAAACAGGCTTCCATACATTTGCTTATCAGTTTTTCTTATCTAATATTATTATTATTAAATACTTTTCTATTTCATTTTTTTAAATATACTCTAGAAACTAGATGAGTATTTTTTTTTTTTACATTTACATTGTAAGTGTACATTTTGAAGCTCATAAACTATGATTAAATGTATTGTTACGTTATAAATGTTGTTACTATTTTAAATAATTGTTGTTCTTCTTTTGAATCCTAAAATCCTCAAAAGAAAAATAAGATCCTGTTTCCACAAAAATGTTAAGCAGCACTGTTTTTAAAATTGATAATAATGATTTCTGAAGGATTTTAAAATATATCAAAATTTAAAAAAAAAAAAAAAGTTATTTTAAATGGTAATATTACAGTATTACTGTTTTACTAAAGGCTATTTTTGATCCAGTAAATTTTCCATGACAGATGATTAGGTCTCTTTGAAAACACAAATTGTTTTACATACAGCAAACTCTCAGTTGTTTGAGTACAATTTTTATTTTTCTCAGTAATGGTCCTCAAAAGACAAGACACGTCCAGCACTGTTTACAAGTAGCCCGAGGAGCAATAAAATGAGTTAATCTTAATTGATCATGGAGAGCTCCCTCAGTAGAATAGGCAAACTGTAATAACTGCTGATATTAGGATGCCCTGTGGGTCAAAAAAGCTATTTCAATTAGTAATGTAGGGTCTTTTATATCCACTTTTTTTGCCCAGAGGCTCTTATTAAACTTTTTCTTTTACAAGGGAGCTCACAGTGGAAATTATTGTTGATGACAAAGGGTTCGGGCTTGTCAGGGTACTGCAGACTCACTATTTAACCCTGCTGGCTGCCTGGACTCTTATGGCCAGGGGCAGTGGCAGCCATTATCTGCTCTGGCCTTCACCATCATAAGCCTAATTTAGTTGCGCTGTCCTATGTTGCCTTAACACATTTTGCCTTAATGCTGACCTTTATGAATCATAGTCTTTTAATGAACAGTACTGAACAGCTGTGTGACCACCACTCACACACACCTTACTGCTTGATATAGGCCTACTGTATATATTCTACTGTAATTATATGCAAACCAGTGGGGCCGGTGCCTCTGGGCTTCTGAGTGCCGTAGGCTTTGACCTGAAAATCCTGGAAAAAAAGTTTTGTAAAAGTAGAATTGATATTGATACAGTTGAGGTCAAAAATTTACATACACCTTGCAGAATCTTGCAAAATGTTAATTATTTTACCAAAATAAGAGGGATCATACAAAATGCATGTTATTTTTTTATGAAGTACTGACCTGAATAAGATATTTCACATAAAATACGTTAACATATAGTCCACAAGAGAAAATAGTAGTTTCATTTAGAAAAATGACCCCGTTCAAATGTTTACACATGATTCTTAATATGTGTTGTTACCTGAATGATCCACAGCTGTTTTTTGTTTATTTGTTTGTTTGTCTGTTTAGTGATTGTTGTTTGTCCTGAATAGTTAAACTGGCTGTTGTTGTTCAGAAAAATCCTTTAGGTCCAACAAATATTTTGGCTTTTCAGCATTTTTGTGTATTTGTACCTAACAATTTTCTAACAATGACTGTATGATTTTGAGATCCGTCTTTTCACACTGAGGACAACTGAGGGACTCATATGCAACTATTACAGAAGGTTCAAACTGATGCTTCAGCAAGAAAAACGATGCATTTAGAGCAAGGGGTGTAAACTTTTGAACAGAGTAAAGGGCTGTGTTCGAAATGGCATACTTGCTTACTGCTTACTGCTCACTGCTCACTGCCCAGTACACAGTGCATACTGCCTACTATTTTTAAAGAATAGTGTGGGAAACAGTATACAATAATTAAGAGAATAGTAGGTTTAAGTGGTAAATATGTTTAAGTGTCACATGACAAACACTGATCATTAATTCAGCACAGCTGTGGAGGTTGTTAATGTGCTAACAGTTCTTTTTACAAAGGCTTGTTACTAAGGAGATTCATACTAGTAAACAATGCTACATTGCCCAACTGAACTCACACTCTTTACATACTGTTGAACTCAACTTTACAAATCGGACATAACTGAATTAACGCTGAGCTTATGTTTACAGCATTTTCTTTAGCAACAGGTGTGCAAATAGTAGTTAGGTGGTAGATATTTATGCTTCAGTACTGTAGTACATTATAAACATTTATTTATATATGTTATGTATATACTATATTTCTGTGATATTATTATTATTATTATTATTATTATTATTGTTTAATATATTTGAAACAATCAGTACTGTAAAGCGCTATAGAGATAAAGGTGATGTCATTTGACTTAATAAAAACGTGCCATAGAGATTAAAGTACAATTTAGGTCCTACTAACAATATTTTTTTTAGATAAACAGCATGTATGTGTATATATGTGTATATACAAGAGTTGCATTTATAATCACTATTCCCCGCCTCCAGTTCGCTCATTTGCAGATGAAACATCACATGGTGCAAATTGCATTCTGGGAAACAGTATCCCATGCAGTGTCTTCAGATGCATACATCAAATTTCAGCAAATGTAGCAGGTAATCCGGGCATTTCATGCATACAGAAAATTCACATACTATTCACAGTATACACATAGCATACTGCAATATAGTAAGTACCATAGAGTTGTATGGTAGTATGCCATTCCGAGCACAGCTTCTATACTGATTTCAGTGTACTTGAGTTATATTTAGCAGATTCTGGCAAATATAGTAGGTCATCCTGGTATTCCATGCATACAGAAAATGTGCATATTATGCACAGTATATATACTGGATACTGCAGAAATAGTAAGAGTAGTATGATAGTACGGCATTTCGAACACAGCCAAGATGTGTACATTTTTCTTATTTTGCCTAAATATCATACTTTTTTCAATTAGTACTGCCCTTCAGAAGCTACAGAGGATACTTACATGTTTCCCAGAAGTCAAATTAAGTTAAATTTCAAAAAGTTTTCACCCTCCGACTCTTAATACATTGTGTTTCCTTCTGAAGCATCAGTGAGCATTTGAACCTTTTGTAATAGTTGTACAATGTAGTCCCTCAGTTGTCCTCAATGTGAAAAGATCAATCTCAAAATCATACAATCATTGCTGGAAAGGTACACAGAAATACACAGAAATGCTGAAAAAAACAAAGAATTTGTGGGATTTTTATGCCTTATGTATTTTTATGTATTTTTAACAGTGGGCAGTTCAACTGTTCAGGACAAACAAGGAATTCATGAACAACTGTCACTAAACAAACAAACAAAAAAACAGCTGTGGATCATTCAGGTAACAACACAGTATTAAGAATCAAGTGTACGTAAACTTTTTAAGGGGGCCGTTTCTTATAAATTCAACTATTATTTTCGCTTGCAGACTATATGTAAACATCTTTTATGTGAAATATCTTCTTCAGGTCAGTACTAAATAAAAAACAACATAAATTTTTTATGATCCTTCGTATTTTGGTAAAAAAATTAACATTTTGCAGATTCTGCAAGGTGCGTGTTAACATTTGACCTCAACTGTAGATAAACAGTACATCCACACAATTCAAGTCTGTAAATTAAAATGAAGTGAAAAGCTGTGTGTTTGTAATAAACCCATTATTTTTTAACTCACTTCTAGCCAAAGAAAACTGCATTTACCATTTATCATTAATAAATAGTCCTATATGTTAAAATGTTACGGTGTCCTTCATTAGATATTGATTAGTTTCACATTAATTATGAAACTGTTTATAGCATAGTTAGTTATTTGTAATTACTAGAATGTTAATATTGCACTTCTCATTTGTTCCTGTGTTATTCGATTATTCACAGATGATTCCAAATTGTGACCAAAAATGTATTTAACTTGTTTGTAACTAAATTGTTACCAAATAATATTTTTAACTTGTTAGTCTTGTGTCGTTCGATTGTCATGATATCTATCATTTTATGATTTTATGAATGTGTTTGACTGCATTATCCCCAATTAAGGTTACTTTATGTCTCCTGACCTCTATCATTTTCATTGGCAACAGAATTTTGTACAACAGAATGTACTACAGACTAAGACAGTCGGTATACCAGCCTATGCTGTTTATAGCATCGTCTCGATAGCTCTCTCCACCTGTCAGGGTAGAATGAATTGCTTTGTGTGAAGCAGGGAGCTTGTAAAAATAAATAAATACATAAATCTCAAGCGAAGAAGCAGGAGGTTGATGTGACACAAGGGCCTGAGATGCCATGTGAACCCTTAGTCCTCAAATTGAGCAAAACTTAATATCCCATTACCCCATTTCCTCCTCTCTCCTGACTTCTCTCTCAATAGTGCTGGTTAATAATTCACACTGTGGGCTATTGCATTTCCACAATCGGAGACTCTGCTAAAATACCAAAGCTATCCTCCCTGAGCTGATTACATTCGCTCAAAGTTTTTGATACACACCAAAAAAGTACTTCACGAAAGTGCAGCTCAGGACTTTGAAACATTTTGCATACTACTAAATGTTATTTGTTTTTAATAGTTGTTGGGGAGCTTGCTCTGTGGTGTAAAGTCAACATACTTTGGCTCTACGTTTTTTGACTATATAATAAACATTGATTATTCCTAACACATGGTCCTGTTACAGCCTTGCAATTCATCATGTATTTTTCTCTGCATTTTCTAGTCTAATTATCCTTCATTGCTTGATGTGCCGTCAATCCAGAATGAATGACTGGATCTTCTGAATGTTTTTTCCACCAGGAAAAAAGGGCCAGAAATCAGATTTGATGTTTGACAGTTATATTTTGAATATTAAAGACTCACCACGACAGATGTTTTTCTGTCCTTATAAAACAAATGTTTATGAAAGTTAATATCTGTAAAATGCATCATTTTTACAATTAAACTCTCACTATGACAGCAGGAAACAAAAACAAATTACCAACAACAAATTCTGCATTGGCCAGAATTTGTTTTGTGCTTTGAATTATTGTCTGCCCACAGCATGAAATCATTGAGTTTTAAGCAACAATTAAAACCCAAAATGATCAGTTTCCCATTCAGATTTAAGTAATTTGCATACTATGTACAGAATTACTGCTCAATTAATGTAAAATCTAGGACCTGAAGCAAAACCGATTGAGAAGCACTTAATCTACCTGATCCTGTTGTGTTATTTTTGGCCACTAGAGTGCTGCAGAAAGCCATTCTTACTAGTTTCATACTCGATGCAAAGAAATAAATTACGCCAAGCTGTTAAGTGTAACTACAGAGGCTGCTCTAGTCCTTTTTTTTTCTTTTTTCTTTTTTTTTTCTTGACCAGATGCCTCAGAAGTTCAATTTATCTTTCTATCTTTCTACAGTGGCTGGTATGAATACAAAAATGGAAAAGAAGCTGATTGATTTGTGTGGTGTTGGATAACTGTGGAACAAATACCACAGCATCACCATAAATTATCATCCACTGATGTTTTCTCATCAATATGAAAATAAAGACATTTAGTAAAAATGAGAATGCAGAAGCAACAAACTAGACTGAGTGAGATACTTTTGATGAATCACAATCTTTTGATAAAGCAATAAAATTGTTTTTCATCTTCTTAGGATGAGACACAAGATGCATATATCATAGCAACTGATAGCTTTTGCCCTTCAGAAGGATTTCATTATGTTGAGTGGTGAGTGATGTATAGAAGGTGTTGATCCTTCACAAACCCTTATTTCCTTTCCCTTAATCCCTTCCCATTCACCACCCTTAAAAATCAATATAGAAACCCCAAATCCATTTGATTATCCTTTTGCCAAACTGATTCCGTCCAGAGAGTTAAAGCGGAAAATACAACATGGACCTGTCAGCTGAACGGAAGTCGTAAGTCACACAGGAAATCAAGATGTTCTAAAGTGAGAACCCAAAGCGTCTGCAAGCATTTTTTGTCACTTTTAAATGAAATTGATAGTTAGAAATGTACTGAAGTTAGTATAACTTGTCAGAAATTAAAGATAACAGATAGCATGTTGTGTGACATGTTAAACTATAGTAATTGTTGCATATGTGGAACTTGAAACCAGTCATTAGTAGCATGGGTATATTTGTAGCAATAGCCAACAATACACTATATGGGTTAAAATGATAGATTTTTCTTTTATGCCAAAAATCATTAGGATATTAATTAAAGATCATGTTCTTTAATATGCATAGCTAAGAACTTAATTTAGATAACTTTAATTTTTTTTTTTTTTTTCATTTTTTGCACCCTCAGACTCCAGATTTTCAAATAGTTCTATCTCAGCCAAATATTGTCCTACCCTAACAAACCATGCACTTTTAAAAATAAATATTCTTTATTGGCATAAATGGTTCGATGAAGAACCTTGAACATCTGTGAAACCTTTCAAATGCAGAAAAAGTTCTTTATAGTTGAAAAAGGCTCTTTAGATTTTTTAAATGTTCTTTAAAATGGTTCTTTTAAAAACTGTTCACTGAAAGGTTCTTTGGGGAACCCAAAATGGTGTACAATCAGTGGAATTTATTTAGTTTTAAGATAATGTATAAATCTCAAAAAAAAAAAAAAAATTGTCTGGTTTTGTGATCCATGCAGGGTCACATAGATAAAAATGTTTTATCTAATGCAGTAGCATGCTTTATATTTTTGTACGCTTATATTTTTATAACCCCTTTTTATATTTTGGAATATTCTGGATAAAACAGAATTCGTATGAGATTTTTTATGATGTTTTACTTTTTGATTACTTGTGCCAAATGGTTTTTCATTTGTAGCATTACTGTGCAACACTCTGTCTGTGTGGACCAGTATTCTGTAATTATGTTCATAGTTCACAGGCAGACAGTAAATATGACACTTGGGGTGCAGATGTTTGCCAACAGCACTGTAATCCATTCAGTTATTAATTAGGCAAGCTGGTCCTGTCCCTCTTCCTCCTTTCACTGCCTCTCTCTCCCTCTCTCTCTCTGTCTTCTTTCTCCCCTTCTCCTCTGTGGCTATCTTTCCTTCCCCCTCATATGTGCTTAGCTGCTTGGCTAAGTGTTAGTGTGTGTGTTTGCGAATGTTTGCACTATCTGTGACTGTCTGTCACAACAGCTTAATCCATCTTGGCAAACTGAGGCAAATGGGAAATCCACTGATTAGTATTCATGGCCATTACCAAATTTCCCTTCCAACTCTGCTGTCTGCGATGGAAAACTTATGTTTGTCCTCAAAAGCTGTTATTGCACCTTTCCAATTAACACTATATATTTTCACTATTGTTTCCAGCTATTAGTCCTCTGTCCATAATATTGCTTTTTCTGGTTAAAAAGTAATCTTGTTTGAATCCGGAGAGAAATATGTACAGACCAAGCAAAAAAAAAAAAAAAAAAAACAAGCAAAAAATAGCCTTTGATGTGAAGCATTATTATGGATTTGTGTACTTGTAGGTTGATATTTTGGCCAGAAGCAATGGTTAAAAGTTCATGATGCCTTCAATTTGTTTCTTACAATCATACAGATTTTCACTTCACAAGACATTTAACTGATAGACTGGAGTTGTTTGCGAAGTTTTTATCAGCTGTTTGGCTCTTTTTCTGATTGGTAAGCAAGTGACATAATGCTACATTTCTCTTATCTGTTGCAATTAAACAAACTCATACATCTTGGATGGCATGAGGGTGATTAAATGTTTAGCAAATGTTTATATTTGTGTCTTAAATCACACAGGCATATTTGTAGCAATAGCCAACAATGCATTTTATGGGATTATAAAATTATAGATTTTTCTTTTGTGCCAAAAACATTGTATTATATTTTAAATTAGGTTATTAAGTAAATATCATGTTCCATTAAGATATTTTGTACATTTCCTAACATAAACATAACTAAAATTAATTTTTGATTAGTAATATGCATTGCTTAGGACTTCATTTTGACAATTTTAAAAGGCAATTTTCTCAATATTTAGATTTTTTTGCACCCTCAGATTTTCAAAAACAAATATTGTCCTATTCTAACAAGCCATATATTAATGGAAATTACTTATTTAGCTTTCAGATGATGTATAAATCTCAATTTCAAAACATTCACCCTTATGACTGGTTTTGTTGTCCAGGGTCACATTTAGGTGAACTATTCCTATAAAGAATATGAAGAATGACTTTATTTTATGTTGAATTCAGTATCCAGTTATACTTGCTTAATAATACTGTTACAACAATGCATTTGTTGTCTGATGTTTTTCAAAACAAATGTGCAAAGGAAATCCAAGGTTACTTCTCTGAGAGAACAAAGCCATAGATTTGCATAGAAGATCAGGTGTTCAGAACCATGGACAGGGGTGACAGATCAGCAGCGGGATCTCAGAATGTCCCTGATTCAGTCCTATAGACAATATCTGACATTTGCATGCAGTTTGCTCTCTGCCATGACCAATCCAGATATAGATGGGCGGAGTGAAAGTACAGATTCGGAGTCTGAGGTGGGAGGTTTTTACATGAGAGACTCGAGGAGATGGGTACACTGCATTGATATCTTCCACGTTGTGCGCGAAAACCACACGATCCCTCCCCGATATTACGCAGTCTATTTAAACGCAACATCCACACACCCATTCCATCACTCACCACTTTGGTCGTCTCACCTGCACTCGCGGTGTTCAGGAGAGGAATCCAGTGATGGATCAGGACAAGTACCTGCCAGAGCTCATTGCCGAGAAGGACAGCTTGGACCCGTCCTTCGTCCACGCGATGCGCCTTCTCGCCGAAGGTAAACTATGATTTGTTCTTCCGTCATTTGTTAGGCTCCTATCTGTTTGGTGTGGCGTCGCTGCTGTACATTGTTTGTGCCGTTATCGCGTATGCAATATTCATTAATCACGTTTGATACAGATTAGTTGATAGACTGTCTGCTCTTGAATCATGCTTGTCATGTGTTTATCATTTATGTTTTCAGGTGATAAATGATTTAGTTATAAGAGGTAATTGTTCACAGGCAGGCTTAGTCTTTAATATTTTTGTCTAAGGTCGTCCGGACTGTTCAACTTCGTTGTCACACACCGACTTTGTGAGCTTTCAATCAACAGAGTTATATGTAACCAATGAACGGAACGAAGGAATATTTAACCTTTTCATCAAGCATAAACGACAATAAAATAGCCTATTACGCAGCTGTTCTTCAGTTCTTCCGAAAAAGTTAACGTGCTTTAACGACGTCGCTTACTACAATCACAGAAATTGTACGGCAAACGCGTTCATAGTGAAACCTACTGTAGCTTATTTGTAATACGGATTCCTTATGTATTTGATCTAATAAATTCAAACTGTACATGATCTCTCATTCTCTTTCATTTAACAAGCAATATGTTAATTAGCTATACCATAACTTGATGTCGAGTATTTTAAAGCAATTTCGGTTTTTTAATCTTCGTTTTTTTTATTATTATTAAATGCGAAAGTAATTTCGTTGCATAATCTGTCGATGTTCATCTCGCGAACTCGTGATTTAGTACCGCATAAAACAGTTTTTGTGACCACAAAACCAGTCATAAGGGTCATTTTTCTGAAATTAACATCTATACGTCATCTGAAAGCGGAATACGCTTTCCATTGATGATGTATGGTTTAGGATAGGACCATATTTGTCTGAGATACAAATATAAAAAAATCTGGAATCTGAATGTGGAAAAAAATCTAAATATTGAGAAAATCACCTTTAAAGTTGTCCAAATTAAGTTCTTAGCACATATTAATATTCAAAAATTAAGTTTTGCTATATTTACGGTATAAAATGTACACATTTTTTTCATGGAACATGATCTTCATATCCTAATGATTTTTGGCATTAAGAAAAATAGATTATTTTGACCCATACAATGTACTTTTGGGTATTGCTACAAATACCCGTGCTACTTACTGTATGAGTGGTTTTGTGGTCCAGGGTCACATATAGGTTATTTAAGTCACACATAACAACAGCTCGAATCTGATAGCAGCGTTCTGTTGTTATGGTTACATACTTTGGCTAACGAATTTTGTTCGTTAGTGTTGTGATTTGGCTAGCTCTGTGACTAGTTTTAATCAAACTTTGATCATTACTGATACACGTTTTGCCATAGGAACTTATATAGCATATCTATGCTGCTCTATCTCTATTGATTTAATGTTCAGCACAGAGAGCCTAAATATTTTATTGCCTACCACAGTGTTCATTTGTGTGAGGTCATGAGGACAGCTTAACATGGTAGCATTGCATATGGTCTGAAGTTATTATAGTTGGGATAAGATAAAAGCAGTCCTTGACAACTCATCTGATAGTAAGCAGAGTAATTAAGAGGCAATTACGGCTATTACAAAGTACTCACACTGGCTCAGATTATCTCAAGTGCAGGGGAGCACAGTGGGGCGTGTGCTGTTGAATAAGCATGCATATAATTAAATGACAACACTTGTAACTGGTCTAGGTTATCAGGAAATTGTAAATAACAGTAAACATGTTTAAGTTACATTAAAACACAAGTCACTATTAATGCTGCTTAACTTTGTTTAGAAGTGTTGCATTTAGCTCACCTCATGTGTTGTATGAATTCATGAAGGCTAGATTCTTTTTTACACGATAGATGCTCCCAAACAAACAAACAAAAAAACGTTTTTCAAGTGCAAGATACATTTTAAAATGTGTAAAGTGTTTTTTATATAATCAGCAGGTAATGAGAGCTATAAATGGGAAATCCTAAAGGCTGAGCTGCTGATTCAGGTTCTGAAGAACTTGAATCTAAGCTGTGCTTCTTCAAAAGAAAAAGCGTTACCAGGGCTTTCTGTAGGTGACAAATGCATCGGGTAAAAGCCTCTTCATGTGCCTCAAAATAATTAGTCATAATCTTAAAACCAAATCAAGATAACACGACTCTCCACAAAAGGGATAATAAATCATTTGTATGCTATCTTTCAAATGAACTAAATTGGCCATGGTTATGAAATTCTGCATATACCTTGGGTCACCATTACTCAGTCTGAATTTTTTGCTTCCGCAAAAAAGCTTATTGAACTGGAATTAATGGTAATTAGTGGCAGTCTAGTGAAGACACTTACTCTCCTGTGGGACATTTTTAATCTAAGTAGACACCTACTGTCTTAAAAGACTTCATTTTTAGTGCTTCCCCCAAGACATGTAAAAAAGTTTGCCTTTTGTTTTTGTATCTATTTGAATGTGATTATCTTTGTAATAATTAGCTTGTGACACACGTTTCAGTCTTATGTAATTATTACATCATTATAAAGTATGTAATTTGTACAGAAATAATGAAAAGAATAAAAATGTTAAACAGATAGCTCACCCAAAAATAACAATTCTGTCATTAATTGCTTACCTTTATGTCGTTCCAAACCTGTAAGACCTTTATTCATCTTCAGAACACAAGTTAAGATATTTGAAATGGAATCCGAGAGCTCTGACCCTGCACAGACAGTAATTGTTTTCTTTGCGCTTTGAAAGTGTTGAACCACTGATGAACCACTGATGTCACATGGACTATTTTAACGTGGTACCATTGCTGTCTATGCAGAGTCAGAAAGCTCTTGGATTTCATCAGAAATATCTTAATTTGTGTTCTGAAGATGAACAAAGTAACATGAGGGTGATTAATTAATGACAGAATTTTCATTTTTGGGTGAACTGTCCCTTTAAACTTGATTATCTCTCACCTTGGTAGCACATTATGAAGAATGTATCAATAGTGGCAAGGATTACAAAAGCAAACCTGGCGGTTTGTTAAATTTCGTGCTGAGCCACTGGTACCCTGCCAGAGTTTATTTACCCAGGCACATGTTTTATTTATTTCAGCATGTCGTATGATAGTCAGGCCTCTTGGTACTGCATGTACCTTTAGGGCCGGTGAACAGTACACCTGATTTAAACCTGGAGAGGAAATGACTCTGCTCCATGTTCAGGGAACACTTTGACGTATTTTCTTGTCAAAGATTTAAAACTCTACACTGTTATGTTTGCTGTACATTTTAAGATATTATGGGAATTTAAATCAAATGCTTTCACTCTTAAAGTTTCTGGGTTTATAGAGAGTTCAGGCATGGAGTCTCCCATAGCTGAGTTATTTTGGTACAAATTTTGTCACACCCTTTAAGAGGGAAGTGATTAATATTACAACTGCGATCAATACAAGCGTAACTTATCCTAAACACCAGGCGGCCTGGAAACAACTGACGACTAAGCACTTTAGCTAATGGGCTGTGCCTGCTGTGTAACTCTAATGTCTAGACCTCTCTGAAAATGCACAGCTCCAGTGCATTGTGAGAGAACTTGCGCAAATGATTGGAATACCTAATTTTAGGATTTTTTTTTTCATAATGTGAAAAAAGAAGTGATACTTATCATGAAATATTTTAGTGCAGTGAAGCAATGACTATAGGATTGTTTATCGTCATTTTTTTTTTTTTTTTTGCTCAGAGCTACACAAAATGAGATACAGGAAAGCATTTCATAAAAGATTTCCAAAAGATCATTTGTACTGTTTATGAAAAAATAGGATTTTTTTTTTTTTTTTTTTTTTTTCAATCTGCATATTGGTATTTAATACAGTACTGTAGGTTATTTCCTGAAATATCATGAAATACAAGTGATCTTATACACAAATGTTATATATATAAAATTTCCATGTAGGGTATGACATATATGGTCATATAAATGTAAAAACATATATGAAACCTATTAGAAATTGGAACAATTTCATATATTAACATAGACAAATATGTATGTTTATGTGTGTGTGTGTGTGTGTGTGTAAAACATGTATATCCATCCTAAAACTCATCAATATATGTTGATAGTTTATAAGAAAATATAAAGGATAGACATGTATTTAAGAAATATTACAAAAACATACATTAACATGCAGATATTTTATATATACACTACCAGTCAAAAGTTTTTGAACAGTGAGATTTTTAATGTTTTTTAAAGAAGTATCTGGTCACCAAGCCTACGTTTATTTGATCCAAAGTACAGCAAAAAATATTCTAAAATATTTTTACTATTTAAAATAACTGATTTCTATCTGAATATTTTTTAAAATGTAATTTATTCCTGTGATTTCAAAGCTGAATAATTGTAATATTCTAATATTCTGATTTGATTATGATTATGATTATGATGAAAACAGCTGAGTAGAATTTTTTAGGTTTCTTTGATAAATATAAAGTTCAGAAGAACAGCATTTATTTGAAATAGAATTTTTTTTGTAACATTATAAATGTCTTTATCATCACTTTTGATCAATTTAAAGCATCCTTGCTAAATAAAAGTATTAATTTTAATACTTTCCAAATAAATAAATAATATATACTTACTCCAATCTTTGAATGTTGTAGTTTAAAATGTTACAAAAGCTTTTTAATTCACATAAATGCTGATCTTTGGATCTTTCTATTCATCAAAGAAGCCTGAAAAAAATTAATTGTTTTAAATACTGATAATAATAATAATAATAATAATAATAATAATAATAATAACAAATCAGCATATGAGAATAATTTATGAATTATGTGACAGTGAAGATGAATTCATTTATTTAGATATTATTAAAATATGTGCATATACAAATACTGGGGATTTTATATATGTTATAAACTACTTCTTCGTCTAGCCAGAGAATGTATGTACGTAAAAACTGTATATCACCTTATAGGTAACATATATGACAATATTACTCTTAATTTTAGTAGTATATAAGCAAAATAAGGTTTGTAGGGAAGAATAGGGAAGTTTGTCTAAAAGAGAAGTTTAAAGTTTAGCCATCTTCTCTGTCCAGATGCTTTGATTTTCAGGTGAGACAGTCCACTTCAGAGAACCACCAACCTGGAATAAGCTGTTCCTCATGGGGGAACAAAGAGGATGCTTCAAATTCCAGTCTGTCATTTTGATCTTGTAAAGCACATTGCTGAATTGCTTTTATAGAGGTGACTTGATGCAAACTACTTACTTTAGAAAAGGACAGACTGCTACTGCATCCACTTCAGAGTCTATTTTACTAAAATGAGCCTTCTTTGCCTCATAGGGACAAAAAAAGGGCAGAAATCTGCTTAGCAACAACATTTTAGGAATGGATTTTACAAGGTGGTTTTAAAGATGAGGCAGGATTTTGCTAAAATGTTTCTTCCCTGATGAACTGAGATGAAAATGAAGCATTTAAATCTAAGTGCTCTTATATGATTAAAACAGCTGATCATTCATTGCTGGACAGATGTTTGTGAGAATTTAGAAACATTCGATTTTTTTTTTTTTACAGTACATCTATTATATCGCACTTAACTGCAGTGATTAATTTGTGGTTTAAACATCAGTAATATAGGACCTCTCAAGGATTGCTGTGCCTGATGGGAAAATTCTACCACTACAACCTTAATTATATATTAGAACAGCATGAGTGTCATATTTCAGTAATCAATCACACTTTACGATTATAACCAAGGATGTAATATCTAGAGAAAGCTATTTGTTAGTATTCCTGTTCATCTCAATGGCAGTCGCTTGGCTGACGCAACACCTAGCGATAGTACTAGATGTGGAATGAGTTTTTTTTCTCATGGTGGCTCAACAAGAATGCACACAGCATGCTTTTAAGAGCCCTCAAAAAAGTACGTGCTAAAAAACTATAATAATAAAGTGAAACATTTGGGGTTTAGTGAAATCTTTGGGGTCTATATTGTATGTGCTCGCAATTTTCCTATTTTGTGAGAATACATTTTCGTTTTGCAGTGCCTGTCAATGGAGAAAACAGCTTTTTATTAACAGATAATTTAGTTACAACATTTCCCAGCAGGGGCTAATGGGACCTTGCTAACCAGCAGTTTGTAAACCATTCTTTGTTTCTGAGAGATTCATAACCCATTGCTTTAAATGTGCTTGCAAAATGTTTGCAGTCCAAGTTAACCAGGATTTTTAAGTCAGTCTACTTATGTCTGAGGTTTAATACACATATTTTTCAGATTCTACACAGGTCATATGCTTCCAGATGTCTTAAATTAGTGCTAATGAATGCAGTTGATCAAATGTATGATCTAGCAGTAACCTTGTCCTGACAAAACGAAATCATTAGGCCAGAGAACGTGTCTCAAGATAGAATGAATGTTTAATGATATGTCTCCATTTTCATAAGCAGCCTTTTAACTTGATTTAGTTCTCCTGCGGTATAAATTTGACCTGCAGATTGCATAGTCACAGGCTTTGATAGACCAAATACCGCAGTCCTCTGAACATTAGTATGTAGAAAGCGCGCTATTTAAAATGGGTATGTTGATAGGATCAGCTGTTTCTAACAGCTTCCCATTTGAAAACTTATCAAGCCACAGCTCTCTATCATAGAGTAATCATGTGCAGGCTAATAGGTTAATGCCAGCTACCTTAATATTTTGATAAATATGTTGATGTTGTTCCACAACTGAAATTGATAGATGGCTTGATACCCTTTTCTAATAATATGGGACGTGCCAGGTCTCTTTTATGTTTTGGAGGCCACAGGAAGACCTTGTTTAGCTGTGAGCTACTAGAAGTGTGACTCTATTAGTTTTTTTTTTCTTTTTCTTTTTCATGTTCTTCAAATGATTGCCAGCCAACTGTATATTTGCCCTCGGCTTCATGAATCTTTAGCATGTTGCCTTCCTTGAGTTAATGGCTCTAAAAACTGAAAAAATATGCCTTTGTAGGAAGTATGTGGAGGTAGGAAGGCATCTAGGAACATCTGAATTTACTGTTCACTTTTTTTTTTTTTTTTTGACTGTATGATTTTGAAATCCATCTTTTCACACTGAGATGGCTCTTAATGCATCATTTTTCTTTATTAAGCATCAGTGAGCGTTTGAACCTTCTGTAATAGTAGCATATGAGTCCCTCAGTTGTCCTCAGTGTGAAAAGATGGATCTCAAAATCATACAGTCATTGTTGGAAAGGGTTCGAATACACAAAAATGCTGAAAAACCAAAGAATTTGTGGGAACTGAAGGATTTTTCTGAAGAACAGCAGGCAATTTAACTTCAGGAGAAACAAGGGACTCATGAATAACTATCACTAAATAAAAAAACACAGCTGTGGATCATTCAGGTAACAACACAGTATTAAGAATTAAGGGGATGTAAACTTGAATGGGGTCATTTTTATAAATTCAGCTATTCTTTTCTCTCGTGGTCTATATGTAAACATCTTTTATGTGAAATATCTTATTCAGGTCAGTACTAAAAAAAAAACAATAACATGCATTTTTCAGATTCTGAAAGGGGGGTGTAAACTTTTGACCTCAACTGTGTATTTAATACTATGTGCAGTGTGAACAGCAAGCCAAATCTCTATGTGCTTTCATGAGAACCAGACTGAAAAACTTAACGTGCACCCTAGAGACTTTTTCATTATTAGCTACAAAGCTAATTAAATATTACTTATGACAGGTTTTGCACTTATATATTCCACTAGGATATTTTTACTTTTGATCCTCACCATGTTGCTTGGTTTCCTCAGTAGCATAACTGGCACTTGTGTTTGCTATGAGATGCATAGTATAGCACTGCATAGATTGTTCCTGAGGCTCCAGCTGGAACAAAGAGATCCCAAGTGTCTTTGTTTCTCTGGCTGGATGGCAGGTTCCTTTTCTTCTTGTTGTTACAGCAGCACCTTCTAAAAATGGGATGCCCATACACTTGCTGTGAGAGGCAGCGAGTAGCGCTCCCTTGCAAGCATGTTTGGCGACTTGATGAAAAACCACAGTTCGAAGAGAACAGGGGGGTGGCTGACAGCAAATTCGAACGGGGTTGTCCTTGTGCTCCTGGAATAATTTGCATCACTATTATACATGTGGCAGATGTTAATGTGCATTTTGGCTAAAGAACAAAATGGATGCTCCATTAAGTTTGTGATTTCATTTTTAAATATGCTTCAGACAGGTGAAGCAAATGTGTGGGATCTAAAAGCTAGCTATCTCTCTGTCCCTTTGCTCTTCTCTATGCTCATCTGTAGCACTGTGCGAAAGGAGACTGAGCAAAGCTGGAGCAGAAATCATATCGCTCTTTTAATGCATGACAGCCACACTCTCAGTTCCTTATTCATGCATAATATGAGCCCCCCGGCAAAAGTTCAATTAAGGAATCTTATGATTGGGGGAGCCATTTAAAATGTAATGGAGAAAAGAGATTTGCTAAAAAGCATGTCAGAATGATTTTAGGCATTTTTGTATTTTTGTCTCTGTTAGTGAGCTGTCAATAGCTGAATGAATACAATCCAAATGCACAGTCTGTCAAGGGCAGTCTGTAATATGTGCGCATTTATATGTTTAATAAACAGATTTGGTTTTTGTTGTTGAAATTGACTAATGAAATTTATAATGTTACAAACAATTTCTGTTTCAAATAAATTAATTATTAATGAAAATGAAATAATTTTTTAAACTTCTTCATCAATGTATCCTGAATACACAACTGTTTTCAACATTGATAAAATGTGTTTCTTTGTTTTTACCAAATTAGTATATTGTTGTGAATGAATTATGTGACACTGAAATTTCGAGTAATGGCTGCTGAGAATTCAGCTCTGCCATCACAGGAATAAAATACATTTTAAAATATATTCAAATGTTTTTTTTTTATTTTGATCAAATGAATACATCCTTTGTGAGCATAAAATAATTTTTTGAAAACATAAAGGCTTTGGTAATGTTAGTTAATAAAAATATAGCTGTTAATTGTTAGTCCATGTCAACTCAGTTCTATTAAATAATATGAACAGATACAACTACACAATAACATTATCTAGATTAAAGTAATTTTCACTTTTAGTTAATGTATATAATTCCAATACTATCTAGTCATAGCTCACTGCTACACGTGTGATATTGCATTTATACAACAGTTTGAGAGCACAGCTATGTAAATAAAAAGAAACAACGAGTGTCTTTAAAAAATGTATTTTTGTGCAAACTACTTCCTTCTGCCAAGGGTCAAATCTCAGTTTGACAATTTAACAGCTGAGCTCAAGCCTCTGTTACTAATTTGAAAACATTACTTTAGAACTAGCAACAAAGAAACATTGATTTGCTTCATTAAAAGCTTATTATATCACTGCATTAAAAGCTCACTGTACTATTTGGAGTAGAGTATTATGAGAGAAAGATGGACTGAGCGAGTATGATTACCTGCATCTGACACAGCATTCATTCTTTTGCTCAATGTCATATTCACAATAAAACATTAGTTTGAGTGTCCACTGAGGAAAGCGTTATCTTTGTCTTTTTCATCTGTTAAGGGTGATTTCTGATGAATGCAGCACTGCTCAGTGCATTTCTTGCCTGCGTCTTACAAGTTTTTGTTTGCAACCCTGTTTCAGTCTGTTTCAGTATAAAAGTCTTTACTGCTGACTCACTCAAAAAATCTAATCTAATGGCAAAATACAAAAAAACTAAAATCACCATCACTAACACACACTGTTTCCCAAAACTAAATATTATTGAATACTACTGTTATTTATATAAAATATGATTTATACATTATTTATAATGCTATTTAATAAACAACAACAGCATCAGCCATAATAAAAGTTGCTAATCAATTCAGTCAAAAGTACAAAGGCAGCACTCTGATATACAGCATTAAATTTATATAAAATACAACATGAGACTTTGCCCTCAGCCAAAACTATTTGCTATTGAACAAATAATAAATTAATTAGAGCAAAGACTGCCTGTTAGATTTACCCCAAATTAATTATATCTTATGTTTAACCACTATGAAGACATGAGAGCCAGCGACAAATTTGCGGTGGGTTCAGGAGCGCTGAATGCCGATGGCACCCTGGAACATTAAAGCAAATGTTCAAATAGATGCTATCTTTATTAACAAACTGCAAAATTGAAGTCTAAACAACTACATTCTTGCCTAAAAACTGTATTATATACATTAAATTGTTGTGAAGTTAGGCGTTCGTTATGACACTCATTGTGAGAAATACCGCAAGCAGAGTGATACAAAGGGTGAAACAGTTCGAGTTTTGTTTTCACTAGAATATCGCAGTCCTCTCAGTCAATTAGACTTGAGGACAAGAAAGAACTGTTGTGTGTGTGTGTGTGTGTATATATATAGACAGATCTGTGCTACCTGCTGGGTGAAATTTGACATTCTAGCGTAAACAGGTCTGTTTACTATCTCTGATATTTTTAAAACATGATTAAATGATAATTACATTTAAAAACCTCTTTGTAATAAATTAACTGTCCTGATTCGTTTAGTGGCACTCTAATTTTGTTATGGCACCCCCTGAAAAGTGCAAGAGCCAACTGTGCTGACATCTGTCGACCAACTATACTTCAGACCTGAGAGTCTTCTTTCCCACTTATTAGAAGTTCAGAGGGCAGGTGAGAAGAGTGATGCAGCACACACCAGGCTCACTTTTATTCTAATTAGGAAGCAAGGCAAGATGTTCTTTACTGTGGAGGTTAAACATTAGCGTTCAGTGTCTTTCCTGCCCTTTAAGAAACATCTGGGAAAAATCATTATCATTCACCGTGAATTGTTGCTCATCCATTACAACACATTTGTTGTGGAGATATGAATGCTTTATGCCAGCATTAATGTCAGTGTGTTTGACTTTGAAGCACTTATTTGAAGGTCATACATTTTTTTAATGAAGAAGATTATAGTATTTTAATGGTTCGGTGTCTTAAGATGCACAACGTGCAGATATCACCCCTGACAAAACTATAAAAAATATCTACATTCCCGCTGGGCCACTAAGGTTAATTAAGTAATGTAAATTAGGGTGGTGCACGATGAAAGGTGATGTATGATGGTGAAGGAAATGAAAAGAGAAGAGGTTTCTAAAATAGTAATGACTTGAGTAATATTTGTCGAGATAGGCAGAAGATGGAAATATATTAATATTCAGAAACTGAAATGAGTTTCTCAAACTCATCTGAAACAAATATTATGAACCCTATTGTAAAATCATGGGGTTGGAAAGTGACATATTCCGACATATCAAAGTATAACATTTTAAATTGTAAAATATTACAGACAGGTGTGCATTTGAATATGATGTGTTTAGTGGATTGTATCTGTCTGTGTGTTTTGAACTCAGTTTCTCATTTACTGCATTTACAAGCACAGTAATGTTGATATTAATCAGAATTCTATCATATTATATGAAAATGAACAATGTGTACTTGTTCTTCATTTCACCTGCACCCAGATCTCCCAGTATATTTGTCAGCTAAACCTAGCTTTTATCAAAAGGGAACACCATAGCCCATTTTGTCTCTAGTCACATAGCACCAATTGCTTTAAAAAGTGCCTTTCTACCTAGAGAGCCAACTTTTGTTAAAAACTTTTGTTAAGTGTCATGTAAACTTGATTTCTGAAGCAGATTAAACCTAAAGTCAAGAATTATAATCAAAATTTTAACCAGCGTATAAGACAACTGAGGTGGTTGCTGAAGTAGAATAAGTAGTAGAAGAAAAAAAAAGTAAAGCATACTGACAAAAGTGTCCCTCGAGTACATGCAGGGCAACAATTCACAAGCTGACAGAGCTAAAGTGCTGCCAAAAAAGTTAGTATTAAATCCTTTGTCTGTGTTCTTTGGATTGAAAGTGTCCACATTGAGTTTTATTGTAGATCAAGCATATCCTTCAAAGTGGGATTTATGTTATAAAATAGGAAAATACAATCGCAGAGGGCCTTGGCAGATGAGATTGCCTCAGCTCTCTGTTAATTTGTGTTCTGGTGGATTACAATAAAGCTACTATTCTGGCAAAGTTGACTTTTCTGAATGGAAAAGGGTACTGTGATTATTACCTATGGTTTGTAATATTGCTGATTCTGAAGTAGAAACACAAGGCTGGTTTGAGCATCTCTCACTTTTGCCAGTTGCCTCCTCCGTATCCTGTGACTGAGTCATCACCTTTATCTGCATTTAATCATTTTTAAACCTACACCTTTGTAACTGTGTGTATGAGTGCGTCAAAGCAATTATTGCGCTGATTATGTTACACATTACAAAGAAATGGCAAACACAGAGTAAGGATGAGAAAAAAGAATTATAACAAGTAACCTTAAAATGATTTTGAGTTGAAAATGTAATTTATTAGAACAAAAGGGTGATTTATCTTTCTGTTTCAAAGCTGTATTACCCTAATGTGAGTGATTTTGAATTTGTGAGTTCCATTGGGTCCTGATCAAGAGGTCACATGTAGTGTTTTACAATGTGAATGTCTTTTTCAGCTAAAAGTTTCATTTTTCAGCCAGCAATATGTGATCTTCAGAGAGACTGTGAGTCTTCAAAGTTCAGTACGGTTATGTCTTTTTGATGGATTGTTAGAAAAGGTGAATCAAGTGGTGTAAAATGTATTGTATATCAGGGAACAATACTGTGGCACTCCAAATAATATTATTAAAAGCCATATCCACCTGGTTAGTTTGTGGTAACAGATCAACCTCAGATTAGGTCCAAAGTTCTTTTGAGATTTTCTTTGAAGAATATTATTATTTGGAAATATCCGGCATCCATTAAATTAAAGGATCATAGAATTCAATATAGAATCTGAACTACAACCGTAGAGAAACTTCACAGAGCCCTTAGATGAATGAATATATTAGACATTCTATGATGTGCACATTTTTTCTGCTTATTGTAATGTTAAGAGGATGAAATTTCAAAATGAATATATTGTGCAGTGAACAGATTTTTATGCCTTTTTTAGGATTTAAATGCTTGAACGCCTTTTTTTACCTTTGAATGACGAATCAATTGTTTATGCATCGGTAACCGTATAGGGCACTCCTTAAACAAGCTCGGCTGAAGTGTTTTATGCAAAGCCATAACAACAGATGTCGGAAAAAGAAGCCAGGCCAGAATTTAAGCCTGGATCTTCCCTATTATGCTGCGATACTCATTCCACAGAGTCACTCACCCTTGAAATTGTTATATGTATCACCTAAAAGCCCATTTGTGGACTTTTTGGTCTTTGACTCACTCAATAAGATCAGATCAGCAGCTCCTAAATAGCACCTAGAGACTTTTGTTAGTTAGCGTTGTCAGGCATGCATAGCATACTCAAGAGATGGCTTTCATTGTGTTTAGGAGCATACAAAATCGATCAAATCCGAAAACACAGAGGTCTTACAGCGCTCTTGTTTTGGTTTGTTTGTTTTTGTTCACTTGCAGTTTGTATGTTGCAAAAAGTTAAAGGAATACAGCAGCTTTGAATTTTGTCTGATCAAATCTTTTCTGTGTAAATGAAATAGCATTAGAAATGCACAGAACATGAGACTATTCCCTGTGGATTACAATGAGTGCATCTACTCTGCAGCTACTGAGAAGTACTTTTCATATTTCAAATTAACTTACATATATTCAAAAGCAAGAGGACAAAGTGATTAAACTTTCCTCACATTCCTATGTTACAGTTTTATGCAGAAACAAAAATGGTTTAACATACCTTATTGTCAGGCCTCCCTTTCCAAATGTGTCTCATTTTCAGCATGGTTTGATTTTCTTTCATACCTTTCAGCCAGAGGAAAGTGTAAATTGTAAATCGACAGGAAGAAAAGCATCCCCAGTACAAAAAAGGTTAAAAAAAATTAATCATCAGGATCAGGGGACTTTTACTTAGACCATGTCATTGTTTACTTTTTTGATGGAAATTTCACCTTTTCCTGTTGTTGTCATTTTGCTGATGCTGTGCCATTAGTCGCTTCCAGCCACCTGAGAGTAAGTGTCATTCTGAAGGGCACACGATGAAGCAAGACCTCTGTAACTCTCCAGTTCATGCATCGCCTCAGCCGGTGTCTGAGCTCACAACCATAAGGCTGTTAGTGCAAGAAAGATTTCAAGCAAAAATAGGTTTGTTAGGTTTAAAGCAGTGGTTCTCACTCAGGGGGCCTGGGCCCACTAGGGGGTCTCAGTGAGCTTGCAAGGAGGCCTGAAATATTTAAATTAATGTATTTTTTTTTAAATCTGAATTGAAAAGCTAAAAATAAAATCAAGATGTGAACTGAGGTTTCTCAATAACTAGCCTAATGTATTTATTGAAGAACTACTGTTTTAAAGTGACAATAATAGATACACTACCAGTCAAACATTTTTGAACAGTAAGATTTTTAATGTTTTTTAAAGAAGTCTCTTCACCAAGCCTGCATTTATTTGATCCAAAGTACAGCAAAAACAATACAATTTTGAAATATTTTACTATTTAAAAAAAGAATTATTCATTCTTGTGATCAGACTTAAATTTTCAGCATCATTACTTCAGTCACATGATGCTTCAGAAATCATTCTAATATGCTGACTTGCTGTTTTATTTCAGATAAATGCTGTTCTTCTCAACTTTCTATTCATCAAAGAAACCTGAAAAAAATCTGCTCAGCTGTTTTCAACATAATAATAATAATACATGTTTTTTGAGCAGCAAATCAGAATATTAGAATGATTTCTGAAGGATCATGTGACTAGAGTAATGATGCTAAAAATCAGCTTTGAAATTACAGTAATAAATTACATTTTAAAATATATTCAAATAGAAAGCAGTTATTTTAAATATTAAAAATATTTCTGAATATTTTTTTACTGTACTTTGGATCAATAAATGCAGGTTTGGTGACCAGAATCAGAATGAGCTTTATTTGCGAAGTGTGCACAAACACAAGAATTTGTTGTGGTTTTACCGGAGCTTGTTATGCAGATTAATCATAAACACATCCTTCACAAAACTACCACCGTTTTATCACAGGTACAATGCAAAATGTTTCAATACAAGCATTTCAGTCAAATGGAATGTATGCAATATTTTAAACTTTTAACCTACAGGAGAAAAACAACCTGCCGCAACAGTTTGAAATCCGCCCAATTCAGTGGAAAAAAATGCAGATTTGGCAACCCTACATCCAACCCCAGCTGCATCCAAAGCGATTTAAATACTCTGCGTATTGATAGTGATGTGCAAAAATGATATTAGAATGTTTGCGGGAGAGGGACTAAGAAAACAGTCCCACGCAAGGCTTTAATACAAAAACGCACAAAATGAATGGCGACTGTAGGAAGCAAAAGCCGAATCCTGGACGTTTTAGGCCATTTAGGAATCCTGGCCGGACGCATTTTTTTAAGTCCAAAAAGAGGACATGTCTGGGGAAAATAGGACGTATGGTCACCCTACACAAGATAGTTATAGAAGTTCACAAAACTGACTCAGTAGCAGCTGAGTAAAACTGTTTTATCTGATCATGTGGCTTTTTAAGCATTATCGTATATATCGAATAACGTATTTTCAATTTTATGATTTATCGCATCACATTTTTCTTCAATATCGCACAGCCCTAATTTACAGTGTCACAATGACCGTCTTTTTTTCCTGTAACTCATTGTCATAGTTTAATGAGTTGGTAGATGACATAAAGCGACGCTAGGTTAGCTGCATTAAAAAAACATATGAGAGCATGTAGGCTTAATACTGGTCCCATGCGGGGCGAAGTTTGTGGGATTGTGCCCACAAAATGATAAGAGCAGACATTGTTTTATTATTACAAACAGTATGTTAACCTAAGTTGTGCAACCCATGCTCGTTGTCTTTTGTCATAGTTTATGGAAGTCGTACAGCACTGGACGCGGACAGATTTGCTGGTACGCAAAACAAGAACTTTACAATAATTCCTTAAGCTTGTTGCTGTTACTGTGGCAGCCAACAACAGCACAGGTTAATACTGTGCACATTTTTATATTTAGTTATTTAGAAAAAGTTTCTGTTTAATTAATTCAGTTGATCTTTTTGGATTTCTGTGGAGACCAGAAGACGACAGTGAAGTACTAGCGTTACCCAATCAGAAGTTACGAGGTCAGGTTGGCGCGAATGACCAGCAAATAATTGCATTCTAGATGATCATTACAGAGAAAGTTTAATTTTAAATACACAAGGGGCCATATGACTATAGCAGGCTACAAGAACAAACACACAAACAAACTTGAAATCTGCTCATCCTCACTGCATACTATATAGAAATCAGAGAATATGGTTTTCTGCAGGTCTAAGCAGTTGAGAGTCTCACCAGAGGTGAGATGAAAAATAATGGTCTCCCTTCACCTGCTGACTTCCCTTTCCTTCTTTACCCGCTCCATGTTTTACACAAGTTTCACAGGTTCATAATTCTCAATTCTGCTGAGCATTAATTTAGCAGCGACAGAAGGGGATCCCTGGAGGAACCCAGGTGACAGCTTCATTTCAAGCCTCTTTAATGTTGTGTGGCTGCTAAGTCTCCGGCTCAATTCTCAAATGCACCATAAAATTCCTCAAGCACAAAATATTACAGTTTTGCGCAGCAGCTTTTCAATTTGTGTTTGTCATGCGAATAAGGGCTTAGCAGGCTTACGCCGACAAGTTACGTTCTACACCGAGTATTTATTTAATTGTTGTTAATAAACGTGCCACCGGAAACTAAAAAGATCCGGAAGTGTATTTTGAGTTATTTGTAATATTCCAGGCTGGAAATTATTTGACCCGAGCTGTTTTTTTTTCTTTCATTCAGAGATTGAAAAGTTTGAAGGAGACGAGCTGAGAAAAGATGGAGAGGTGAAGAAATACTTGGATATCATCAGCAACAAAAACATCAAACTGTCAGAGCGTGTGCTGATCCCAGTGCAGCAGTATCCTAAGGTAAGACCTCAGTGCTTCATACAACATACATATAAGCGATGATGTGCCGGCCAAATCAATGTTATAGTCATGTGGAGATCAAAGAGGATCAAAAGCAACTCATCAGTTTTATGGGACTGCTGTGCTCGTGGTAATGACTTAATATGTTCTGTATCTGGCAGGAGCAAACTAGATGGTGTCAGACCCTGATTTGTGCTGCACTGCAGATCTGCTGTTATTTACACCTTATTTTTCTGTCCTAGCTGAAAAGATTCCTGGCTCTCTCAGAGTAACAGGCACGCCACATCTGTTTCTACCTGTTCAAACATTATTCTGCCTCATTTCGTAATCAGGAAATTATTCTTGTTTTTCCTCTTCTTTTTTTTTACGTTTTACCAGCTGGCCTCTCACGCATCTGTTAGGAAATTTAGCTTCTCAGCACCAGTAGAGGCATAAAACCATTTTATTCAGCAACATGGTCAGTATTTTAGAATGTTATTGTCTGATGGTTGATTGGTCTTCCTGTGGGGCTTTGACTTTGTAGATCTTGTATTTGCTATGTTGATCAGTTTTATTCACAGATAACAGCTGAAGTCTTTAAATGTGCCATAAAAATGAGACGTGCAGCATACTTGGCGCTGAGTGCTTTATGTTTAAGTATTTAGAAAGCCAGAAATGCCTGATTTGATTCATCTGAAATCACAAACAAATCATGTTTTGTCTGTAACGGTGCTTTATTTTAGAAGCATGCTGAAAACAGAGTTTTTATTTTAGGTGACTGGTTATTTATTTTAGACTACTCTGTCGTTATCACGTCGGGTGCACGCGGCGCTCTTTTATTCAGCATTGTGCTGCTTTAAAATGATGCTTTGAAAATGAGTGGAAAAAAGCCCATGAGCATCACACAGACGGATCCATAAAGCTTCTGGGCTTCTCATATGCTCCCTCATTTTTTACTGTTTCTGCTTTAGGAAATGAATCCCTGGAGTACTAAAATGTGCAGACTGTTTGATGGGTTTAGTAGATTTGTGCTGTCGAAAAAAGAGTACAAAGAACACGCCTTAGGTTTAGATTTTACATGTCTTGTTCGAGTTGTTACAATGGATTTTTGTTTTCCCAAATCCCTCTTTCCTCAGGATCTTGGCTGCTTTGTAGTTATGGTAATTTTATGGCAAAGTTCTCTTGTGATATTCCTGGAACTGTATCTGTACAGTGTCATCGGATTGATTAATGTTAAGTTTAGGTTATTGTTTTTGGTACGAGGGTGCAAAAGGGTAAGAGGGTGTATTTTTCCCTTAAATATTAGCATATAAAAGGTGTGTTTTTGTGAAGAGTTTTATTTCTTCAGGTGCTAGAAATAGTTGTGTTCCAAAACATGACTGCATGAGTCAGTGTGTGCAAAAAATCTATTTTGGATCTAATTTTAGCATCAGGTTATTATTGATTTCAGACAAGACTAGTGATTTTAAGAGCCTTTAAATGCTATGGGAATCCTGTTTTTTCTTTCTGTAACTTCAGACTGAAGCAGGTTTTAGGGTGAATAGTCTTTGTGAGAGAGGATAAAAAAAAATATTGGTACTATATTGATTATGATTATCGGTACAGATAAATTTGGAGTAGACACCACAGTTACGTCACCTGCAACTGCGTGTGCATTGTGGTGTCGAAAAAACACTGGCAACAAGTGGAGGGAATTGGGTAAAATACATGGAATAAGAGACAAAATGTATTGTTGTGCCTTTAGATGTCAGATTCTGAATGCAAATCATTTTTATAGAATACTGTCGTCAAAGATGCCATTTCAAGCTAAATGCAGTACTATGGATGAAACTCCTATGATTACTTTAAAACATACTTTTAAAGCATAAGTTTGATTTAAACAATTTGTCTGCATAATATTCACATATGCAGTTCATAGGGGACATGTTGTATTAGCCCTACAGTTACAGCATGAAATACTACTTAAAAGAACACTCCAATTTTTTTGGAAAATAAGCTCATTTTCCAACTCCCCTAGAGTTAAACAGATGAGTTTTACCGTTTTTTAATCCATCCAGTCAATCTCCAGGTCACTTTTAGCATAGCTCAGCATAAATCATTGAATCTGATTAGACCATTAGCATCTTGTTCAAAAATTACCAAAGATTTTCAATATTTTTCCTATTTAAAACTTGACTCTTCTGTAGTTACATCGTGTACAAAGACCGACATCAGCCTGGAAAATCGCTACTTTTAATTTTCTGTTGGTCTTAGTACACGATGTAACTACAGAAGAGTCAAGTTTTAAATAAAAAAAATATTTAAAATATTTGGTCATTTTTGAACAATATGCTAACGGTCTAATCAGATTCAATGATTTATGCTAAGCTATGCTAAAAGTGCTACTGGCAGAATGGATTAAAAAATGGTAAAACTCATCTGTTTAACTTTAGGGGAGTTGGAAAATGAGCCTATTTTCAAAGAAGTGGAGTGTTCCTTTAAACCTATAACATTTTACATAACATTTAGCTATTTTATCCTCACAATTCTGACTTTTTTCATGCAAATGCAAGTTTTTAACAAGCGATTTAACTCAACAATAGCAAGTTTGTCAATTCCGAGGAAAAAAAAACAGAAGTGTGGGATATGAACTCGTGATTTTGAGCCGAGGGGGAAAGAGAGAATGACGAGTTGATTTTTCTCATCAGAATTGTGAGATATTATCTCGGAATTGTGAGAATAAAGTCAGAATTTTGAAATATAAACTTTTTTTATTCTTTTATTCCATGGTTTCCATAGGCAGCTACTTGAAAACGGTCATTTTCTGCCTGCAGATAAGCTCCGCCCACAAAAAAAAACATAATGACTGTTTGCAAACACCAAATTGGTGTTCAAATTTTGCAGTTATTTAACTCCAGTTAATCATTAAAAGCACTAATAATTTAAAAACATTTATTTTAAATGTAATCTTGCAGCTAGTCTCAGATCTGTTGTTGTGATGACAAATTAACTTGTAGCAGTTAATTCATAGGAATTGACTTTAGTTTTGTAGGGCTTTATTTTTCAATAGTATAGCTTATTGTGTCTGCGCATGTAAGTAAATATTTTGCAGGTATCCATGCTATATTATTTTACTTGTCATTGAACTTGATATAGAGCTTCTAAATTTTTTGCTGCATTTACAAGCCATTTCTCAAGGCCAAGCCAATAAATAAATAAATACAAAAATAAAAAGGTAAGTTTAACGCTTAGAAATCACTCAACATCAGTTGATCAATGAACTTGTGGACCATAACAGATAATAGCTTACAGAGTCTGGACTTTATGTTATGCTCTCTGTTACAAATCCCCAGGATTTATCTATGTGCGGTTAATTAATCCGTGTGTGACGACAGCGCTGTCTCAGAGTTTTGTCTAATCATGCTTGATGAGACTGTCTCCAAGGAAGAGCATCTCGGCTGCAGCTCAGAATAACTGAGCTGGAGTCGCTCTTGGTTTCTTTGATCCTCTCATTAAATTAGGCTAACTTTAGTTTATGTATTTGCATAATGAAGAATAGGCCTTTGTGGACTCTGAAAGGCAGTTTGTTATGTATCTTGTGACTGTTTGTTCTAATGTATATATTGACCTTGACATGAATTCCTTGTTCTAAATTTTATTCCTCTGCATTGTTTCAGATTTAGACTTTTAATGCGTTGCCCCGTTAGTTTTTCATGACAAGATATTATTTGCACATCACTGTTGTGCTACAGTGCATGCGTCCAATATACATCCTAGGTATGTTTATTTTTTCTCTAAATTATCGCAGAGCACTTTCTTTATTTGAAATGAAATATGAAGTGAAAAATTAAATGCATTTACAGTGGCACTGACAGCAGGCTCTGTTTAAATTATTTTATTCAGTGATTATTAAGTTCAGTGGCTCCTCTGTGCTAAATTGGCAAGGTTATAGAAGACAGGAGAACAGAGACTTCTTTTCTACTGTATGTTTTTGAGTTGCAGACTATTAGTATCTACAATTCCCTTCATGAATGTATTAATTTATGACACAAATCAGAGGTACCATAACAACTTGTACAACTTGGCTCTGCCATGATTATTTATTTATTTATTTAGCACCTCGATAATTAAATCATACCACATTAAGTATGGTAAACCAAGGACAATTGTAACATTGGATGCAAAATTCACTTTTACATGGTGTTTGCATATAAATGTGTCTTAGCAGTGTGTGGACACAACCACCCTACAATGATAATAATGACAACCAATGACGGACTGTCTGGTATTAGCATATTCCCGCCCTCAGCCAGTAAATACATAATATAAATAATAAAATATAAAAATAATAGCCTTATTTTCTCCAGACATCAGAGCCACTGAGGACACAGCGGAATTAGTATTGTTTTTCGAAGGTAGCATGCCACCAAATACACAAAAAACAGAAGAGAGAGCATTTAAAGAAACATGCACCTAAACATGTCACTGTGAACAGAGATGTTTTTGACAAGGTAAAAAGGGTGTTGTTTTTACACAACCATTGAGGAATTTTAACCAAAAGTATTTTGCTGACATTTAATGAAGACCCTAAATAATCATACCAACTTGTTGAAAATAGGCATCTTATGTCCCTTTTGGTAATCCCTGTAAAACTATAAAAATACTTTAAAATATAATTTATTCCTGCAAAGCTGAATTTTCATGAGCTATTACTCCAGTCTCAAGTGTCACATGATCCTTCAGAAATCATTATAATATGCTGATTTATTAGCATCAGTTGTACTGCCAAATATTTTTTTGGAACCTGTGATACTGTTTTTAGGATTCTTTGATGAATAAAAAGTTTAAAAGAACAGCATTTATTCAAAATATAAATCTTTTCAAACAATTGAAGTCTTTGCTATCACTTTTTTTTTTAACACATCCTTGCTGAATAAAAGTATTAATTACTTTGGTAGTGGTAGTGTATATTGTTACAAAAAAATTATATTTTGAATAAATGTTTTTTCCTTTAAACTTTTTATACATCAAAGAATTGTGAAAAAAAAAGTATCACAGCTTCTAAAAAATATTAAGCACTAATAATAAATCAGCATATTAGAATGATTTCTGAAGGATCATGTGACACTGAGTACTGCAGTAATGATGCTGAAAATTTAGCTTTGTTTACAGGAATAAATGACAACATTATTTTACATTGTAATAATATTTCACAATATTATTATATTTCTGTTCTTTAATTAAATAAACACAGCCTTGATGAGCATAAGAAACGTCTTTAAAAACATAAAAAATGGTACTGATCCCAAACTTTTGAACGGCAGTGTTAATCCCAGCATAATGTAACAATAAATACTAACACATTTTCCCCTATATTAATATTGTGCAAAAACACAAAAAATAACACTTTTATATAAACAAAGCATTCTTGGAATTCAAAATTTGCTGCAACTCATCCAGTTTATTATGAACAGTTATTGGGTTAATGTAACCTTTTCTAGTAAGTACAATAAACTTTCTGTAATGTTTAATTAAATTGAACTCATTACATTGTTCAGTTTTACAGTGTATGGAAAATTCACAGTTCACAACATGAACACTCTTTTTTTTTTCTCTCAGGTAGAGAGAGAACTGTAGTGAGCATATAAGTGTCATCCTTCATCATTGAGGACATTTAGTTTGTTAAATTGTTCCCGGTCTCCCCTACATCTTGTTGAGGATTCAGTTTCTGCTACTGCATTGAAAAACTCAGCAAATATGCTTAGTTGATGTATTTTGGACGATGTCCACCAAATGTTGAATCACTGGATATTTTTATCATGGCTTGTATTACCTCTGCAACTCTTCTTCCTTGGATCTCTTTGCATAGATCAGTATATATTTCATTGTGACATCACAAAACAGCACACTGTTTTCATTTTTTCATCAGTGTCTGTTATCTCTATGCAGATAAACTGTTTGATTTACCATAACTTGCTGAGAAGCAGAGTCAGTGGTTTGCAATGAAATATAGTCCTTACTGACACAGACCTCAGATACCTGTGAGAACTGATAGAAATCAAGAGAGCGTCACACACGTATAGACCAAAAGGAAAGGCCAAGAGATGAATGGGGAACCTGCATCACCATCTAGTAAAGCCAAAGACATGGTCGCCATGGAAACCACTGTATTTAGATTTAAGAGATGGATTTGGGCAATCTATCTAAGGGCGTCTCTGCACATCTGAGCATTGCTGCAAATTTGTTTTATGATGGTCTGTGGGGTTTTTTCCCATAGGGGATGGTGTCATTTTGATCAACAGTATTCAAAAAAGGAAAACTGGGACATCTGCGTTAAGCATTTGGGACGTCTTGCTTTACACCATAGTGTAATTCATTGTGTTTGTGCGAGTTTACAAGGTAGCCAGACCGCCTTGGTGTCTGATTTGTCAGAGGATTCTAATTAAGACTTAGCAAATGTCCTATGGGTACATCTGTTTGTGCTGAGACTCATTAGAGGTGTAGTAGATGCTAAGCTTGTTTTGGTGCAGTGCACACTGAATTAAAACGTTACTGTGTATATGCTATCATTCACCTGATTCCATTGGGCTGAACATTAAATTGACAAACACATGTCCTGTAGCACATGCTAGCGGTGCAAAAAAACTTGCATCATCAGCACCTGGATTGAGGCGGTAGCTGCATCGCCTATATTTTCAGCCCATTTTCTGATTGTTATGCTGCACTCTTTCAAACCCATGTCAAATCATGATATAAAGGAATCCTTAAAGGTAGAAATTTTGTTGATTGTAGTTGATAGGAACAATAGCACAAATATATTTAATATCTTTGATAAAATATCCATACTAAAATATAAAATATAAGTTATAGATATAATATATTGTTAAAATATAATTAATTATTTCTTGTCAGATTGATATATAGAATAGTATCTAATTTAGCATAAATATTTAAGAATTTATAATTTATCATTTATCATATCTCCTAACATTGATAGAGCATATAGCATATACAATGATAAGAATTATTATGCTAAATTAGAGGTGACTCAATGTTAAAAGATTTAAAATGTTTCAAGGCTTTAAAGGGGACATCAGATGTCAAAATTACTTTTGCATGGTGTTTGTATATAAATGTGTCTTAGCAGTGTGTAGACACAACCACACTACAATGATAAAAATCCATTCATTTTTTTTAAATCCCCAAAAAACCTAAACAGTCTCAATTATCAAGCTGTTTCAATTTTCTAAGTAATATAAGGTCATATTGCTCAAGCCCCGGCCACAGCTGCTGACGGACTGTCCTGTATTAGCATATTTCTGCCCTCAACCAGTTGTACACTGTCCACCATTTTCTTAACGCTCGAGCAGCTGTAGCGACAACAATGTCTCGTAAGCAATGCAGGTATTTTGTATTTGGATGTAAAAGTGAACATAAGAGTCTTAGGGCCCTATTTTAACAATCTAAGCACATGATCTAAAAAGCACGGTGCAGGTGCACTTAGGGCATGTCCGAATCCACTTTTGCTAGTTTTAGGACGGAAAAAATGGTCTAAAAGGGTTGTCCCTATTTTCTTAATGTGTCATTGGGCTTAATGTGCATTAAACCAATCAGAGTCTCATCTCTCATTACCTTTAAGAGCCAGTTGCGCTCGTGCCATGGCGGATTTGCTATTTACACAACAGAATTTGCAAGAACAAAGACTGAAAAAAAAAAACGTGCATAAGTAAGCGACTGACTATTGATTATGACATGTAGCCTAGGCATTTTTATATTTATGTAGCCTACACAATAATAATATTTTACATTGTAATCCTTTCATTTTTAATATTTGGCATGTCTGTGTGCTGCTACGCGTTCCTGTGTGTGTAAAAAGCAGACTGTATGCACGTTGTGCACCTGCCTATAGGCGTATATTACTAATTCACTCTTTAAATAACAAAAAAAATATTGCGCTATTGACTTTAGACCAGGTTTTAGTTGGTCAATAGCACCGTCTATTTCAACTGCCTCAAAATAGCAACGCGCTAACAATGCGCCTGAACACACCTCATTTTCAGACCAGCACGCCCATAGGCGCACAAATGGGCGCAAATGCATTTGCTATTTAGACAGCGTGGTGCAGGACGTGAGAATGATAACTGCGTCGAGTTGAAGCTAGCAAAAATCTCTTGCGTCGTGCCTTGTGCCGCATTGTGCCAGGTGTATGATAGGGCTCTTAATGTTCTCCTGACATCTGGGCCACTGAGGACGCTGTGGATTAGTTTTGTTTTAATGCGCCACCAGACAAAAAACAGAAGAGAGGAGCGGGGTGAGCAGTAGATCATTATCATTTAAAGAGACATGCACCAAAACAGGTCGCTGTGAACAGAGCTGTTTTTTGACAGGGTAAAAATGGTGTTTAAAAATGCACAGTTTAGGGTAAAAGGGCACAGAGGTATGCAAATACATACTTTGACAGACAAGTAGGAATATGGTGTACAAATACATATAGATACATTTAGACCACTTAACTTGGTGATTGCTACTGGGATGTGAAGAGACTTTCAACCAGCATAACAAAAACAATTTTTTGAACCAAATCACCTAACTTGCCTTTATTGTCATTCTAAATTGCTTATTTAAAGTGTTGTAAAGAAAGTCAGGCTTGCAAGAAAACATGAGAACATATTTTTTAAGCACTAGACAGCAAGACTTGTATTTGTAGTGTAGTGTAAAACCATTGTAGTGCAGCATTCAGAATTCACAGTGCTGTTTTATTGTAATGTAAACGCCCAGCTTTACCTAAGCCTTTCATTAAAAACCAGCAACAAGAAAAGATGCAAACAGATCTACCTCAAGGTTTGCCTTTATAGTTGTGAAAACACAACTAATCCGTTGAATAGTAACGCCGGTGGTTGTTGCCCCCATAGATTGTGGCTTATCTGTCTCCAGTTATATGACCTTTACATGGAGGTGTAGGCAAGCTCTGCACACAAAGATAATCCAATTGTTGTCTTGTTAAAGAATTCCCTCGTCCCAAAGGCCGACCAACCTTGTCAAAGGTGTTTAACATAGATAAGCTGCTGAACAGATTCAGAATCGAACAGTGCACAGTAGGGAAAAATAAAAAGAAAGAAAATCATCAATACTGAGGAAGTTGTATCTTCTTAATGAATTAAAAGCTTGCTGAGGCACCTTTTATTTGTTTTCAGGAAGGTTATTCATATAACTGTAAACATGAGCTCAGATAATGTGGTTTTCTTGGGGCGCACAGTTGTTGGTTCAAGATTTGGAGAGACGGAAAGTCATGGAAAGAAACACAGAGCCTATGGGAATATGGCTTCTTTCCTAATCGGTTTATAAAGCTTATCCCAGTATGTTTCAAATGACCAACACCCCATGGGATAACACACTCACTAAGCAGCCAGCAGAACGGCATTCATTTGTGATGCGGGCGCCATAATCTTGAAAAAACAAATATTTTTGCACTTGGCACTTGGAAAACTTGTAAATGTGTGACTTTCCAGTTTTTTGACCTTTCCAGGACAGCATTTCGTTTTTAAGAGCTGACACTGAAGTAACATGGGAAATGTAGTCTAGGGAAGAGAGAGGATGTCTCTCATCTGTATGTGTTGCAGTCTTTTAACCTGTCAGCCTCCTGACTCTGAGATGGTCTTAATGCGCTGTTTGTTTACCCTGCATCTGTGCTGTCAGCCCCAGAGTGTCAGAGCTCAATATGGGTTCTGTAATGCAGGGGATCCATCATCAACTTTTCCTCAGGCTGTTACCTTTTCTAGAGCTGCACTCAACAATATTCAGAATGTTGAAACATACATTTCAGTCTGATATCTTACATGTTGGTTATGCGCTCTGTTTGTGTGCATCTCATTTTACGCATTTTGACATAAATGCCATATGCTTAAATATTAACATTTATGTTTATTATTTTAGTAATATTATTAGATCTCTTAATGCTAAGAGATGCCTAGAAATATCAATAGCTATGTTTCCATCACCTTGTTTTTATGCACATTTTAAAGTATCGCTTTAGAAACAAGTGATGGAAACACAGCATTTCAGAAAAAAATCTTCAGAAAGGGTTAATGTGAATAATGGGAGATGGAAATGCATTTGCTGAATAAATTCCTCCATGCGCATTAAAAAAAGACATGTGACTGCACTATGAAACAACATAAACTGACTTAACAGTGGACCGATCTTGTTGCACAGCATTTGAAATGTTGTCTGTCGTCAAAATATTTCTGTATAATTGCTTCCCAGAACTGTCTTACACGACTGCGATCCCAAACAGCAGGCATCCACCTCGAAAGCATTTATTGTTTCATCTGCTTGCTCTGAGGAACAAGTAGTTTATTATATCAGAAAAGTATTATATTCAGTGGCATCTCCTTTTCTAGATATTTAGTGCCTGTATATCAGGAAGTAACGATTTTATTCTCTTTGACTCGTTGGATGGAAACTATGCTTATTCGCAAATGTTTTATGCAATATTCCAATTTTGCACATAAGTTAAATTCACAACTTTGGATGAAAACCCAGCTACTGTTGAAAGATGTTAAAGGTTTCAAGGCTTTAACATTACTTTACTGTCGTTCTATATTAAGTAGAAAACCGTTATTTTACAAGTGTAATAATATTTTAGAATATTACTGTTTTTGTTTTCAATGAAATACACACAACCATGGTATGCATAAGTATGGAAGCCTGTTTCCGCCACTGAATAAAAAAATAAAAAAGGTTATTGCGAGTTCTGATGCTTTTTTCTCAGAATTGTGAGATAGAAACTCACAATTGCCAGTCATAATTGAAGAATTGTGTGAAATAAACTCACAATTCACGTTTTTTCTCCTCAGAACTGGACTTTATAACTCGCAATTGCCAGTTTGTATCTCACAATTCTGAGGAAAAAAGTACTGTGAGAAACAAAGTCGCGATTGCGAGAAAAACGTCTGAATTGCGAGTTTATATCTCGCAAATTCTGACCTTATTTCTTGCAATTGTGAGGTTATATCCCACTATTCTGACTTCTGACAAACTCACAATTGCCAGTCATAATTGAAGAATTGTGTGAAATAAACTCACAATTCTGTGAACATATTTGTTTTTTTATCCTCAGAACTGGACTTTATAACTCGCAACTGCCAGTCTGTATCTCACAATTCTGAGGAAAAAAAGTATTGTGAGAAACAAAGTCGCGATTGCGAGAAAAAAGTCTGAATTGCGAGTTTATATCTCGCAAATTCTGACCTTATTTCTTGCAGTTGTGAGGTTATATCCCACAATTCTGACTTCATATCTAGTAATTCTGACTTTATAAATTGCAATTGTGTGTTTATATCTCAAAGTTCTGAGAAAAAAAGTCAGAATTCCGAGTTTATATGATGCAATTCTGAGAAAAAAGACTGAATTGTAAGATGTAAACTTGCAATTGCGAGCAAAA
Source organism: Cirrhinus molitorella (assembly GCA_033026305.1). Classification (NCBI taxonomy): domain Eukaryota; kingdom Metazoa; phylum Chordata; class Actinopteri; order Cypriniformes; family Cyprinidae; genus Cirrhinus; species Cirrhinus molitorella. Next base: position 24,668,355 of record CM065126.1, read on the forward strand.
AAGTCAGAATTCGGAGATAAAAAGTCACAATTACATTTTTATTCAGTAGCAGAAACAGGCTTTCGTACATAAGTCTTCTTTCAAAATTAAAAAAAATATATAAATATATAAAATCACATCAATTAAAATCACATTAAAAATACTACTGACTCCAAACATTATAGCTAGTGTACATATTATAAGTATTCAAATATACTTCATTAGTCACTATCCGAAAGCCCTTCGGCTTATTTTGATGTTAAAGCTAATGATATATGGTGAATATTGGCCAGTATCAAAGCTTTCCTTTTTTTTCTTAGCTCATTAGCCTCCACTAACAGCCAGAAGTGGCCTTTTGACTCCCTCCTCTATTTAACACCATAGTGCGCTGGCCCTGTTTAAACCATTCTCTGCTAATGCCCATGTCCATTGACTGCGGCCAAGGCATTTCTCCTGGCCATTATTACATCTCTCGCAGACCTAGTCCCAGCAATAATCCTGCTATCAGCCAGTGCTAGGCCTCGCTAGCAGCACAGCTGGCTACACTGGCAGTAGACATCTAACCACATCTGCGGATCTTATCTGGTTTCACAGTTTATGGCAAGGGTGCTGTGTTTCAACCTCCAACTCAAACAGAGGCAAACAGCCTAACTGCACTTACGGTTATGTTAAGTGTTCCCTTTGCCAACTTTGGCTGGCAGCACATTCTGTTTTGAAGCCTGAGGAGTTTTTTGTGCCATTTTTTCTGAAACAGCCTTGAGGATATTTAGAAGTTTATTGGCCCTAGACATCATAGTCATTTATATAGCATAAGATGTAGACTGTAGCTTTTGTAGCTGTTTCTGCAGAGTGTATAATTCCAGGTTTAATTGGCTCTGTCTAAAGCCCAAATCCATAAATAACACAAGTTAGAATGTGTCTTGTGTTTAGTGTCTCTTTAGCTTAATGTGTAGATCGCATTCAGTTATTGTAAATTGGCAGGAGATTGAAATTGTGCCGGTGTCCCTGAAGATCTCCTGTTCCAATTTTTTGATAATGTGATAAGATGCACCAAAAATAGATTAGTATATTATTCTTTCACAACAGATAAGAATATGCACCTTTCATACTCCAGAATAAAAAACTAAATAATCAAAGACTTAGATATAAGTATAGAAGAGCAATTTCCAGCAAATCTGTTGAGATTGAGACAGCTGAAGAGAAGTGCTCTAGAACAGCACTTATGGTGCACCACAAAATGAAATTCAGAATTAAGTACACAATGCATTAGAGAGTATGAGACAGATTTTAAACTCTTAAGACTCTTTCTTAGGAAGTTTAAATTAACAAGTAAAGCTGGTCTTAGTGCAGAGATTCTCAACCTTATTTGGTCTGTGACCCATTTTGTAAGATCCAAAATTCTTGAAACCCAATGTCAAAGAATTTTGTTAAACACTATATCTATATCTCATAGATATGCAATTCTATGCAAATCCACGGGGGCAGCCGTGGCCTAATGGTTAGGGAGTCGGACTTGTGACTGAAAGGTTGCAGGTTCGAGTCCCAGGTCCGGCAGGGATTGTCGGTGGGGTGAGTGATTAATCAGCGCTCTCTCCACCCTCAATACCACGACTGAGGTGAGACCCTTGAGCAAGGCACCGAACCCCCAAACTGCTCCCCGGGCGCCGCAGCGATAGCAATATGGGTGTATGTTCACGGTGTGTGTGTGTTCACTACTGTGTGTATGCACTTGGATGGGTTAAATGCAGAGCACAAATTCCGAGTATGGGTCACCATACTTGGCCACACGTCACGTCATATAGAAATATTTTCTGACAAAAAAGAAAGTCTATAATACCTGGAGAGAGTTATCCATTGGCATCTACAATTATGTCTATGGTAACCTAAATATTGTATGAAGATTGTGATAAAATTTATGTTGATACTAATGATAAGCTTTAAGCATTTTTACTCAGCATCTATTAAACACAGCAGAAATAAATGTGATGACAGTAAGTCAGTGCATGTCGCTAAGAAGTCTACATGTTCTGCATGTATTTGTGTGAATGAGTGACATGGTTTCGTTTATTACAGAAACACCGAAGACTATAGATATACAAAGACAGTTCACTCCTATTTCTTATTATGAATGGGTGAAACTGCAACGCACGATGACGGAATATGTCCCACCTTCTAAATGAAAGAGCTAATCGCTGATTGGTAATGTCATTGTGTCACTACAGCAGCAGCCGTTCCCACAGAGCTAGAGACTGGCGCTTATGACTGCACATGCGCATTGGCTGGTTTAACCTGAAAAATATGCTTTTTAATGCTATTTGAGCATAAGGAACAACATTTATGGGACAGTTCATTTCAGGTTTTGTTGCTGATTTTAAATATGCAATTCAATTGTGAATTCAGCAAGCAGTTTGTGAGATTTCAGGATGTACTTGTGAGGGACTTTGGTGTTTTTTTTTAGCTAAATATATGTCTAAATATATGTGGACATGACTACATAAAATTAATCTCCAGAATCACTTCACCAGCTTTTCAGTTTAATTTAAAAAAAAAAAAAAAAAAAAAACGTCAAATAACGTTAGACACTGAAAATCTTCATCTTCACAAGCTGCCAAAAGAAAAGTTTGATTTAACTTGAAGAAATTATGACAGAAATAAAGGCCTAGTAGGCCTGTACTGAAATGTACTTCTTTATAACTTGCAATTGCAAGTTTGTATCTCACAGTTCTGAGAAAAAAAGTCAGTATTGTGAGACACAAAGTCACAAAAGGTACAATTCTGACCTTATTTTTTGCAATTGTGAGGTTATATCCCACAATTCTGACTTTACATCTAGCAATTCTGACTTTATAACTCGCAGTTGTGCATTTATATCTGAAAGTTCTGAGGAAAAAAGTCAGAATTGCGAGCTTATATGATGCAATTCTGAGAAAAAAGTCTGAATTGTGTGATAAAATGTCGCAATTAATTTTTTACATTTTTTATTCAGTAGCGGAAACGAGCTTTCATACATTCATACATTCAAAATTAAAAATATATATATAAAATCACATCAATTAAAATCACATTAAAAATCACTTCACCAGCTTTTCACAGTTTCATTAAAAAAATAAAAAAAACTACTTTCAAATAACATTAGAGACTGAAGATCTTCATGACAAGCTGCCAAAAGAAAAGTTTGATTTAACTTGAAGAAAATTATGACAGAAATATATTACTATAGTAGGCCTATACTGAAATGTACTTCTCAAAGTAATAATACTATAATTTTTAAAGAAATATCATATTTCAAAAAACTAAAATGCAGTGTTTTGTTGTAAATTAACGGTTATATTTTCAGACTGATACGGTTGTTAAAGTTTTATTTAATAATTTCATTAGACATCATTTTTGATGGTAATTTTGTATTAAACCACAAAACACAAAGTCCAGAAGAAAAAAAAATACAATGGAAAACACAGAATTTAGGGGAAAATAAAATGTAATTCATGAGGCCCTAAATTAAAAGGTAGCTTACTCTGTGGAGTTTAATTGTGAAAAAACAAGTTATGTTTGCAGGCATTCTCAAGGTCTGACAAACATGTGTTTGTACTACTACTGTATCTACTGTACTATCCTTCTCCACAAAGGCATGTGTAACGATGTAACAGCAATAGCACTGAGAAAAATTAATACCCCAACATACCCAATTTTGGATTTGCAGAGTAGTAAATGCAGATTGTGTAGTTACAGCCTGTTGGACAAATCAACAGAAATGCCTCCAGTAGGACGACTGTCAGTATGTGATGATAGTAAAATGTGTTTGGTGATCGTGAAACTGATCAAGAGCTTAGTGGTCTGAGTGGCTTGAATGACTTCTGAAAAGATTTTGACAGAGAAATCAATGTAATGCACATCAGAGAGCGCAGAGCGCAGGTGAAGGTCCCTGTCAAAGGGACTCATGTGTGAAAAGTCATTTGTTCAGCCAGCCACACACACACTCTGAACTCACTGCGGGCTCAGAAAATAAGTGATTCTGCATGACAGCACAGAGAATAGCCATCCGAGCTTCTTTAGTTATCAATAAACACAACAACAAATGCTTTTCCAGGATTTCGGCAGTGTTTTCAAATGTACACACTGGTCTGGGCTCTAGAAGTGTGGGTTAGTGATCTACTCTCCATCACACCAGCACACTACGCACAGTTTCTTAGAAGTCCCATTTGCTCATAATAAGCCAATGCGGTTTGACACTTATGCCTCCGGTTGTCAGGTTTATCATCCTCGGCCTGTCAGTGCTGCATAATGCCCATCATTCTGCGGCCTGCCTCTGCCGGGGACTGCGAGGGACAGCTTGCATCGCTTCAAACCTCATCCAGCACTGAACTGTGCCCCCTAATAAAGCCTAAATTGCCCACCGTGGAGCAGGAGAGTGGCTCCAGACATTCATTAGCTTAATGAAAACAGGCCACTCCACTGCAGCCGCCCAGTGAGCATCTTCACACTGTAGCTGAGGCAACCATCTGCTCCGAGGCACCCAGCCAGCTGCAGAGTATTCCTGTCATACACTCCCCGTCAGAGGGAATGCAAACGGCACACCTCCAGCTCACCCGCTTCGAGAGAGTTGGTCATGACGCTTTGGCGCAGTGCTGCAGTGTTGCTAAATATACTGCCCTACCCACACCTCACCCTTTCACCTGAAACGCTTTGCATTTGCTTTGTGGCTCCAGCCAAATTTGGTGACAGTTCTTCTGCAAGCTAGAGTTCCCTACAGCTGCATCTACAGCCTGACTGGGAAGAGCATGTGTTGAGGAGTTTCCAGCCATGTGCTAGGCAGGGTACGTCAACATGTGTTATACCCAACTGTTTCATTCTGGCCACCACATATCAGCTAACCTTTGCAAACATTTGAAGGACAAATTCACTTTTCTAAGTAATGTCTGGCTCACTAGGCTGGAAATATACAAATACCGTAGTGAACAGCCATTTCGCTAAAATTATGCAACTTCACACTGTACACGTTATAGTTGGATTGTCACAATGGTGGACTACTCATACACAACCTATATATATATGGACCATCTCTAGTAATTGTGCAGTTAATTCTCATATTGTATTTCCAGAAAGTCTTATCCCCAAATTTGCCACTACCGAAACATAGTAATAATAATTTAATTAGAAGGGTTGTATTTACCTAGTAAGATTTTGCTTACATCTTACTTGTAAATATATTTTTTTCTATTTTATTAAAGAAGTTTTCAGGGGTAAATCAGTAAAAATGACAATTTTAACAGGATTTCAATTGTGATTTATGAGATTTGTTGTATTTTGAATCCAAGGCAAAAAGTTGATCATACTGATTTCAAACTTAAGGATTTATTATTTTGAATATACATTGAAGTAAAAAGTAGTTAATAATTCAGTATACTTGTTCCCATTTTTCGGTACTGCACATTTTCTGTAGCGACAGTAATATTTTTGTAGCGACCACATCACATTATAGAATATTAACTTGCATACTAAAACATACTAAGATACAAAAACAAAATAGCATAACATACTAAAAGTTTATTTCCCCCAAATAAACAAAACAAATTATGTGCTCCCTTTTGTCACTACTGAAAAAAATACTGCCAAAATTTTTTTGCCAAAATACTGAAAGTGTGTGTATATTCGTCAGAAACAACAATTTGTTTACATGCGTTCTTGACAACTGAAACTGTGTTCTGTGTAAAGATCATACAAAGGTTTCTCAAAAACATATTACATCTAAAGTGAATTTAGACAGGCTGCTGGCTAAGGGGATTGTGACAGTACATCAGTGAAAGTGATGAAGACTGAACATGAGCAGACAGTGATGAAGTGACACTGTTATAAAGGGAATCTGATGCACCATTTTATACAAGGGCACTTTTTCTTACAATGGCAGCATTTATTGACTATTTAAGATTTCATGTTATCATGGGCATTAATCCTCAGCAGCCCAAATCTGATTGCAATGTGTAAGAATCCTCAGAAATCCCTTGAAGATACAGTTGTATGATGCACAAATGTGAGTAAACCAATAGAGAGAGAGAGAGAGAGAGAGAGGGTGAAAAGACAGTGAAGGCCAAGTGTTCTCAATGACCGCTGATCTGCTGTGTGACTGAAATGTTAGTTGCTGCCCCAAGGCGGTTGCTGGATGGCTCATCATCTGGGTAGTATTACTTGAATCCCCATTGGAAATGAACTCATTATGTTATGCCTCATTCAAGCATGGACTTCTGGATCGTTTTGAAGATCCCTTTTGGCATTTGGTACATGTTATAATATCTCTGAAAGCAGCAGAGCCCAACCACTGACCCCAAACATCGATTAGACACATGAGCGGCTGCAGTGCCCTGCAGAAACAGGTGTAGACTCTCACATCTTTTTTAATCGCTTCTGAAAAACTTGAACCGAAAAAATGATCGACGACTGCCACACATTTAATTTTGAACCCAAGAAGAATTTTTCATTTTCTCACTGTAACTGTTTCTGTGCATGATGAGAAAAACCAACGTACTTTTGAATGTTTTTTATTGACTGTGAGGTAACGGAGGCAACTGTCTAGGAAGCAGGCAGTGTGAGAGACCAACCGTATTGCCTTTTCTCTCCTCTATTACAGTTTAATTTTGTTGGGAAACTGCTGGGGCCCAGGGGCAATTCCATGAAAAGATTACAAGAGGAAACGGGAGCAAAGATGTCCATCCTCGGCAAGGGTTCAATGAGGGATAAAGGCAAGGTAAGATGACTGGCAACAACTTCTTTTTTCATCCCCCTGTGTACTGTAGAAATGTAATAAATTCCATAGATGCTTTGAGTATTGTTATTATGGTGATTGACATTGATTTGTTTGTAACCATAAATGCCATAACTATACCAGCATATTTTTAGATATGAAATATCTAAACTGACTGCTCACTACTAAAGCAAAATACCTGCATTTGATTAGACCTGTATTAAACCATTTGTTGATAAGAAAGTATAATGGTATAATAAGTCTAATTTGACCACAAAACCAAAAAACATGTTTTGGTATGGCATAATAAGTCAAAGTCTTAATATATAAGATAATATATAAGTTGAAGGGTAGTTATGACATGCTATGGCATAATTATGAGATTAAAAAGTCTTAATTATGACATAAAATGTTGACTTATAGTTTTGACTTCGTATTTCACAATTGTGATCTTTTATCGCATTATTTTATACTTTTTATAAGATAGTATTCAGAATTTTAACTTTTTATGTTATAATTATGCTTTTATATACATTTCTGATACTAACTGAAAATCATGCATTATTTTTATTTGTCAATTATGCCAACTTCAACTTTTTAACTAATAATTATGACTTTTTATCTTTTTATCTCATGAAATCTGAATTATGATAATTATTAGTTAAAAAGTAGTGTGTACGTGTACTGTGTATATTTAATATGTATATATGAATACACACACGCATGTATATATTTAAGCAAAATATGCTGTTTATATATTATATATTAAATGAATAGAAATATATACATGTAAATATTTCAAAATATATATTGTATATGTGTGTATTTATGGTACATAATAAATATACATGGTACACACACACACACACACACACACACACACACACACACATACATTATATAAACAAAAATGTTGATTTTGGATGCAATTAATCATGATTAATCGCTGCCCAGGACTATTAAAAAAGTAAAAAGTCATAATTATGATTTAGTATGTCATAATTTAAACTTTTTTTTTTAATCTTAAAATGATTAAGATCTTATAATTTAGACATTTTAATATCATAATTAAGATTTACTAAAGCATGATTTGTTCTAATGTGGAGGAAATGGGATTCCATACACTTATACATGTTATGCACACTACATTTATTCCAGAGCAGAGTACTTTATCCCTTAAATCCTGTAAACCTTTCATTTCTGTGAGTCTAACAAGCATCAGCAGTGGCTGACAGAGCAAAGTGTGAGATGACGCTGAGACTGAAAATCATTACCTGCACTATATGCCCCTAGATAGAGCAGAAACTGCTGTTTTTAGCATTACTGATGTTGAATACATTTTTGAAAAGAGAAATATATATCGCAAACAATATCACAAATAGATAGCACTGACTCACAAAGACTGGCAACCTAACAAAATCAACAGTATCTCTAGGTTTTAAAGGAGCTGTTGAGACTATTCACAGTATGGATCATTCTGAGCGGATCTGATTTAAACATGTGCTTTGGATTGAGTTGTGGTGAGTGTAATGTTTAGAAATGGCATTTTGTGATTGAGCCAAACAGCTGCCCTAAGAGACATGCTGGTCATTTACATAGCCAGAGAATCGTTCCAAATGTAATATTTCTCGGTTTGCTGCTCCTGTCATCTCATAATAGGCCATCCTGAATTCCCCAGCTCAATAAAATGTTCTTTTTAATGTAATATTATTGGATGTAACTCCATTTAATGAAAAACATTCATATCAAGCAAATATTAGTTTTCTTTCATGTAGTGTATGAAATAGTCTCGCTTTGCTTATTGTTTCATTCTGTGTTCTAAAGCGATCTTACCACAGTTAAGGGGTGTTGTTAGGCACAAGTGAAGCATGGAGATTTGGCATATTATTATAGCATTCAGTTGATGTGTGCATATTTACAACAATCTTGAAGGTTGTTTAACCAGTAACATTTTAGACCTGGAACAATCTAACAACACCATGATGAAAATTAAACTTTGTTATCGCAAGATTTCCACAAAGTAAACGGAAGCTTTGTTTGTGCAATCAGCAGTGCATTTACAGTTACCTGAGAGTGTAGTATAAATTATTTACACAAAAGCTGTTTGTCCTCATTTGGTCTCTGAAAAGTGTTCTGAGCTTGTTAGAGGAATTAAATGTAGTGCACAGTGCAAAACCCAGTGTCTTGTTCACATTCTACCTGCAATCTATTTTAGCCAGGTGCTACAGATGCGTGCGCTGGTTTAGCGCTGTGCCGTGAATATTTATACATTTTTTTCAGCGCACACACCGCCTTTAATAAATGAAGCTCTTTCAAATGCACCGGATTTGGATCAATCAGTGTGGTGGTATTACTAAAAGCAAACTGACTGGTCTAGGACTTAAAAAAGAGTAATTAAATATTTTTTGCATATGCATTTGCGACCCTGTTGTATCCAATGGAAATTATTTTTACTAGATTTAGGTCCAGATTTACTCAACTTTGCTAGAGCGCAAATCCATAAAAGCGCCAACGGGAGGGAAAATTCTGAGTGTGATTTAGTAAACAATGCACACATTAAAGGAGAAGTTCACTTCCAGAACAAAAAATCACAGATCATTTACTCACCCCCTTGTCATCCAAGATGTTCATGTCTTTCTTTCTTCAGTCGTAATGAAGTAGTTTTTTGAGAAAAAAAATGTTTCAGGATTTCTCTTTCCATATAGTGGACTTCAAAAAACATAATTTCTTTACGACTGAAGAATCTGGCCCTTATTTTTCATATACTGTACATATATGTGTGCATTGTGCAGATCACGTCATGCACACATCCCCAATTTTACCATTACCTAATTTACATAATTTCTTAAGTGAATTGTGTTCTGAAGCAATGCAGATAGCACGCAACTACAAGATGCTTTTAGATATAATCCTTTCTTAATTAATTCCCCCTCAGACTTTAATTTAAACATTGTATGCATATTGTTTTGACTAAAATCAGTCTTCATTGCAGTTATTTTACAGAAGCAAACAAGACCAATGTCTTGTTACTGTTTTTTTGTCTTACATTGTTACATGCTAAAAAGGTGTCCGAAAGAAGAAGATGAGACTGGAATATGCATGATTTGATTCCAAATAGCTGTGTGGGGAGTTTCTACAAGCAGAAAGTTTTATAAACACAGAATTTCACTCTGTTTTAACAATGCAGATGAACCATGGTCTGAAATCTATTTAAATTTATGGCAGAACTCAAACAAGAGCCCGTTGGATTGTTTTAAATCCCAAAGGCAATCATTAATGCAAACATATTCCATTATAAAGAGTCACCTTGAGCTGGTACAAGTTTGTTATAGATGTTAAAATTAAGAGTCTGCCGTGCATCTTTATAGACTTGTCTGTGCCGTATCTAAAAGTCCTACTGAGGTCTTCATATAACAGTCTCTCTACATCCAAGGATCAGCAAAGCAAAGAATATTGCATTTCGAATGATTCCCTGGGCAAGTAAATGAACAGCTTGTGTCTGAAGGCAGCAAATTGACTGAATCAAAAATGGCATTTCAGGATATTACATTCACCACAATGACAAAAAGACAATTTGTGTAGCGCAAATCTCAATCTGGGGATAGACACAAATGTTATAGCAGAAATATTTAACTTGTATCCTTAATTTTTATGGAAGCAAAATAAACGCAGTGTTTATTATGACCCACGGTGCTGTTTCCATGAGTTTCAGGAGTAGATTTTATTTGGCTCCATAAGCTTTGTTTGAATGTTTAAAAACTGAGCTTTAACTCCATGGGGGCACTGGATAACTGTCAGGCTTATAAGTGTCAGATTCACTATTTGTACTTTACTGGGAATAAATTTGAGGAACCCTTCATTTTGTCACATTTGAAGAGGATTCTGCTGTGCTTAGACATGCCTACTTGAGCGCCTTTTGAAATGCATCCTGGGAGACAGACCTACCTTTTGAAACAACAGAACATTTTCTTCATGGATTGACATGAAAGGAAAGTTAAAGCTTTCAGGCTTGAAACAGAACAAATGTCATCTGACGAACGGTTTTCCGGAGGACTGTAAATGAGGTGGTAGACTTTTCACCGTCTCCTGCTTCCCCTTTTGTCTGTACATTTTTAAGTCAATCTGGAAACACCCACAGCGTCCACACCTACACGTAGATATTTGTGTCAGAACCATCTCATCTTCACAATCCGTCCGCGCATGTATACAAAGCCCTACAAAATATGATTACACCTCTTAGAAATGTTGTGAAAGCTTAAGTGTCTCCTGACCTTTCGTCCATTCGAAAGCGTGATGGAAAAAGTGCTTGGGTCACTTTGACATGATAGAGAGATGGCATCGGTAAGTGTTTATTAAAGCTGAAGGAGCTACAAGGGCCTGCATCAGTGATCAGACATCTGTGAATGGCCCCTACATCAAAGCCCTCCTGTCTTTAAGAAGAAGCCACGGACGAACGGCAATCAACATTAGACAGAAATGTTGGCTACCGTAATTACAAGCTTTGTGAAGTTTGAAGTTTTTTGAAGAGCCACAGAACACCTTCACCAATCAGAGAGAATTGAGAAACTGAAGACTTCTGTGAAATATCACCCTTTTCTGCTCTTCAGATGGCAGTATTTAATCAGAAAGGTGAAAGTGTCAATTTATTTCTGACAAAAACCCCTTGGGCAGATTTAAGCATAATGATTTGCATTATCTACATACCCATTATCAGTATTACAGAGTATAGGTGTTGATCCATTGTTCACAATTTTCTAATGCTGTTATGAGAATTGTTACAAAATGTGAAATCTTTGTGACATTTTGTTAAAATACATTCAAAGAACATCATCTCCTCGAAAAGAGTTTCTTTCTTAAAAGGATAGTTCACCTAAAGTACTATTTGTTTAATTCTTTAATGATATGATTAATACTTCACACATAGGTCCTGACTTGATATTTTTCCATCTCTAGGAGGAAGAGCTGAGGAAAAGCGGAGAGGCGAAATACGCCCATTTGAGCAACGATCTTCATGTTTTAATTGAAGTTTTCGCACCACCTGGAGAAGCCTATTCTCGCATGAGCCATGCCCTGGAGGAGATTAAGAAATTCCTTGTTCCAGTAAGTTCATAGAGTTGGGTTCCTTGAGAGGGATGGTGAGCTGGAAGCCAAGATGAAATGAGTGCACCAGCCAATACTGAACTCTAGTGCACTCCTGCATGCATAAATGTGTTCATGTTTATTGCAAAAGAGATTATAGAGTTATGCATATGATTAAATATATATATTGGAGATCAGCCTTACAAAATTAGATGTATAATATGTTGAAATTGGCTAGAAACTGAGAGTATGCTGCTGGTTTCGGATAATGTATTTTCCAAATCCACATAAATTTCACCCTAGGTTATACATTTTCTTTAAAAAAAAAAAAAAAAAAAGACAAATGGATTAGTTCTTCTGTTACTGCATTTTTTGACTATGTCAGGAAGATTTAAAGTCTCAGGTGTCCCCAGAATGTGTCTATGAAGTTTCAGCTCAAAATACCATGCAGATAATTTATTATATCCTTTTGAAAATGTGGAAGTAGAAACGCGCTGTTTTCATGCATGTCACTTTAAATGCAAATTAGCTGCTGCCCCTGCCTCCTTTTCCAGAATAGGGCTGTACCTTTACAGCTCAGATATTTTACCAAAAAACATTTGTTTGGCTTTGATTATCATGTCTATCGCGCTGAAATCATGCGTTTTAAAGAGGCCCTATTATGCTCTTTTACAAAGTCTTGATTTTGTTGTGGGGGTGTACTAGAACATGCTCTCATGCTTGGTGGTTGGAAAAACACATTATTTTTCACATAATTTACATTGTTACAACAGCTTTCTCCCCAGCCTGGCACAAATGGCTCAGTTAGTTCCTGGTTTGATGAAGGCCAACCTTCCGAAAAACGGCATGTGTTGTGATTGATTAGCTTTCCCACTGTGAACAGTTGAGACGGTGTTTCAGTACTGTCATGCCCCTTGCCAAATCATGAAGTTCAGTCTTCTCCGAACTTGGTTATAGTTAAGGATATATTAAGGTATAGTTGACTCTACAGTAGTGTTGGGTCCTATGGTCAGCCTGTGAAATTGCAGATACATGACATCGGGCAAATTTATTAAATCATTTACATGCATTCATTGCCTGAAACCATCTCCAGCATCAGGCTAAAAATTCTGATGTTTTTAATATGAATTATTTTGTGTTTAACATGAAAACAATTGAATAAAGACATTGTAAGTTACTAATTATAATGCTTACATTTTCTTAGCTATTCAAAAAGCAGCTACAGAAAACAAGCAAAAAACTATCAAATAACATTGATAGTTTATGCATTAAAAAAACCACTTGTGTTATAAGTGAAGCTATCTACTCTGTATGATGAACACATTTCTTACCACACACTGCACACGTCTGGGTAGCGTTATGCTCTGACATGGCAATCTGAGATAATCGCCCCTCTAATCAGTGTCTCCGGTTACACCAGTCGCTCCTCTGCATGTGTTTTGAGCCCCTGTACTGCACACGTCTGTGGCACGCCGCTCTGACGCGGCCACCGGAGTAGATCACGACTACTGTAGTTATTGCTTGTGTTTATACAAGCAGTGCTGCGGCTCGTTGAAGTCTCCCAGAAGCGGCTCTCTGTGCTGCATCACAAAAATTAAGCCTATCCCCCATCTCGTCCCTACTAATGCGATATTTCTGTAGGCGGGATTTATTTTATTACATCATAACATCAGAAAAACAATGCTTGTAGTCCAAATGAGCCGTTCGTTGTAGTTCTTGAAAAGGGATCCTTTTTATGCACAAACATACACACCACACACCGACTAAAATTAAAAAAGTGAAAAAGCATAATAGGACCCCTTTAAACTATATTAGTTTAAACTTCTGATATAGGGTTGCGGCATCACGGTATGTAAGCTCTAAAACTGATGTAAGTACTAGTATCTTCATGTCTTATTGCGCTTAAACTGTCAAATACACACACGTAGAAAACATGGAAACACTAAACGCACTTAGTACGTATTAGACAGGTGACGAACGCACAGAGTAGTATTATAACAGAACTTTACCACACTTAATCCATACTTTTCCACACTTAATCATGGCGTCCTCAAATTACGTCTTTGTTTCGTTGTTTGTTTTGTATATGTGCTCTCTAGTGGCCTTTAAACAAAGAAAAAAGTCAAATTTTCATGATATGTCACCATTTTTAACGTTTAAACATTTTTAACCCAAATCCTTTAAATAGTAACGTACACACACTAGCTTACTTATAATGTTGGAAAAAGTGGATCCTGGAGCTCTCAAAGGTAATTAATATGTCAAATGAATATCTCTGTATATAGTCCAGATTGTAAATATTAATGTAGCAGTATGAGTTTATGGCCTCAGGGAGGAAGCGTTCTAGGAGATATTCCCTACATTCCCCTCTCCCGCCCTGGGCTTTAGGCAGGCTCTTAGCCTCTTGGGCCACATCTTTGCATCATCCACAGCACTGATCTGGTCACATCCTCCATATGTATTGCTGTCAGTGGTCTTCCAATGTTTTATGCCCACTGCAGAATACCAATCAGATTAGTTTTCAATCTCAATAGCTCTGTTTCTAATCTAAATCTGTAGGTATTTTAGGACATCATAGACATGCTTCTTCTGACATAATTACAATGCCTCCTTTTTTAGCCAAATTCGAAGGCAATGTTTGTATCCATTTCAGTTAGGATACTGCTGTAAAAGCAGCTTCCTATGTAGGCAGTAGGCAGTGAGGCAGCTCATTAGGGTTTGGAGCTAAAGACAGTTTTCCGTCTTTGAAAGTGTTTATAGTGGTCTACTCATTTATCTTTGTCAGAAAGCTTGATTCCTGTCAGGATTAAAGGAGTGTGCTGGAATCTCAAGATGGTGCACTTGAAATGTTAATAACATCTAGGCAGCCATGTGAATGCTTCATAGCATTTGTTTTATAGAGAAGTAATATTACAAATACACTACATGGCATCTTTCTAATTAAAGACTTTTGCTAGGCCCCTTAATTCCAGTGAAACCAAAACGTAATGCTACAGCACACGACATTCTAGTGTATGGTATGCTTCTGTCTTTCGGGAGGCCATTTTCTGTTCCAGCATCACACAAGGCAATGCCAGAGTGCACAAAGAAAAGTCCATTAAGAAATGTTTTACTGAGTCTAGTGTGGAATAACTTGACTGACCTGCACCAAACTCAGATCTGAACTCCTACTGAACACCTTTGAGATGAATTGGGTCAGACTGAGAGCCAGGATCCCTGACTCAACATCATTACCAGCCCTTAGTTATACTCTTGTGTCCGAATAAGAGAAAATCTCAGCATCCGTGTTTCAACATCTGCTGCAAAACCATTTCAGAAGAGTGGAGGCTATGAGCAAAGGGAGACCTAGCTTCCAAATAATGCCCAACAAACACATACACTTCTGTTGGTAAAATACTTATTTTGTGACTTATAGTCACAAAGGGTTAATTTATTTAATTAAAAATACTGTAAAAAATGTAATTTATTCTGGTGATGGCAAAACTGAGTTTTTAGCAGTCATTACTCCTATCTTCAGTGTCACATAATCATTCAGAAATCAGATATGCTGATTTGCTGCCCGAAAATGTGTATATATGTGTAAGTTGTCCTGCTTAATATTTCTGTGGAAGCCATGATGCTGTTTTTCAGGATTGTTCAATGTAAAGTTGAAAAGAACAGCATTTGTCTGAAATAGAAATCTTTTACAACATTATAAATGTCTTTACGATCATATTTTTTCAGTTTATTGCATCCTTCCTGAATAGTAGTGTCTTTTTAAGACAATAGTCCATAGAGAGAATGATTTATGTTGGTTCAGCTGTAAAGATATCATTGTCAAAAAAATAAAGCTGCACACAGATTATCTCTAGCTCTGGATTAAATTGCACTATGAATTGTGAAGGTCCATTGAATGGATTTTGTAATTCCAGATTAGCTGTATTTAAGACAGAATGAATATGTCTTTAAAAAAAGACAAAAACAAACAAACAAAACGCCTTTGCAACCTGGGCTACTGATAGGCCTAAACCTTTGTTGATAAAGCCTACAGAAGGCCCATTATGTGAATACGATTATACAACCTCACACATTGCTACAGGAAAAGAGTGATTCATGCAAAACACAGCTTCTCTACTAGGTCTGAGTGGGCTTTCCTCAGCCGGAGTACTGTACATCTGTTGACTCTAGATTCATTAAGAAGGAAACTGGGGAGATTTTGCAGGAGGAAGTCTTATATATATACCATTAATATAGAGAAGTACAGAGACTGAAAATCATAAACAAGTGTTTTTTTTTTGTTTTGTTTTTTCAGCCAGACTGGCTGGCTGGGCACAGTTTGGCCTGGTGTTTCTAAGACTCCCTGTTTATATCCTGAATCAATGCATTACCGCTGTTATTAAATCTGATTCAGAACATAATTAGCTTTACCACAAGACACTCTACATAATGAGTCCATCAGAATGCTCATTACATCTGATCAGTATAAAATACATTTCTCTCTGTCCATGTGTCACCCTCATTTCTCAAGGCAAGGAATCAGTGAGATTGTTTAGGCTACGGCATGGACTGCCCTGGCAACAGGGAAAACCTAGCTAGCGCTCATCCAAGCATGTCACCTAAGATGGTAAAGAAGCTATCAAAATTCCTACTTCTAGGATTTGATGTCTTTGGTGATTGTCACTGTAGTTACTTAGAGTATCTTCAGAAGACTGTGAAATGATCAACTATTTAAAACTCTTTCATTTGTCCTATTTCCAGAAGTTTCACCAATTAGCACTGTAGAGGGTGGATATTTATGCAGTGTTTTAGTAAATGTACTATGGTTTGGGGTCTTTTTTGAAGGAAATGATTACATCAAGGATGAATTAAATTGACGTAAATGTCTTCAACACGTAAGAGCAAAGACATTTATAATGTTATGAAAGATTTATATTTCAAATAAATGCTATACTTTATGTACATAGAATCCTGGAAAAAAAGTATCATGGTTTTCAAAATAATAATTAAGCAGCAAACCTGTTTTTAATATTGATAATAATAAAAATGTTTCTTAAAGGATTAGTTCACTTCCATAACAAAAATGTACTCACCCCCTTGTCATCCAAGATGTTAATGTCTTTCTTTCTTCAGTCGTAAAGAAATCGTTTTTTGAGGAAAACATTTCAGGATTTCTCTCCATATAGTGGACTTTTATGGTGTCCGCAAGTTTACAGTTTAAATGCAGGTTCAAAGGGCTCTAAATGATCCTAGCTGAGGAAGAAGGATCTTATCTAGCAAAACAATGTTATTTTCTAAAAAAAAAATTACAATTTATATACTTTTTAACCTCAAATGCTTGTCTTGTCTAACTCAAGACAGTTAGGGTATGTTGAAAAACTCCCATCTCATTTTCTCCTCCAAATTCAAAATTGTCCAACATCGCTGTTTTACCTTTTTTTGTAAAGGGCGTTGCACGTTCACTTTGTAAACACTGGGTGGGTACCTCTGCAGCAATGTAGAACGATTTTGAAGTTGAAGGAGAAAATGCGATGGGTTTTTTTTGATCTACACTAACTGTCTTGAACCGGATTATGCAGAGCTTAAGACAAGCATTTAATAAGTATATAAATTGTAAAAACTATTTAAAAAAAAAAAAAAAACTTCCTTGGCTGGGATCATTTAGAACCCTTTGAAGCTGCATTTAAACTGCATTTTGGAAGTTCAAACTCACGGGCACCATAGAAGTCCACTATATAGAAAGAAATCTATATGAAATGTTTTCCTCAAAAAACATAATTTCCTTATGACTGAAGAACGAAAGACATGAGCATCTTGGATGACAAGGGGGTGAGTAAATGATCCGAAAATTTTTGTTCTGGAAGTGAACTTCTCCTTTAAGCACCATACATTTCTAAAGGATCATGTGACACCAAAGACTAATGGCTGCTGAAAATCACATTTAAAAGTATATTAAGCTTTATTTTAAATTGTAATAATTTTTGATAAAATAAATGCAGCCTTGGTAAGCATAAGTATGGAAGCCCATTTCTGCTACTGAATAAAAAACAAAAAAAAAGTTAATTGCGACTTTTTATCTTACAATTCTGACTTTTTTTTTTTGCAACTTGCAGTTGCAAGCTGTAAAGTTTATATCTCGCAATTCTGAGGAATAATGTAAGAATTGTAAGATATAAACTCACAATTCTGACTTTTTTCTTAGAATTGTAAGTTTATATTAATTCTGAGAAAAAAAGTTTTTATCACGCAAAAAAGAATTGAGATAAAATTACCTTTTTTTATACAGTGGCAGAAAAGGGCTGCCATGCATAAGAGACTTCATTCAAAAAGAAAAAAAGAAGAAGAAAAAAACATTTGTGTAAAGTCATATATAGTATATAGCTTTTGTACTCTTTTTTTTATATATATATTTTTTTTTGTTATTTATTTTACAATGGACAAGCCTCAGCCCATTTTTAGACACAAAAGCAGCTCTAAAACTGAGCAATGCATCTTTATTGATTGTTGAGCATATCTCTGTGGAAAGGCCACTCTCTTCTAGCTGCCATGTCTGATATTTGCCTGTACCCAGCTGTTGTGCCAAACAGGAAGGGAAATAAGTGGCTGGTGGAAATGAGGCTCCGTTTATCTGCCTGTGGCAGTGACATGATAATAAAATAAGCGCTATCCACTCTGTAATCGTCCTTGTGATTCAGGGCCCTGTCATGTTCAATCAAATGAGAGAGGGACTTTATAAATGCAGAAAGTGGAATTATTCTTTCACAACAATGCACTGATAGCTGATGTCAAACAAAGTTAATAAGCCAGCGCTCTATTTTTCTCCTGCCTCTATCATTTCTCTTACTCTAAATGAAAGATATGTGTGCATCACGTTTCCTCATTCAACACTATAATTTCAGCGTGTGTTGGAGTGCGTGTCATATGGTGCCTTTTTATCAGTATGTATGCAAAAATGTTTCTTGTCCTGCACATTTGAAAAACAAGCTAAAACAGGTTTCTTTTTTTATCCTTGTTTTTTGTTTGAAGTCAGCAAAACTTTCTGGCAGTATATTTAACATTCCCTGCCAATGTTCTGGTTGTCTGGCAATGCATTTAAAACTTTGCTTTGACGCTGGTTTCTGCAAGATGTGCGTTCAACTGGATAATTTCTTTATGCAGAAGCATGTCAAATGAGATGCACATACAATGCCTTCACACTGGTATATAAATTTATTTTTATGTCAAGCTTGCCGTTTTTTTCTTTCCTCAGGATTACAATGATGAAATCAGGCAGGAGCAACTTCGTGAGCTCTCCTACTTAAACGGCTCAGATGACCCAAGCCGAGGAAGAACCGCACGAGGACGAGGCTTGCGCCTGACCTCCACAGCCTCAACCCGGTACATTACCTTCACCTCACCAGAATAGCTCACCCATGTATGCCATCAGTTATTAACCTTCATGTTGTTCCAAACCTGTATGACTTTTTTCTTCTGTGGCATCAGTTATTAACCTTCATGTTGTTCCAAACCTGTATGACTTTTTTCTTCTGTGGAACACAAAGCAAGAGGTTTTGAAGTTTACTTAAAGATTCTCCATTTGTGTCAGTTTGGTGGATTTTGAAATGAGCAGGTTTGCTGAAAATAATATATCACAAATATAATATTTTTATTCTCGCCATAAGAAGAAAATGTCTGTCTATCAGAAAAACTCATAATCTAATAATCTTTCACTTGTGTTCTAACAATGTAGACCTTAAAGTAGACATTTTACACCAATGAAGCTAATTTAAAAAAAATTAAATTCTGATATCCACTATAAATTAACACAACAGAGTTATGTTTTATGCTATTACAGAAGTCTGCTAAACTGAGGAAAAAAGAGAATGTTTATGATTAATAATTACTTGGAGTTGCTTTCCTTCCAAGAAATTATGATGTGTTTTAGTGACTTTTCATGTGATCAAGGGGATACAATTAAGATTTTAAAGGGCAAGTAGCACCAATGTAACAGTGTAAACTGGAGTTTGAGAAACATAAACTATTAAACTAATTTAATGGTTTTACACATTTAAAAAAAATTATATATTATGTCAAAGAGAATAAGTAAATGTAAAAGCATGTAAATTTGATTAACATGTTATGTAAAATATGCAGTATTGTTTCATGGTGACATAAAATCAGCCAAACTGTAGGAATGATCCAGTAAGTTGCATTGCTGTCTATGCAGGGTCAGGGTCTTTTTTGTGTTCTGAAGAGTCTTAAAGGTTTTGAATGACATGAGGGTGAGTAATTGATGACAGAATTTGGATTTTTGGATGAACTGTCAATTTAAGTAAAAATCAGATCTAAAAGAATAAAATAAAATATCATATAACAATAAAAATTGAGTTAAAAATAAAACAAAATGATGAAACCAAAGTCATCCAAGTTTACTCTAACCGCTTTAACTGTTAACAGTTCTAACAGAGGCCCAATTTTCACTCCCAAACATCTGCGCACTGTTGGATCATGAACGTGCCCTTAGGCTAGTGTTATTAATCAGGTTAGCAGGTGAAGCTTTAATTGTTCTCATCAAAAGCATAACTTAAATATACCGTCATACATTATTTACACTATCTTTAATGTTTATTTCATAAATTTCACAGTGCACTTGTTCTGGCTTGCTTGAGCCTCTGAAGATCCCTCTAGGATTCTCCCAAAACAACGACAGCTTGCGTTACCTCAGGTAGTAATAATAGATTCAAAATATGATCTTTCTGTTTACCGTTCCTGGCGGATAAAGCTATAAAGCGCCTCTTCCCCTTGATGTGCCCTGAGAAGTCATTACCACAAATCAGCATGGCAAAAACAACACTGATGAGGCCATTAGTCTCTGTAGGATCTTTGGATTTGGATGGACGAAATGTAGATCTGGACAGACTGAAACATTTGCCATTCACCAGTGCTGCCAACTCCATCTGCCATGCTGCAACAGTAATCAGGTCGAAAATGACTCCAGGAAATAAACAACATCACCTCTTGATTCCACAGAATCATCCTAAAAACAATAGCAGGGAAACCATAGATCGAAATAAAGCTGTCTTTCATTGGACTGAATGAAACAATGTGTTCTCCAGACTACTTTTTGATGCCATGCTTCACTGCCACTGTTACAGTGTGTAACCAGAGCAGTGCTATGAAAGAAAAGAGCTGAGGCAGTGAATATTGCAATATCTTTGAAAACCCTGCTGTCTCACCTTATTGAGTCTGTGGCATTATGGTTCACAGTGCTTTAATAGGCTGTCGGTGATGAAAACACCAGCTAACAGCAACCCACTATTATAGGACTGCAGCAAATGACTTCACACAAAATGCAAATTTTTCATATAAACACTGGAGTTGTGCTGCACTAATTTTGCATAGTGCTGCCACTGCATCAAGCCTTTGGTATATGACTAGAAATGTGTGATTCTGCAGAAAAGTTATATAACAGCAATATCAAATAATTACTTTTATTGAAGTGCCTAAAATAATAAATATAATGTGAAGTGTACATATCCATAAGAATCAAAAATCATATAAATTAAGCTGAATCTACACAGTACAATGCCGTTTTAGTGCCACGTTAAAAAATAAAATGTTTTGAGATTAAAGTTTAAATGTTTTGAGAATAAAGTCAAAATTACAAAAGTAAGTAAAAGTAATTATTAGCGGAAATCATACCATGTGTTATCCTCGCAGGGACAGTATGCTTGGAAATAATATTTCACGTCTTTAATTGCATTCATTAGGCCTATTTGTAGTGCGCCACCCAATAATAGCAATAAGCTTTGTGCTTTTGGTACTTAAGTCTCAGCTATGAAAATCTGTCAGTTTTATAGCAAAATACAAACAATATGTCTTATGTTTTTCACGCTCTTTAATGTGATGGGACAGATCACTGTATTCATGTGAGTCAATCATCTTTTTAAATTACAATGAGACATTTGTTTTATTAAATTATACTGTTTTCTTTGTGAAAATTCCACTCCACTCCACAAAATCGTCTGTGGCGTCCAATTTTCTTTAATTTTCGCATGTATTTAATTAAAAACAACAATAAAACATTCTAAAGGTTAAAGTGGACACCAGCTTGTTAACATAAGTTATATTGTTGTCTTTTATAAGTGACTATTCACAAGCTGTTTTATTCATGGTAAAATACAGTAAATGATTGCAAATAATATTTATATAAATAATGTCTTCCGTTATTTGTAGCGTGCCAGCTACCCAGTAATCACAATAATTTTGTGCTTTGTTGCTTTTATTGCAACACAGCTTAGCTTTCAAATTCTGTCAGTTTTATCACAAAATACAAATTATAAATGTCCTTTTCCTCTTTATTTCAAGTTAATAGCATGATATATATGTGAAGGAACATTAGAAGGAATAAAAAAAAACCAGCATAGCCTAATTTAATGAAACAAATGTCTCATTGTAATCGGAAAGATGCCTGATTCAAACTAAGGCGAATACAGCGATCTCATTATTGTAATAGACATATTGTTTGTATTTCGCTCTAAAACTGACAGATTTTAAAAGCTGAGACTTTGGAAAATCTCCTGGTGCTCCCAATCTGGGCCATTTGCATGCACATAGACTAGAATAGACTCTCAAAATATAACTTTAATCTCATAATTGTTATGAACTAATTCTCGTAATTTTTACTTTATTCTCTAAATATTTTGTCTTTTTTTCTTAAAACATTTAGACTTCATTCTCAAAACACTTCGAATTTATTCTCCCGTAATTTTGACTTTATTCTCAAAACATTTAGACTTTATTCTTGTAACATTTCTAATTTATTCTCATGATATTTCAACTTTATTCTCGTAATTTTTTTTTTTCTTTGTTCTCAAAATATTATGACTTTAATCTTGTAATGTCATATTTTTTATCATGGCACTAAAATGACATCGTAACACAGGGCCAACCTGTTTTGAGCTTTTTTTTATGTCATTAAATTATTGGAAAGTTCAGTATTTTTGGTTGTAATTTATGTTAATATTAAATACATAAAAATAAACAAAATAAATAATTAAAAACTGAAAAAAAACCCAGATATATTATGCCAAAAATCTTAATAAATATATATAAAAAAAAAAAAAAAAAAAAAAAAAAATATATATATATATATATATATATATATATTTATATTTTCATAAAAAAATAAGTAAAAAATAAAAACAGTCTGTCAATTTATTTATGTCTTTAGAGGTCGAGGGGGGGCAGCTCCACCCCCACCACCTGGACGGGGAGCAGCAGCACCCAGAGGAACTGTGGGTACACGCACCTCCGTCTCCACACCCACACTAGCCAGAGGAGTGTCTACAACCCGGGCCAGAGGAACTACAGGGACCGCTGGATACAGAACCCCGCTACTGCAGGCCACGCATAAATCATATGATGACTACGTAAGTCAAAATTATGAGTTTTTAATGACTCATTTTTTTGGAGTGTGTATGTGTTTTAGTTTCATTTTAAGAACTACTGATGTGGAAACAGTTGCTGGTTTTATATATGAGCAGAGTTGAGCTGGTGTCCAAAAACTCATCATTATTGAAAGTCTTGCTTACACACCCACACAAACACATACACACACTCACAAACTAAAAGGCTTGGCAGAAAAAAGGTTTATGAATCCTTAAATCAAATTCACTGAGGTAAATGGACAAGGAATGGCCTTTCTATTTACCAAAGGTTGAATGAATCAGTGCAGACAGAAGCCATTCTGACAGACTGAATGCCAGAAGATGTTAGTCTACATGCTGACATGCTGTAAAGAAAAGCCATGTGGTGCAAAAAGAAAAGCGTCTGCTCTCTTGATTGGCTGTTATCTGTGAGACGATGAGCTTGAATATCACTATCAGTATCATTATCCGTATTATAATTATTGATGATGGTAATGATGATGTTGATGATTATTATTAAATAATAATGGAAGTTTTTGCTCATTTGTAGGACAAAACCTCCACATTGCAATCTTTTTGCACCCAGGTGTGCACAAGGTTATTTTTGCGAATTCTCAGCCAAGTGAACGTCAAACTCCAACCTAATGAAAAAAGCAATATCTCATGGATTCGATTCCCTCTGAGCTTTTGCCTAATGCAAAAGCCCTATATGTGCAGCGCTGTGGCAGATTGGTCTGTCTGCATGGGGAAATGTTAGAGTACAGACTCATTACCAACGTGAATTGAGTTCTGCTGGAGAGCCTCTGTATTATGGGAGACATGGAAAACGTGGACATATTTCTGAGTAATTGGGTCTTGGGTAGGCAGGTGGAGGAAAGAGGACTAAGAAATGAGCAGTTCACTAGGAACATATTGTAACTTAGCTTTCAAAATCTAATCTTGCCAATCCTAAACCTCAGGATTTTTGCCTAGACTTTTTTGAGAATTCCAGAATGTGAATATATATTTGTGGAAATAAAGTGTATATGACTATGTGTACAGGTATATATCTTTTCTATTATTTTATGTACACATCGATCTGAGATATCTGAGACTGAGATCTAAATCTGAAAATTGTGTCTATTACTTAATCACATTTCTTTGGTAAGAATTGTTTCAAGGATTCAGTATCTTTCTGAATCATATTACATTCGTGTGATTACCATAACAGCAGAAGAGTAGTATCAAACAATCATTTGGAGATTTGATGTTTATATACTATAGTCAAACTAAAAGTTTTACTGAAGTGCCAAAGATAATGAATTCTTATACAGTATTATACAAAATTCTTCTACATTAAGCCAACCTGTTGTGAATATAAAGTGCAGTTTTAATAAATTCAATAATCTATTTATACTATTGGTAAAAACTATACTTTTTGTTTTTGTAAATACAACTTATATTAATAATAATAAGATGTCAATTAGAAATGTCTTTATTTGCCATGGATATTTTATCCAAACCCTTAAAAATAATGCCCTTCCAGTTGTGATAAAAAAAGTCAGTTATAATGTGTTTGTGTGTGTACACACATATATATGTATACAATAGAAATAGAAATAGAAATGTTTTTTTTTTTTTTATTTGCTGTCTGCTTTTACACAAACTGAAACTGTCATCCAGATTTAAGATGTATAATATGAAAGACACATGAATATCCACTGTTGTGTGGCAGTGTGCTGCTCTTTTTGTTGGTGAGGATTTGAATCCAGTTAATCACAGCTCTTATGTATATCAGCCGAGCCGTGCCAGACTGCCTCCTCCTCTCGCTCTCAGCACAACAGCTTTACTCAAAGATCACAAGTGCTTTCTCAGAGGGCTCTTCACTCTTCTACAAACCAGTCAGACACTCCTCTATGAGCTGACGCCCCTTTTTCTTCCCACAAAATAAACAGATCTCTGAAAACTAGATGGATAACAGTGCTTTAACATTTCAAAATAATATGTTCAAAGCTGCTTGTTGGTTTGTAATTATCTAGTTTTTCTTATCCGTTGGCCATTGTGATTTTAAAATACCTTTTCCTATCCCAGTCATTTGTAGGTTGAGTGTGCTAAAAAGTGAAAACACTGAGGCGCTATCAAAACATTGTTTTGTTTGTTTGATTATTCTGACCAGCCCAGCATAGCAACAGGGTCTCAGCCAATGATGTTAGTTTGGCATTAGCTTACTGTTTGTCTTAACCAGTTGCAGATGGGGGAAAGGTTTTTGAGAACAATAATTATTTTTTCATTTCTGTTTGGTAGCACTAGTGTTGCAGCAGTAACTGCAGTTTGGTCATAATTTACTCACTCTGTTGTCCTTCCAAAACTCATCTTTTGTTCATCTTTCAATCACAAACTAAAATATTTTTAATAAAACCTGAGAGATTTACATCCTACTATTGAAAGTATATTCCACCCAAACAAAAACATGTTTGATTTTTCCTTCCTGATCTCATCTTGAAACGTACCTGTGGGAACTGTTTTGCAAGACACAAAATACATACCGATAAGTACATATCACTGCCGTTTCCAACAGAAATGAACACTAGAAGCAGTAAACAGTGAGCACTTGTAATCGTGTTCGTGCACAGTTGTGTTTACAGCTCCATATGTTTCGCTTTCTGGTCATAACAAGCTTGCTAGGTAGCTCAGCTGGCACGGAATTGGACTTAGGGTGCGGAATCCTTGGGCACAAATCCTGTCAAAAATATGACTCACGATGAAAAAGCTGAAAGATGGTGACACGTACAAAACCAACGTCACATAGAACGTACCATAATGACATTCATCTGTTCTGGGGGGAAAAAGCTAATACTCTTTTAGCATCACTTAGCGGACATTTCAAATCAAATATTTAATGAAACATACTAACGGAAAAGTTCCCACAGGCATAGGCGCCGATCCTGTGGGTGCTTCGGGGCTCGAGCACCCACGGAAATTGCTGAGCACCCACGGAAAAATTGCCAGACATGTGGTATTAATTTAAACCAATCAAAAGCGCTTTTGAAACTCCGGAACCTCTCTGATTGGTGGAAATCGCAGGTCGCAATATCTAGAGTGGCCGGCCTCTCTTTAAACACGATAGTGGGGGTGGTTATCAAATCGTTGTAGTGATGTCAGTTAGTCTTTGAATTTCGCTTGAAAATGGAGACGTTCTTAATTTAAACAAAAACATCAGTTGACACAAGCCAGTCTACAATTAATTGCATTGCTGCGATTTCTTCAAATGAACAGTAAGGAAATTCTCTGTGCCTATAGGTTTCGTTAATGTAACTGAAGAGGAGCCAGATGAATTATTCGTTGGACAGACTGTACTTGCGGAATAAAGTTTTGAAATGGTCAAGCACAGTGACTCAGAAAAAAGACTTTACAACTGAAAAAAAGTAAATAATTAATGAGCACGTTAAAATGTTTCACGTAAAAAATGTTTTTTAAAAGCACATAAAAGTTGTCAAAACAAAGATTATTAACAAAACGATTTCATCTTTTTATTTCAAAATTTCGTTTAAGTTAATGTTTTGTTGTTGTTGTTGTTGTTGTTGTTTCCCATTTTGGTAATTGTTTGTGAAATTTACTAACAATTTCTCAGTAAAAATCGTTTTGGTAACTGAAGATCGGGAGCAATGTGGATTATTTGTTGAATTTTAACTATTTTTTTTTTTTATAAGAATTTATTATTTTTATTTTTTATTATATTCATTTGTATTGTATTTTATTATTTTATTGTAGGCTATATTTTTAGAAGCTGTCAATAGAGCTCTGCATTTCACCCCGACATTTAAAAAAAATATATTTTTGATTTTTTTTTTTTTTTCTTTAAATTGTAATTTAAAGCTTTCTATAGATATATTGATGTGAGGCATGCATTTGCTCAGCTTCGGTTAATTTTTGTGAAGCACTCCTGCTCAAGATGAGACGGTGTTTGTTTTCTTTATTTTATATTAAAAAATCTCTTTAAATTTGTTTTGTTTTGTTGATATTGTGAGTGCACATAAATGACAGTATATAACAAATAAAAACAGAATTATGTATTTCTCTTACCTTTATCAGAAAAAAAATGACGGCGTAGTAAGTTGTTTCCACTGAAAAATGCAAGAGATTGCCATGTCCTGGGAGCGCTTTAGACTCCGCAGGATATGGGCTAGCGCGCATTTATGATAGCACAGAATTAACGTTTAAAACATTGTTATATATACTTGAACTGGGTGCGAGCACCCACCAGCAAAAAAAGAAATCAGTGCCTATGCCCACAGGTACGTTTTCGTCATGAGATCAGGTTGGATTTTCCATTTACCATATTAGTACTAATCTTTGTGTTTTGAAGATGAATTTAGGTTTTGAATGACATGAGGGTGAGAAACTGATGACAGAACTTTCATTTCGGGCTGAACTAGCCGTTTAACCACATTGCGTTTTTTTTCTTTTTTTAATTATATAGTTTTAAAGTACTAACTTTTTGAAAACTCAATTAAAAACCATGGAGAATGCCTTCTTAGGTCACAACCAGCTTACTGTGGATAAATAAATGAAAAGGGTCAATCACTGTGAAAGAAGCTCTCGAGTGTGTCTCGGATAGTATCGCAGTAAACCTCTTACACACACAATCACATACCAGTTCACATGGCAAAAGCTGATTCAAGGTGCAGAATAGAATGCTGCGAAAAGGCTTGAGTCGCACTATTTCAAAGCAAGGTTCTCACCACGGCTGTAATTGTTTTTTAACAATGGGCTCGCTTACACCGCTGACTTGACATTTCTGAGGTGAACTAATTATTGAAATGGAATTCTTCATGCAGAACTCCCTCGTTTAATAAAACAGATGTACGACATACACCTCGAGAAGAAGTGTAATAATTTCCTGCTGAAGAGAAGCATGTGGAATGCCTAGAGGCTCTGCATATTATTTCAGGTCTGAGAGCTGCACACGAGAAGGCTGTTAAAAAACTGGGAAAAGTAGCACTTGTGCTTTTGCTGTGAAAATATCAAGGGGGGGATGAGCTGCATGTCATTACCGGTTAAATTGTTAGGTACAGTACAAACAAATATCAGCCCCTATGCTTTCTATGAACTGCAGTGTATTTACTGGTCAGTGATTACTGAATCAGGGAACACTGGCTACGGCTATCACAACTCCTTGTCGTGCATGAAATAACGCCTATTAAAATTTATTGCAACATGATTCGCAAATGCGCAGTAGATTGCTCCGTTACAGGAATGGCGGCTTCTGAAGGTTAGAAGTAATAGCCTACTTGTCTGTCATCAGCTTGCTGAATTAGTTCTTTTATTTGGGTGATTGTAAAACTTTATGTAACAAGTAATAAGTGCTCCTATATTTCTACAGTGAGATCTTTGGCAATAAACAAACTAGTTTATCACATTTCTGCTGCCACTTTCTTAGTACTGGCAAACAACTGTGCTTTCAGGCAGAGCCAAGGCTTTCGGAATTCTCTTAACTGTTATTGTAGCTCTATAAATACTCATGTAGTTGTTCTCAGGTTGGTGGAAGATATCTTTAATGATTTCCAGTGAGCTGGTGTCATATATGAATAGACATAACAATTATTTGTATTTCCAAGTGGTAAGTTGTAAGATCTTTCAATTCTTTGGGGGGAAAATCATATAAAAAATTAAAATCTGACTCCTGGCCATAGAAAATAATTTGCTTGATTAAATTATTTGAGATATTGTTTGCCTAAAGCAAAGACTGTGTAAATCTGTCCTGCATATGTGATGATTTCTCTACATATGGAGCAACACATGGTAATTGACGTATTTGCATGGAAATGTATGGAGAAACACAGAGAGCAGCTGTTTCAGAAAAATAGCCTATTTAATCAAATCCTCAACACATCCCAATAATTCCATGCAGTTAAATTTAATATCTATTAATATAATATTTATTTTACGAAGAATTTCTCATAGGGTGACTACATTTCAGTTAAACTCATGATTTAAATTTATTGAATATAAAGTAATATTTTATTTTATAAAGGATTGGTTTTGACTAGTGAAATTTGGATGCAAACGCAAACACGGACACCAATGGCAAAACCAAAAGAACCAAAGCTCTATACACTAGTCTTTCTGCCTTCATTCTCCTCTTTCCAATAAACTGTGGTTAACTGAACATAATACTTAATTAATCTAAAACCTATTAGTCACTAATCACCATGATATGAAATGCAGTTTCCCTATAATATAAAATTGATGTGCAATGAAATCCCATTTTGATTATGTTTGAAAGAATTATGCGTCCTTTCAACGTTTGCAACAATCAGAACGGACCATTAAATAGATATATGCCCTGTTGGATGTCAGTATATTTCAGACTGCTCCATCCTGTCTGGCCTTAAGCCCATGTTTGCTCACACTTCAAACTGAAAATATTAGCCCTGAAAAATTGGTTGAGAAACAAGTGCAGACAAAGAGCCTTTATTCAATAAGCAGACGGAGCCACAGACAAAAAAGCGCTTTCAACCCTTCATTTCCCTTTGCTGCTCTCCAGTGAGGAATCATATTCAGTTGCCGTCCCACACAGAGATCAGTCACTGTCAAGAGGTGTTGGTGGTTGTCAATTGATAATGAAGCTGAGTATTGAAGACCTTTGGCTGTCTGCTGTATTAATTACTCTTGCAGTGCTCTCTACCACTTGATTTATTTCCTGTTAGCTTTCTCAATAGGACCAGAGTTAATTGCTGTTTCAAACGACTGTTGAAATGTAACGATCAAGCACCATTAACTAGAGCTTGCTCGAATTATGCGCAGTGGCTTGTAAGTGCATGTTAAAGTCAAAAAGGTCAGACACAAGGACCTTTCAAATAGCACTTTGTCATTATACTAAGTAATATCCTGGCAACATAGTGTTTTCATAGATGTGCAAGACCTCTTTTTTAATAGTTTTTGCCATTTCATATAGATGTTTAAATGTGTTTTCATGTGTTCCTATTATAATGTCTTGCTTCCAACTTTTTGACATATAACTAGTTCTGCCATGAAACTCTGGATGACGCAGGCTGATGGGTTGTTAACGTAGCTAATGTTATTCACAGAGTATACAGCTTGGCACAAGCTGATTGGTTCATGTTGCGTAAGCAACCAATGAGCTTGCAGCTTAACATTTAAATGGCTGATAGAATTCACTTGAGCATTTGGCAGCGCGTTTTCAGAGTTCCTCTGAAACCCTTCTCCTTCCCCAGCTCCACCTGTATAGATGTGCTAGGGGTTAATTTATATGCTATTTGTGCAGCAGCAGTATGTCTTAAATATTCACAGCACCGTATCACCATATGCTTTGGCAGTAGCCAGTTACTGTACTTGCTTGCAACAGCAGCAGCAATAATCTACAACTACAGCAATAACCAACAGCAGCAGCAGTGTAGCAGATCTATTCCGCCAAATACATTAACATTGTCGTAACCATTACCATGCTAAACCTTTCCGAGAGTTGTCATGACAGAAGTATCTTTAAGGAATAGACCTTAAGCTGGGCTCACACTGTGCGTTTTTTTTAATAGTCCTTTATGATTGTTGCTTGTCAGACTGTACGAACATGATGATCATGTCACACTGTGGGATCTCAGTGTCATTAATGTCAGACTGTACGACAGTCAAGACGCGTTCATAATTGGTGCGCGCAAGAAAACCTGTCCGGAGTTTTACCATACACGTTCAATGACTATTCTTTCAATGGCTTGGGAGGTGCCAGGACGGTTTGTTGCTGCGTCGTCCAAAGTACACGTGCAGTGGAGCGCGCAAGCCGCGCTCAAAGTTCAAAATAGTTTAACTTTTGCTGCTGCGCTAAGAAAGGCTACGCTGAACCCCGCGGCCAGCGGAGTGCTTTCTGCGTTCGCTGTGAAAGACGCTTTAAATGCAGGGCTTAAATGTTGGTTATCATTAAGTTTATGAATAGCGTAAGCAGCACTATAAACATGCAAATGGAAACAGCGGCACAACCGGTGTTTATTTTAGCAAATGCAGCATATCATATGATTTCGGTGCACGGCTGATGGGCGTTTATGCGATTAGAAGAAATCTCTAGCAATAATTCTAATCATGGCTTGTCTTGAAAAACGGAGATCGTTTGACGTTCGCCGTAGGAGAAGTCACACTGCAGGATTGTGCGCCAAATCTTCTGACACTGCCAGAATTTTGTCTGAGGTAAAATTTGATCGCAACAGCCATTAATCAGCTGTCGGTGAACATGTCAAATCAGCGATCAAACACTACAGATTTGAGCCTAGGATTATAGGAATCTTTCAAAATTTGTCTCAGACGACCAAATCGTGGCTAAAATCGCACAGTGTGAGCCAGGCTTTAGTCATAATAGTGCCATGTTTAATTTCTGACAAGAAAATGAGGTTATACCGTGCATTCAATGAACTGTACTTTTGGTCAACAACATACCGAGATAGACAAAAAGTTTGAAAGTGGTGAGTTGGTGAAAATTGCACAGTGTCTGCCATTATGCAACACTCTTACTTCTTACTGGTATACTTCATAATTCAGATTTGAAAGTATACTCAATCATGGATGAACGTGGATGGGCTATCGACACATGTGCAGTACTATTGCAAGCCAAAGTATTGGGCGTCAGATTGACTTGTTCATCTCAAGACTGTGTTGACACTAGCTGCATGGACAGTCGCCTTGCTTGTATGATGTAACGATAAAATGTCTTTGATAATGGGATGTTGTTATTATGAGAAAATTGTTTACATGACATATGATTGCGCCATATCTTATTGCGATATAATTGAGTGGAAAAAAATATACTGTACTGTATGTGGCAGCAATGCGTCACCATAAAACCCCATATAGTGGACACAAACTTGACAAACTCAAGCCCTAAAAAGTAAGCACATGCAATTTTGAGAGCATTAAGGAAGCAGCACATTCTTTTCACCTCTTTGAACAGTTCAAACAGACGTTTACACAGCCTGTTTAGTTTACTTGTTTCAGAACGTGCATTTCATCTGATTCAAAGTGCTCATATTCGATGCCTGTTTTTGTTATGATAAATGCAATGTCAAAAGTCCAACTCCGCAGTGCAAATCAAGAATGCACGTTTTATAGCAAGTCACGTGTATGGAGGATGGAAAACATTGGAAATGTGCCTTTTTTTGTTTCATGTTTCTGACGTTCTTTCTTTTTTCATGATAGACACAGATGTAACTGCTGTGATGCACAACTTGCCTTTATATTACAATTAAATAAAACTTAAACTTACTTTTCATAAAGAAACAAGAACATGGTTCTTTTCAATTAAATACCAATGGTTATATAATATGCATTCTTTATAACAACTTGTTTACCACATTCTTTATTCTTTCAAGCAGACATATTTATTTATATAAATACATTTAGATTAATCTTTATTAGAGCTGCTAAAGTGATTCAGTCAAGAGCAGTGAGTGATTTTCTATCTTTCTTTTGTTGCTTGATTAACATCAGTGACACAGACAATAGCAACTAAATTTGACTACTGTCCCTTTAAAATCAAATGCATGAATGTTACTGATGCACGTCTGATATTCTCCTGGTTTATGTTCACTTAAGACATAACCGAGAGCATTTATTCTCTGTCCATGCAACACAAAAGAGCATTTGTGCGCTGTGTGAGATGCAGTTTCTGTGTATGCATGTTTCAGTATGTGCACTCAGAAGACCAAATTAAGCTTTCTTTTGCGTCATCAAATTTATCCATATGTCTGCTCTTCTCTTATTCCCAGATAAGAGAAGAGCAGACATTTTTAACGTTTTATGAGACGTGCAGCAAATGTATGCCATCTTATGTCCCGCCGGGTAGATTAATAAATGTATGCATCTAACCTCCTAACCACGCAGCAGGTTCTTTCTAAATGAATTTCTTCACAAATCATCCTTCCCTAACATTTTCATCTTGTTTTTATTCATCATTTTTTTTGTCATTCAAAACGACTTTATTTCGTTGAAAAAAATGTTGTTGACAAAAATGATGATGAAAACTATTCGTCAACTAAATTAACACTGGTGTGCAATCAGATGCCCGACCAGGTGTATATGAAAACTTTGGCTTGCCATACAGTACTACCTGCTTGACAGCATTTACCTCGTACCTGTGCTGTTGTATGCGGATAATCCGCGTGGTTACAAAAATTGGGCTGCATGTGGATTTTCACGGACACTTCTTATGACGAAAATTGCCTGCAGTTCACTCTTATCTTTTCACACATATTTTTTTTTTCTAAATCAAACAATTCACTGAAAAGGTTTTAGTCCTACAACATGACATGAGGTTGAGTAAATAATGACAGAATCTTCACTTGGTTGATTCTGTTTGTTCATTAAATGCCATAGCATACAAAAGGACACATCTTGATTTTCGTGAGTGTTAAAATGAAGCTACTTCTTCCGCTCTTGATGAAATGACCCTATTAAACAGAGGAGGTCAGTCACTACCTCTCACTCTTCTGCTAAAGTGTATTTCCTTAGCATGCTGTGGATATGAGAGTGATTGACGTGTTCTGAAATATGCCATTAAATGGTAAAACATCCTGCTTCTTCTATACGCTGCTTCTTAATATATGCATAGCACTCTATCAAGAGGACATGTTAACAAACCGGTCAGTTAGTGGGAGAGGACAGAACCCTGACCCTATTAGCATGAGGAAAAACTAATAGAAGAAAACTTGTGTGTTAGATCTCCTGAACAACTTAATCCCTGGCATAATCCGTAACTTTAATTTAGTCTAATCCTTCTTCATACTCATAAAACCTGACTGTTGTGCAGAATTTGAATGTAAAGGGAATAGACAGGGTCAAAATAGCTTACCCAGGTTTTTCTGACAGATTAGGCCTAATAAAAAAGGGAACATGGCAAAATGGAAACACCATACTAGATGTTATAAGTATGCATTTGTGAATTATTTAGAGCTTACCCAATAGTCAGTTGCAATAATCAATGCAATATAGTGTCATCACCCTCTTAGCACAGGATTTTGCTTGAGGAAAGATGATTTTTCAATTTATGATGCTGTATATCTTCTACAGACCAAGAAGTCTGAAGTGTTTGGGTATATCTCACAGAAACACAAATTTCAATAGTCATAGGTGCTCCATTTAGTTTAAGCAAAACAGAATGTCTTATTTTTGAAATATGAAGTTTCTGCATGAATGTGTTCTTTTGCATTTTTCATTTGGTGTCTCTTTCAGATGCTTTTTACCAAAACATGTGTATGTGCTGCTAGATTTCCATCAGGCCAAAACATAAAGCCAGACATTAAAATATCAGAACAATTCCTTTCAATATCAATGAAAGCTTAAAAATAGAGTAAGAAAAGGTCGATGGATGCTATAAGTCATGTAGGGTCTCCTGAACATCTCATTATGAAGTTTTAATCTGTTTATTGTTTCTTTTGTCTGTAATACTGGATCGACCTAGGCATTATCCACTTGTCTTCAGACATGGCAAATGAGACAATTGTCGCTCATTGATCAATATTTTCTGTTGGACATGATTCAGCTGTGCCAGTCCTCCACTCTGGGAGTATATTTATTAGAGAAATCCTATTGCAGTGTAATTAAACATTGATTTTTCAACCCTAAACAATTAGAGTGCCGCTTTGAGACAGATTCAGTCCTTTAGCGTCGCCCTCTGTGATTATTCTTTTGTGTTTCTGTGATTTCAGGGATATGATGATGGTTATGACGGGGAATACGATGACCAGAGTTATGAGGGCTATGATGACAATTACAGCAACCAGTCGAAAAGGTGCACATTTATTTTTAAAAAGTCATTTTGTCACAACATGAGCTAATTAATTCTTGGCTTTCACTCTTAGAATCTGTCAAAATGTCTCATAAGAATGATTTTTTCCTCTTACAGTGTCTCAGAATACTATGAATATGGCCACGGTAATAATGATGAAGCCTACAACAATTATGGTAAGAATCTGATCTGTAGTTCTTCTAAAACAACATGACTTTCATCTCAAACATTCATACTTTTTTTTTTCTTTTAGCTTAGTAGGAAACTGTTAGGATTTTAGGTCAACCATTTTGAATGGTGCGCCACAAAGAGAAACATCCTCTTTGCATAGCAGTAGTTCGCATAGCAGGCGGGCTGGAACTCAGTCATGGCACATTGCCCAAACCAGTGAGAAACCTCTTTGCCTCATTCATTTTCCATATTGCTGTTAAATGTTTCAGACCTAAAGGTAAGGAAAAACACCTTGCGGCATTTGCCAGTTGTTAAATCACCGAGGCCCAGGGCACAGCAGCTGCCATCTTACCTTACTAGTCTGCTTCAGGGCTGGGTTTTAAGATGCACTTGAAATCATGGACTACAGCCAGTAGAGAGCTGGAGGCGTTGCTGAGGCCCACCAAGAGAGTCAGAATGGCCTTTCAGCCATTACTTTGCCTTTTGAATATGTGCCCTCTCTGGATTACATTTGATGCAGTATTCCCTCTGTTCTTGGCATGGATTCTTGTTTTCCACTGATGCCAGTTTCCCATTGTATACGTGCCTGCTCATTCATTTTGCACTGGGGCAAATCGTGCAGTGGAGTGTCAGAGTGTTAATAGGAATGATTTGGTATTTTGCCATGTTTTGACTTGAAACCAAGATTTCATTGTGTTATGAAAGGTATTGCTAATTAGGCAGTCAGGATCATATGGAAGCCCATTTCCACCTCAGTGAAAAAAAAAAGGTAAATGCGACCGTGCATCTCACATTTGTGACTTCCTTGCACACCATGTCTTAAAGTTTCACAGTTGCAGCTTTGTTTCTCACAGTTGTTTTGTTTAAAAACAATTAAGATTCAGTAATTTTCCTACAGTGTTGCTGCACTGCACTATTAGATAAGAACAAAATATGAATTGAGCACTTTGTTATTATATAACTGAATTGAGCTGGTTAATGATACTAACTTTGACACTTTGATTAGACTGAATTGAAACAACATTAAACCAAACAGATCTGAATAATGACACTATTGCCTTCTAGGTTCAGAATTGATGAACTTTACCATTGTTATTTACTTCCTACTTTGAGAGAGTTGTGTGAAGCATTGTATAAATAAATGTGACTTGACTTTCTCATGACTGCAACTTCATTTTACAAAATGTGACTTTATATCATGTTGTTTATATCTTGTTATATGTGATTATTTCGAACAATTTGTCTTTATGTTTCTCAATTAGAGATGCACTGATTGCAATTTTCTTGGCCGATTCTAATTTCCACTTTTTTGTGTGACCTGCCGATACTGATTTTTGCAGATTCTGATTGTCTTTCCAAAACTTTTAATTGACATCATATACAAACAAAAATGTATAAGTTTTTCAATGCTAATAATAATAATGCTAATAATAAATAATAATAATAATAACATCATAAAAAAATGATTAAACATTAGCATAACTGAAAATGGCCATTGTTTCCCCTTACCTTGTTAAATGTCATCTTTCAATTTTTTTCAATTTAAAATTGTTTCAATTAATTAAGTTTAAATAATAAGAAACTGTAGAGTTGGTGCCATTTAAATTGAATCAGTATCAACAAACTCCATCTTTCCAAACTGCATCTGAAGTGGCATTACATGTATTTACATGCTATTTGATGAAGCCGAGGTGGCACAAATGCATTTTCAAATACATAAACAATTTTATACAAATTTTTAAAACATACAAATAAGAAATGTTGGGAAAAATGCAATGTTACTTTAAAATATGAAACCAAACCACTAGTAGGTGACTGTTTTATTGAGCGAGTCATTTAGTCATTCATTCAGCAGATTCGTTCAAACAGCTGATTCATTTAAAAACTAGGCAAGTGACTGTCTTTATGAATGGGTTACTGAATCTGACTCATTGATTCAGACAAAACCGTCAACACACACCAGTTCTGCTGTAGCTTTGATTGTAACTATTTTCATCAATGAAATATAGCAAAAACAGTCTGAAATGTAAGTC
This sequence comes from Cirrhinus molitorella, assembly GCA_033026305.1. NCBI lineage: Eukaryota > Metazoa > Chordata > Actinopteri > Cypriniformes > Cyprinidae > Cirrhinus > Cirrhinus molitorella. The sequence continues at coordinate 24,705,504 of CM065126.1, forward strand.
AATTTTAACTTCTTGTTACCATTGTTTAACATCAGTCACAATGAAATTGTGTTGATAGTCAGGGAAATCTATATATCTTTTTTTTTTTTTTTTACTACTGCAGTATGCATCTATAACTTTCTATGTGTACTGTTGCACTCATTTGTTTTGATTTCTGAAGAATTCTCTCTCACATATTCACTCATGCTGCTCAAGCCTTTCTGGCTCAACAAAAACACATTATCAGTCGCCGTAAGTGTGACGTGAAAACTGATCAGCAGACTGGCCAGCCGGTCACCGGTCCGGGCAGATCATGCGGTAAATTGTCTAATTCTGGCCCCTGGCCGGTCAATCGATGCATCTCTAGTAACTATTTCTCACAGTGTGAATATATATTTCACAATTTTGACTTTATATCTTACAATTTGTGACTTTGTCTCAATGTGACTTCACACAGTTGCAACTTTATTTGTTGTAATTGTGTATAGTCATAGAATCCCACAGTTTTATGACTTTTCCACCATTGTGACTATATCTTGCAATTGCAAATCACTATGTGATTTTTTTTTTTCGTGCAATGTATAACTATATAGCCTGTATATCTCTAATCTTATATCTTAATCTTTATTTTAAACTATTTCACCATTTGATCCCACAATGTGACTTGATTTTTAACACTCACAATTACCTGTTATATTTTTACAAAAGGTGGAAACGGGCTTTCATAAGATTATAATGATCAGAGATAGTTTTTCACAGTGAGGAGGATGTAGTGGAAAACCTATTAAATATAATGTGAGTAGGGGAGGGCTGTTTGTGCGGTAGTGATCATTACACAGAATACTGGAATAAAAGGGATTTTGTCATGATGTATAATGGTTTTTCCTCCTTTCTCTGTGAAACGGTAGTTAGCAACAATGAAGGTTAAGGTTCTTTGCCCTGAAGGCAGGCTGATTGTTTCCTCAATGGCCCAGCGATCACACTCAGAGAACCTAATGGAGCATCGGCTCCCAACACATACTGTATTTAAATGACAGCAGGGTCATACTGTGAGCTCAGCCAGGAGTTCATGCCTCATCTGCTCTGCCTTTGGTAACTGATAATTAGGGCAAAGTGACATTGTATATTTCTCAAATCTACCATAATGTACCGAGGCAAAGCCCTAGATGGGATGCAGGAATGGAGCTCTAAACGAATTATTGAAATGCATGTGTAAGATGATCAGCTGGTGCTCAGTTTATTATTTTGAACAAAAAAGCATTAGAAATAGCTAATGTCACATGGAATTACATGGCCGTAGGATATCCATTCCCAGATGAACCGTCATAGCATTGCATTTCAGCCATTTAAAGAGGCTTTCTCCTATGCAACATCTACATTTATGAAATCCATTTTTCTCTCAGATACTCAGAATCTTGTTATAACTGTTTAAAGCAGCTCTGCTTTTTTCCTGTTTAATCATTTCACTTTTAGCAGAAGAGGACTGGACCTCATCGCGACCCAACCTCAAAGCTCCAGCATCAAGACTCACTCGAGGGGGCTACAGAGATCACCCCTATGGTAGATATTAAAGGTGCTCCAGATCATGTGACCTCCATACAAAGCCAACCTAATTTGCTAAATAATCTAAAATGGGATTTTTAAGTGATAGGTCAATCATGTTTTTAAACTCACACTAACCTTGGTGGGGGGGGAAAGCAACATGGTCCCTTCTTTTCTTATCTGAAACTGTTGACTTCTTTGTATATGATACCTTATGAACGTTAATTCTGGCCAGGATTTGGCAGTGTGCTTTTGTCATTGAATGCTCCTTCCTTTAGTTTTCCATTGTCCCCCAAATGTAAAGCATGGAATTAGCTACACATTATGCTTCCCTGACTTTGGGAACCTTTGCATTAAGACAAAAATGTGGAGAGACTCATTTTGTACATAACATCTTTCTTAATACTTCTTGATTTGATGATGGTAAATACTGAGTTTGTATATTTAATTTTGATATCAGTATTGGGTTTGAAAGCAATTGGCTATGTATGTAGCCACATCCAAGTGCTTTGCTTTGTGTGTAGCTTGTATTTGTACATAAAAATGTAATAAAAAAGGATGTAAAGCGCCTTGTGTGCAAGCTTCTCTAAATAGGTGATTATAATTGTTAAACTTGTGTTGCTATAATTTGTTAATAAAGATGAGATCATTTTTGTAAAATTAGATTAGGTACGTACTTGTCTCTAGTACTAAATGCCTGTTTGACCTGAGGAAATGGATAATATGTTTGTTTTTTTTATATCTCTATATATATTTAACACAGAAAAGCCACAAAAAGGAACCGTAGTGACGTTGTCAAGTCATTTTTGTGTAATAATAGATAAGCTACATTAATAGAATTAAACTTTGTTAAATAATTTTTAACATTAGCTCTAAATGGTTCATGGACTCTTGATTAGTCATTTAAATGTTTAACATGTTAATGGAAATCAACTGTTTAGATCAATAAATTGAATCTTTTTTAACACACTCTTTAAGCTTCAGCTTATTAAACAATAAGTCGGACTGACTTGTCTGCGCTAACGTGACTCTGAGAATGATATGGAGATTCAGGAGGTAAGAACGTCCCCATATTCCAATAAGATGTTCTAAGTGCCTTCAGCCTTTGGTGTTAACCACTGTAGCCAATGTGAATATGACTGATATTCACACTGTTTCATCACTCGCAAGAGTGAATGGGATCCAGTTAAAATGCTTTATCTCTGCTACCTAGTCTATTTTCCTCTTTTGCTATTCATGTTAATGAACATCAGAAGGCTGCCTTTGTGTTGTAATACCAATGCTTTTAAATATCAGCACTATTCAAGGCCCCATAGAGACCTCAACTCTTTTTTGTGACTATTAGAACTGAATGCTGACGCGTATTAAGACTTCGAAAGGATGACTAAACGTTAAGCAGGTAACCCTAATAATAACTCTAATGTTGCGAATGCCAGTCATAAATTAAGTTATTTATACTTCAAAAAGTAAACCTGCCCTCACTAACCCCAAATAAATGCCTCGGCCCTCTAAATCCGCTAATAAAGTTAACTAGTGACATCAAAAAAGACTTACTAACACATAAGAAGAAAAACAAACAATTAACAATCCATCTTTTAAAAGAAGCTAAAACTGATCTTTAATACCTGACCAGCTAAACTAAGCTTTTTAACCAGACACGCTGAAAAAGATGGTTGCTCTCAAATCATATTCTGCTCTGACAGCTTTTGTCCAGCCCCACAAATTGGTTTACTTTTTTGATAGTAACATATGCTTTGTCAAACTGTTTTCTATCCATCTGTTATTCGTGCATGCGAGTGTACGTTTGTTTTGACTTGTAGTCTCACTCATCGTCTCTACTTCATTTTGTGTATTATACTAATAGTGCCTCAAAATCTATGTCCTAAATATGATTTATCCTTCCAACAGGTACCAGTCTCTCTGTCAGCTGAGATGCAGTGGATTGAGTCACACTGGGTAAGCTCCAAAAGTGTCTCTAAACATGACAACAAATGCATTCAAATATAGTAATAGTAGTTAAATGTAGTATAGTTTAGTTTAATTGGATGTAAAAGCATGGATTATTGTACTACTGAATAAGGCTTGTATTATGCTGCCTAAACCACAGAAAAAAAAAAAAAACGTGTGGAAGCTGCTAAATCATATAGAGAAGGACTTAGCAAGCAGGAAAGGATGCTAACTAAAGTTAATAGGTGTTAAAGATACGTACAAGCGGTATTAATTAACATATTAGCCTAATATTTCACCTGACCGGAAATGATAAGAACAAACACAAATGTTGTCAAGATTCTTGCCCTGGAAATCCTGGTTCAGTTTGGCCAACCACAAATGCCTTTTGTTCCTCAGACAGGTTTTTTGCACTCTTCTCCTTTGGGCAGTCTATAGTACTCCAAATATTTTTCCCGGTCCATCCGAATAGTCAAGCCCAAAACATGACAATAATTCACCCTGTTCAGCAGAAATAATCAATAAAATATGTGAGTTTCAGGGTTAAACTGTGCTGTTGTGTGCAGCCACAGTAACAGCAATAAGCTTAAGGAAGCCCTGTAAAGTATACTTGTTTCTGGCATTGCATAAACGATGACAAAAGAAAACGAGCATGGCTTGCAGTGGTTAAGGTAAAATAATATGTGTTAAATAATTAAATAATGTGTGCCCTTATCATTTTGTGGACAAATTTCTGCGAACTTCGCCCAAATCGGGAGCTGTATATATGTGCCCTCATCTGTTTTCAATGCAGTTAACCCTGTGTTGCTTCATGTCATCGTCCCACTCATTGAACTATGACAGGTGAGTCACTGCAAAAAGACAGTCATTGCGACACTGTAAAGTGATGATATGGCACTATGTGTTATATTATCAGCGCAGAAAACAGTAATTTGACTAGAAAAGAGACCGGAAATGTAAAGCATCATTCCAGTCAGGCGACACTTCCGCGTTCAGGAAAAAGGTGGATAGGCAGGGAAACTTTCTGGGCATAAATTTGTAATGCTACATGGTAATGCCAAGTATACACCTTTATGTACCACAGAGCTGTCTTAAAGCAAGAGAAAACTATAAAGCAAACAATTTAATTTCATAGTGAGGAGCATGTACTAATGTTTTGTTGTGACAGTACAATTAATAAACCATTTAGCAAGCTAACACAAACATTCTATTGGGTTATAGCTTGAAGACAGAAACCCACTCAGTATGATATAGACTCGACACTACCCGCAGATTAATTGCACACACCACTTAAATATTAAGAAGTGATTGTATGACCTCGAGTGAAATGTGGCCTTCAGGAACAATGCTTTGAACATTTGGGTAATTAACTTTATTTACGATTAAATGTGCTGCAGGAGATCCCCGCATGTGAAGCATAACCGCAGCGAGAGACAAAAACACAGTAGTCTTTGGAACTCGTTTTGTTTGGTTAATTTTTTCTTTAGCTATAAGGCAATTATGCGCATCAGAAACAAACAAAAAAAAAATTCAAAATCAATTAACGCATCATTTGCAGTATCGATTTAAGCTTTTTTAAAGCTTGGGACTTCCAAAATGCGTATATTAGTCATTCTATTCATTTCAACTTTCGTCGCATTATTTTGGTTCTCTTGATGGATGGAAGTCTTTTGTAGAGGTCAGCCATGTTTTATAGTCTAATTAAGGACAAGACAGGGGCATGCTCAAACAGATGCGTTTTTTCACACAGAGACCCATTTGTAAGCCAACAAAGGATGATTAAATCACTGATGCTTATCGGATGGCTTATTTGAGAATGGAAAGGTAATGGGAATGGAAAAGATGTTAATGCTTTGCATTAAATAAATCTTAAGCCGCTATTTTCAATTTATGTACAATAGTGTGTAATTAAATGTAATGAAAAAGGGATTTTTCACATGTTAAATAATATGTATGGTATTGTGATTTGTGGACTGGTATGACACTGAATGGCTTTAGGCTTCCTGATTAAAATCATGGCAAAGATGTTTTAGCTGCATTGTGGTTTTTGAATGTTAAAGGAATAGTTCACCCAAAAAATGAAAATTTCCCCATGATTTACTCACCTTCAAGAAATCCTAGGTGTATATGACTTTCTCCTTCCAGACGAACACAGTCGGAGTTGTTTTAAAATGTATCCTGGCTCTTCCAAGCTTTATAATGGTTTTGGATAGTGGCTGATATTTTGAAGCTTTAAAAGGGCACATATATCCATTGTAAAACTACCGCATACGCCTCTGGGGGGTTAACACATGTCTTCTGAAGTGGATCCATGGGTTTTTATAACAAAAATATTTATATTAAATTATAAACTCAAATTACTGATTTCCGGCAACGGCCGTATGCGCGTTGGTGAGTTCCCGGTCTGTGTAACGTTACTCTGGTTCAAGCAAATAAGGCTGTGCAAAAAAAACTCAAGCTCTTTTTCTCTTATAGTAAAATCCGCTGACATTTTTTTTACTTCTTATTTTTGAATTTTAATTAGTTACCGGCTTTTCGTATTGCTCTATCCTCATTTGTTTATTCTCACCAGAGCTTACACTACGAATCCGGCTTATGTCATACATCGAGTCAGAAGTCAACGAAGAAGCTAAATCTCGACTAACGTGAACGCACATACGCCGTTGCCAGAAGTCAATGATTTGAGTTTATAATTCTTAAAATAGAAGACATCAGAAGACATCCCCCAGAGGCATATGGGTTAGTTTTACAATGAATATATGAGCTTTTTAGAGCTTCAAAATAACAGCCACTATCCACCACCATTATAAAGCTTGGAAGAGCCAGGATAAATTTTAAAACAACTCCGACTGTGTTCGTCTGGAAGGAGAAAGTCATACACCTAGGATGGCTTGAAGGTAAGTAAATCATTTTTGGGTCATCTATTCCTTTAATGCTTAGCATTAAATAAATCTTAAACCGCAATATTCAATTTATGTACAATAGTGTGTAATTAAGTATAATGAAAAAGGGATTTTTCATAAGTTAAATAATATTTATGGTATTGTGATTTGTGGACTGGTATGACTAAATGGCTTTAGGGTTGCTAATTAAAATAGGCATTGTCTTCAAAGCACTGGCACACAGGTGTTTACTTTTCATTTGTTGCTATCTTCCAGATTTTGAAGCTTGGATGTATATCTCATTTGTCTTTATACAGTGTTCCACAGTGAAAGAGAGTTCATGAGGTCTGATATTTTGACTGCAAACATGAAGGTGGTTAATATGAAAAAATATCAGTTTATGACTGATCTCACATGTTCACATGAATTAATGAGACTCATTAGTAACAAGCAACTGAACTTATGGCTGTTAAATCTGGTCTTCTGTGCATTCACAATGCATGTTCTTTTTGCATTTTTTTCTACGGTGAGGAAGAATACATTTATGATGACAATAGCAGATTAATGCATGATGCTTTCTGTTGGGTGTCTGTAATTTACACACAAGACATTCAGTTTGCTGTCAAATACTAGTTTCCATCCTTGTTGAAAATCACTGCTGTTTTCTATGACAAAGTTGGTCATCACATAGAGAGCATGAGATGGAGAGTTGTTTGAACAAAAGGGCTTTAGAATTGTCATCACATTTCGCATAGTAGGAATTATTTGTTTGTGCAAATATAAAAAAGATAGCCACATTTGTGGCCTAAACAGCACCTTTTAATATAGCCATGAAATTAAAAACTATGTATATAAAATACTTTTTTATTTTTTGCAAAATAAAGTAAACTGTGACATATTATACCTTCATACAGTGGACTACTAGTAAAACTGATGAACATTTGGGACCAACATTATTCAGACACTTTGACCTGACCATGTTTTGCTTAAGTGATTTTTCTTTAATTGTTAATGTGACATTTTTACACCACAGACTGAACAAAATTAAGCATTGTTTGCTAATTGGTCAACAAAGTACTGATAGTTGTGTAAATATTGTCATACTAACAGTTGTCTGAATTTGGTTGATTGTAATTCATTACATACCTTTCTATCAAAGTTATCTGACATTATCAATTTGAATTTGTTCTTAACTCTGAGTTCTTATCATATTTTATAACCATTTTCTAAACTCTAGCAAACAAACTGTAATAATGTGAGAAATGTTGAAGGCATCTGAATAAATTTTGGTTTGACTGTACATTTTTAAGAGTAGCTGCATTTTAACTTGTCTACAGAGTAAAGTCAGCACATCAGAATGAAAAATAAAGAGCACAAATATAAAGAATATCAACAATAACTATCTAAATTTTAAATCAAACATATAAATATGCAGATTTAACCAGCTCAAACACAAGAATGAATGTTAAATGATTTTGTTAGGCAGCAAGGTACTTGAAGACGTTACATGCTGGTCCCATAATTCAGTTCCTTTGGGTTTAACGCAGCAGGAGAGCAGACAAACAAATGTTAAGAACAAAAGCTCTTAACTGTACAAAAAGATAAATCGACAAGCTCCAATTTCTTAACAGTGTTCAGATTTTCTAAATGTGGGATGATGAATGTATTGGTATTTTCATCTTTTGAAAAGTGGTCTTATTTTATTTTATACCCCTGTGATGTTGATATCCTACAATGAAGTCCCTATGTGAAAGCCATTGTATGTGAATTAAACTGGCTTTTACGACACGCGCCTATAGCCTCTTCGGAGGATCCTTCTGGAATGAACGTGGATAATAGAAAGAGACTAGTTAATCCGGCCTCCATTACTTTTCCATAATCAATAATCAGCACAGATGATGTAGAGATTTGAAAATAAATCCACTAAATTCTTTTAAATGAAGCTTGTAGCTTTTATTTAAGCTTGAGAATGTAATGTGAGATGTAATCATTACCTACTTTAAGCCGTCTGACAGTCACTGTGGAGGAGAATGAAAGAAGATACAGCTTTTCTTCAGTAGATCATAAATCATAAGCAGCGTAATGGCCGAAACAACTGCATTATGTAGTTTGAGGCGAAGTAGCCCCCAAAACATGTCAGGCTATTAATTCCTCAGTAAATACCACTATGTCAAACTGTGGTCATATTCGTGTTATTTCATATATCTTCAGGCAATATTTTAGACACACATATTATCACAGAGGAGGGTATGACTGTATCATCAGCAGCGTCTCCGACACCAAGTCCTCCCACATATCCAGCTCTATCTCTGCCTTTTATGCTGCCAAGAGTAGAATATCCCTTCCCAGTCTCTCCTTAAACGTTCCGTTTGTTTAACCTGAGTAACATCTCTTCCCTGCCTTTGCAGGCGCTTTGCAGTCGATATGTGAAGCATACTGATAAAACCAATCAGTGAGAAGTGAGGGGGCTCCGTCTCATTTGGCTGAGGAAATGCTTATAAACGTCTGTGCGCAGATGCTGTATGCCAGGTAAGTAGTGTGTTTGAAAACGCGGAAAGCGTAGCCACAGCACTTCAACATCCAATTACAGAAGCTACACTTCCTTGAGAGGATAGATGCAATTTCATGTTACATATGGAGTATCGTTTATACCTGCCTCTTACACGTGTACAGAAAGCTTATAGTGAAAAGTAAGTGAACTGCCTTTACTTATAATAGCTGTACCTTATATATTATTATACATATGTTACTTAACAGTATATCAGCAGTTAAGGGCCATTCACACCAAGGACGATAACTATAATGATAAATATGGATATTTTTCCTACGCAAATGCATCGATTCGTATCAGAAGGCATTTATTAACACCCCACTTTTAATGATGGATGGACGCACTTTATTGGACTTCAAAGTCTCAAAACCTATTCACTGCTATTATAAAGCTTGGAAGAGCCAGGACATTTTTTTAATATAACTCCGATTGTATTTGTCTGAAAGAAGAAAGGTATATACACCTAGGATGGCTTAAGGATGAGTAAATCATGGGGTAATTTTTATTTTTGGGTAAACTAACGCTTTATCAGTTGTTTCTGTGAGAATAGTCAAGTCCACATCGCAGCTATAACAGTAACAACACAGAGGAACAATATTGGTGGAATATCTTCCAGAACTGTTTTTTCCACCTGATGAATGATAAAAACATTGACAGCCAATCAGAATCCACCCAACCTTAAAGAACTCATACATTTAAAGAGGCAGACAACATACCGTTGAGGTCAAAAGTTTACATACACCTTGCAGAATCTGCAAAATGTTATTTACCAAAATAAGAGAGATTATACAAAATACATATTATTTTTTATTTAGTACTGACCTTAATAAGAGGTTTCACATAAAAGATGTTTACACATAGTCCACAAGACAAAATAATAGTTGAATTTATAAAAATGACCCTGTTCAAAGGTTTACATACACTTTATTCTTTAAACTGTCTGTTGTTCTTCAGAAAAATCCTTCAGGTCTCACAAATTCTTTGGTTTTTTAGCATTTTTGTGTATTTGAACCCTTTTTGATTTTGAGATCTATCTTTTCAAACTGTGGACAACTGAGGGACTTATATGCGACTATTACAGAAGGATTAAACGCTCACTGATGCTCCAGAAGGAAGCACAATGCATTAAGAGCTCATTAATTTTAAGATCAAGGTAAATTTCACATATTTTGTCTTCTGGAAAATATGTACAACATCTTTTTTAGCTTCTGAAGGGCTTCATTCTTCATTCTGTTCAAAAGTTTACACCCCCTGGCTATTAATGCATCGTTTTTCGTTTGATCCTTCTGTGATAGTCGCATATGAGTCCCTCAGTTGTCCTCAGTGTGAAAAGATGGATCTCAGAATCATACAGCCATTGTTGGAAAGGGTTCAAATTCACAAAAATGCTGAAAGTCAAAGTAACAGCTAATATTGTTTGTAAAATGTGTTACTCAATATTCATCTTGTTTATTGAACTGTTGTGAAAAAATTACACTCGCAATCATTCTTCCGGTCTGAATATCAGCGCGACCCAAAGCCATACCGCAGCTGCGCTTCGAAACGGCAGCACTCTTCATCGAGTGATAATGAAATATTCAATTCAGCATGCGAGACACAATGTAATTATCCTTTAGTTTTTAATGAATCTCAATTAGCAGCAGTCCCACTCTTCTCATTATAGAGAACTTTCCTCTTCATTTAATAAACACTCCATACGCTTTAGGAAGACGTGCATTTGTGACTTATTCTGTCTTCTTCAGTGAAAATCACACTCCTTGAGTCCCTCCTGAACAAAGCACCTGGAAAATGCAGGATGTTTGCATAGCGTCTGTTTATTTTTGGTGTTGGACTGATTAGTATTATGGGGGTATAATGGATTCCAGTGATATTCGTGCTGTTTTGGCAGACACATTGCACCGAGCCATTCTCATGCTGAGCTTATAACTGTGTGAGCCAGGGGCCACATTCCCAGAGTGCCTCACGCCTGTTTGTGAATTCAGAGTGCAGCGAGCCTTGCTGTTTTCACCTGTTTTCTTGTAATCAGTTTACCACTCACCCATCTCTTCATCTGTTTAATTCTTCACAATTTACAGCTGTTTTAGGAAGTTAATTGTTCTGCCGTGATTCAAGGACATTTGAAAACAAGACAATAAGTGATTAATTTATAACTTTGAGAAAATCTTTGTGGAAAATGACTTTTGAAACAATAAGAAGCTAAGAAATGTATCCATTTGCATTCACATTTATCTCAAGGCATGTGCTATGCTGTATAAAGCATAAAGCACAAGGGATAAACTGTATAGTGGATGTTGCTTCCAACTTTGTCAAAATATGCAACTTAATTGGCCATCAATGGAGAAAGATTTTTTAGACATTTACATCCCCATAATACTTCATTATATCCCCATATTACTAATATTTACAGTAAAACTGTGTGCTAAATATGTGACACAACACACAATAAAAGGTATCTTTTCCATGTTGATCTGAGTTTTTGTCCTAACCACTCGTGATGGCGATGCAAAGTTTCTGTTTTAGAAATGGTTTCTATTTCTGTGACGCCACGGCTGGAACAACAACAAATGACAGTGATAATCTTGGACATTATGTGCTTTATTTAATGTTAAATGTGTTTTAAGTTATCATATTGTCTAACATTATAGCCATACTGAAAGCAACAACAGATAACGTTAGTTTATCTCAGATCTTAAAAATGTATTAGAGCAAGCATGTATGTTAAAACTCAATGCGAACCAACAAATGTTATCCATGATAAAGATGGTATTTTGATTGATCTTAGAAAATAATGTAATATTTTAAGATACTGGATTTTTGACTTTCATTAGCTGTACGCTCTAATCATCAAAAAAAAAAAAAAAAGTTTTCAAAGTTCAAAGTTTCATTTTTTTAAATAAGTTACAATAAAAAATAACTTTTTCACGATATTCTATTTTTTTTTTTTTTTTTTTTTTTTGCTGCACCTGTGTGTGTATGTATGTATTTTTAATTTTTTCATGAGAAGACATTTATGATGTTACAAAAGATTTTTAGATAAATGCTGTTCTTCTGAACTTTCTATTCATTAAAGAAACCTGCAAAAATTCTACTCATCTGCTTTCAACATAATAAAAAATGTTTTTTGAGCAGCAAATTTAAATATTACAATAATTTCTGATGGATCATGTGACTAAAGTAATGATGCTAAAAAATTCAGCTTTGTTATACTTTGGATCAAATAAATGCGGGCTTGGTGAGCAGAAGAGACTTCTTTAAAAACATAAAAAATCTTTTGATTGGTAGTGTACTTTAAGTAATGTCAAAAAGGTTTAATAATTATGAATTAGATTATACTTGTCTATTTTGTTAGTGCAGTGCGCTTCTGAATGGCTATGATATTTGAGCGTTCGCGTCTGGTGTGGACAGCCAAATTGTTTGTCGCTGGAATCTTGTCGTGTCTGGACACAGTGTTATCCTAACCAGCCAAATCTTGACTAACCTTGATATAATGTTCCACTGCTCATAATGCATAGTACTGTTTGTATTTATAATTGCATTTATGATTCACTTTAACTAATTTGATTTAGGCTCATTCTTGCTTTTTTTTCTCTTATTGCTATGCACCAAAAGCAGTGGAGATTATGTTATGATTGAGGAGTCAATTAATGCAGTCGGACTAAAAATTCAGAGGTTTGACAGTGATACAATGACACCATCTGCTTGCAGGAGTGCACTTGCACTCTCTTATTCTCTGCCATTATGGTAACACTACACACTTGGCAAGTCGACTGAGGGATTTGTTCTGGAAACCAAAGATAATTGCAGGGCTGTAGACAACGGCATCCAAATGACAGATGCTTGTCAATGTAACTGCGCTTTCTCGAGGTCACTGCCAACATTGCTCGAGATGTGTTTCAGCCCACAATTTATGAGCTGTCTTACTTGTGTGTGATAATGTTCTTGTATTGGCAGATGTTGGTGGAAAAGCATAAAATGTACCAGAATTAAATGTCTTTTTTCTTTCCCCACCAGTGTCAAACTTCTCATTTCCATGGATCTGAATAGAGCTGATCTTGACAGAACATCACTGCAGGGCACAGATGACCACTGCGTATCCATCTTGTGTAAGTCACTGTAAAGTCACACTTGGTTTGTGACAGATGGGAAAGGATGGCATGAGAAAGCTGCAGTAAAATAAAAAAAAAGCACAGGTTGATCATATCAGAAATAAAAATTAAATAAACGGTGCCTACTGGCTGGTATGTACTGATGTGGAATCTAGAGCTCATCTATACCTGTAATATAAGACTATTTTTTCCAGTTGAATAGATAAGTTTATGAGTGACACTAAATTAAGACTCATGTTTTTATTGTCTTTTTCAGCAAAATGAAATCTGAACAGTGCCTTATGAGATGAACCTCACCCTGGATTGGTTCATTCAGACCACGTAGAAGGTCCAAGCAGAAACCTTTCTAAAGCTGCATCACATCCAGTTTGAATTCTTCAGAGACCCATAAATTCAATATGGCATTATGGTGTTAAGATCAATATAGCAACATAAGGCATGCCACATATTGTGGTATAATATGAGGCTATGTTCATCCTAACATTGTTTTCAGGTTTAAATCCTTTCTCATGCATAATGCTATGCTGTAAGGTTTTGCATTTTTTGGTCATATATCCTCTTTTTGCTTAATCTTTTTTTTATCCCACAGGACAAAAAAGGACATAATTGGATTAAATGGCAATTGAAGATGGAGTATATTTTGTCTAAGTACGTCATCTACGCTGTGTCACCTCAATGACAGCTAAATGAGAGGGTTTATCATGGTGCGTTAAATCTTGATAGATACACAACTAAATATCTTTATGCAACACAAACAGTTTGCTTGTATTTTTGGGGTTATAGAAGCAGCTTGTTTCTGTGCTTTCTGCTACTGTGACATCTGTGAGCATATGACTCAGTTTGCTCTGCGTATGTCATTACTAGCAGTGTCGAAATACAGCACATATTACTCATCTGAACCTGTGCTTTCAAAGCCTAAGGCTTCAAAAATTAGTTAGACAAATACATACAGTAAGTCAAATTCACACAAAGGCTCATATTCATGGAAATGTGTAGAATGTTATCAAAATCCAGTGCATAAATCTTTAATGACAAACACATATTCTCATTAATGGTTTGAGTTCCTCAGCTGAATGTGTTTTGAGCTTTTTCTCCTTGCAGTGAAAATTTCAAAACATCCAATCATGTTTTTTTAAGTGGCATTTTAATGCCGTCTAAGTGCCCTTGAGGTTATCAACACGGCTCAGACCGAATTTTAAAATTCAATTTCCTTATGACTGTACAAATGAAAAAGCATCTTCCTGGAGAATGTGGAAAGCTTGTAGGATTCAACGCATAAACCTCAAAGAAATTAATAATTTGTACAGAATAGTCTATAGGTTTGTCAAATAAGAGTTTGTGCAATCTCCACTGAAACGGTAAAGCTATAATTTAAGCACATTTTATAGTCATAAACTATCAAATTCTTTCATGTAATGCATAGAAATAACACTGATAAATGACCAGCAACATGGTTTTATACTTCACAGTACACAATAAAGCTTTAAAACACACCTATACTTGTAGTCTTTATTTCAGTTTGAGACATGGGTTTTGTGCTGGGATTTTAAGACTTGAGTAGCTGTTCCCATCATGCAGTGTTCTGTTTCAACACTAATCAAACACACCTGGGTCTCCAGGTTCACATGGAAATCACTGGCAGGTGTGCTGGAATAAGATGTACTGCACAAGTGCAGAAACCAATGCCTTGCTTTAGTATTTTCAGTACTTTAACTTCTGGATCAGACTTGTATCCAAAGATGAAGACAAAATGATTGGATATGACTGGTTGTGATTGGTTCATGTGATAAATACCGCCTCTTGTGCTTGTGCCCTTTTTGCATTTCCAAATAAGTCTAAAAGAACAATATAATGGTGTTATAAAATATAAATACAATATAAAGGAATCTAATTTTAAAAAGTAAGTAAACAAGTCACACACCTAAATATAACCGTTTTGTTACGTCAAAATAAGACTTAAAATGTCCTAAAAATATGATCTGTGGGAGTTCTTAGTGTCAAAATATCAGCTTGGTGACATTTATAGTAAATCTCCATGTCTGTGACCAATATTTACAGAGCTTTGATCACTGATGATCCGAAAAAAATAAATAAATAGTTTAAAGTTAACTGTTATAAAGAAAAGCTGAAAATAAGTTCACAAATAAAATATATTGCTTAAATTGTTACTGCCTTGAGTTATTATTTTGAAATAAATGTAAAATGCTTGTCTCATTCATATTTGTCTTTAATAAATAGAATATTGATTACATTGTTAATCTAAAAATATAAAATAGAATATTTTATTATAGATTTTTTCAGTGTAAGTGAATTCACATTTGATAAAAAAAAAAAAAATTGGGGCCAGGTTTGGTCATTTACCCAGATGTGCGGCCATATTGGAGATACTCGGATGTAAACAACAGCATGGATTTGTTCTGCTAATTTACGGTGTCTAAACCACAGAAGAAAAAAAACGTGTGGAAGCTGCTAAATTATAAGGACTTAGTAAGCAGGAAATGGCATGATATTTTGACAAAGTTAGGTGGTAAAGATACGAACAAGCAAGCACTTTTCCTCAAACAGTTTTTTTGCACTCTTCTCCTTGATTTGTTATAATATACGTGTTATAATATAATATACTCCAAATGTTTTTTTTTTCCCAGTAGGGTGACCAACCGTCTCGATTTGCATTGTACCGCACAGCATTTTCACCCCTTGTCCCGCACGTTTCATATTGAGAAAATGTCCTGCATTTTCATCAATCTGTTGGTTTTTAATGATCATATTAAGAAAACGTGCATGAGTTCTTTTTCTTTTTAAGAAAGCTTTTTATTTATTCTTTTTGCAGCGTAGTTTCCATGCAAAGAATGTGCAGACCTTATCAAGTGATCTAGCGCCACCAACAGAAATGGTCGAGCGCACACGGAAAAACAGGATATTCTCCATTCATTTTAACCAGTTTAAAAAAAAACTGCAGCTTTCAGATGTGACTTTCTTATTTTAATAGTTCGTTTGAGGCGGTTTCTGTGGCTTTATTTTAATGACAAATGTCTAGAGTGCATTATTGTAATGCGAGGGTGCATCAAAATGCGTGAGCACAAATCTGTTCTCTCGCAGATGGATTCTCTTCACTCTCACATAAAACGGACACGCTTTCTCTCGCTTACATGTGTGTGCTCAGAAACATAAATAAGCGCATATGACAATGGATATAAATCAGTATTTACATAGCATAACAATGGAAAATGTATCTGTCTCACACGTGTCCCGCATTGTTCCGCAACAGATCTCTTCCCAGGTGGTCACCCTATTTCCCGGTCCGGCCCAAAATTATTACAGCCCAAAACATGACAATAATTGACCATTTTTTTGCAACAATAATCATCTAAATTTGTGAGTTCTGTTTAGTTGCCACAGCAATGTTTATGTTCAGTGCCACCAATATGGCCGATTGATAGTTATCTATAGTGATGTTATCATGCAGTGATATAAAAGACCACTAATAGTAGACAATAATAATTTATTAGAGTAAAACAGGGAAACAGAGGGAAAAAAAACCTACTGGTCATAAATAGAATACCAGAATTTTGTATTGTGACAATACTAAATACTTGTGTGATTAAACCTAAGAATCTGATGGTGGCTGTTTTAAACACTGCATCATTTCATATAATGTATCTTCTATTAGTTAAGAATACATTTTACAGGAACTCCAGGACAAGAGAGCGTGTATGAAGTGTAAGCCTGTCTGACAGGACCAGCTTCCTCACACAAATGCTTGCAAACACTGGGAGCTTGAGTGTACCATCATTAAAGTGTGCAGCAGACCCTGGTGTGACTTTCTCTGACGTTAATAAATGGTGTGCAGTGCAGTGCCAAGCACAAGCATGTCCCTTCATTAGGCAGCTAGGCCCACCGCCGACATAAGGGCCAGATGTCACAGGGGTTCTTTCCCGCACAAATCTGTCCCCAGCAGCGGAGATGAGGACAAAATACAAAGCCCCTGTCTCACGCTGCATCTGAGGGCCGTCTCTGTGACAGTGAATAAGCGTGTCTGATGTCTGGCATCTGGCAAGTTGGAGCTAACACATGGAAAAGGCTGCAGTGGAGCTTTGAGAGGTTCTCTGTCAACTGCAATGTTCAGGGATTTTCATCATGTCTGTATTATAACCGCAAGGAGGGAAATCAGAGTCTGAAGTCTAGTTATACTGCAGTGCATTTTCACTGTTTAAATGGCTCAGCTGGATATACACTGCGGCCACCGTTCATGAGTTTGCCAGTGTATAATATCAGCCAGATCACTATGTATGAATCATTTCACTTCTCTTTTAAGTCAATAATGTCTCATAAAAAAAAAGTTTTTCAAAATCATTATGCAATCACTATACTATCTGACCCTGCATAGAGAGCAATGCAACTGACACGTTCACATGGACTATTTTAACAATGTTCTTACTACCGTTTTGGATCTTGAATGTCTCAGATGTGTTGCTGTCTATGTAGGATCAGAAAGCTCTTGGATTTCCATCAAAAATATCTGAATTTGTTTCATAATGATAAACAAAGGTCTTAGAGGTGTGGAGCGACATGAGGGTGAGTAATTAACAAATTAATTTTAATTTTTGGGTGAACTATCCCTTTAAATATATATAGTTTTGTTCTGTAAGTGTATAGTCCATTTAAATGCCAAAATACTCATGAACTAACTCCTTTTTGCTGTCATTATGCTCTTGAGCAAACTGCTTCATTAATAGTTTCAGTACAGTAGGTCACCCTGAACCCATTATGACTGCCTTGCAAAACTACACAGTAAATACGTTTATTTTGTTTTGCCATACAATTTAGTTTTGATTAAAGGAGAAAAATAACGGGATAAATTCAATCTGCTCTCCAAATATTGATCTAGAAATTGAACTTTTAGGGTGTACAGCAAAACAGAATGTGTGTGGAAGCATTTACTGAGATAAAACAACAATACACTAGATCAAGCAGAGCACTTCCTCATGGACAGAGACAGGTAGCTTAAACATTCTGTGTCATTTGATGAGCTGTAGTCTTATCTCAAAACAGTTTAAAATTGGAATTTCAATGATGAAACAGTTCATCAGAATTCATCGGGGTTTAGTTGTCTGGCAGAAAGCCAAGCCTGATGTGAGGATGTAGGGATGAGCTGACAGCTCAAATAGGTTTTTTCCAACAAACATTCTGACAGTATCGAACTCAAATCTGTCTTTCCAGGATTTGTACTGTTTGCTACGAGCACAAATGTCAGCGATTTATAACTGTTGAGCTCAGAGTGTAAACTGGAATGTTCCAGACTGCCGCCCCTGTTAAAAAAACAGCATATGCTTGTTAGGGTTAGGTAGGGTTTGATGCTGGTTTTTGCTGGTTTATGCTGGTCCTTTGCTGGTTTATGCTGGTCCTTAGCTGGTTTATGCTGGATAATATAACGATAAACCTATGAAAATGGTTTTAACTTTACAGTGTCACAGTGACGGTCTTTCTGCAGTAACTCACATGTCATAGTTTAATGAGTGGGTAGATGACATGAAGCAATGCAAGGTTAGCTCCACTGAAAACAGATGAAGGCATATACATACACAATATACAGCTCCTGAACGGGGCAAAATTCATAGTTTTTTTTTTTGTCCACAAAATGATAAAAGCACACACTATTTTAACTCATTGTTTAATTCTTTCACACAAAGTATTTTAACTTAAGTGCCGCAAGCCATTTTCGTTTTCTTTTGTTATGGCGTCATTCATCAGTTACTCAGGAAGAAAGTGGATAAGTAGCATTTCACAGAACACCCCAGGAACGATAAAAAGGGCAATTTCAAATGAAAAACTTTAAATGGTGACCTAATGACTCATTTCTACAATCCATTTTTTTTTACGTCATCATCCAATCTTAACCCTCTGGGGTCTGAGGTGATTTTGGGGCCCTTGAGGTGTGTTGACATGCCTAGACATTTGTGCTTATTTCAGCCACTTATAACATACTAATTGCCCATATGTATTTTTTTTGCATTCACCACAAACTGTGCTACAATCATATGTGAGAAAGATGGATGTACCTGTTTGCATTTTGTAGAAAAAAAATATTATGCGTGGTTAGCACATTTTAGGAAAAAACTTCTAGCTAAAGTATGGCCTTAAAACACATACTGAATAGTTCTGACGAAATCATTTGAGTAATCAGTCTTGTAGGCTAGAATATTTACTTCACAGTGATGTGAGAATCATTCTGACAACTTCATCACAAACAATGATATAATGATTTGAATTTTGAAAGTAAGTTTTTGGCCAGCATTGCCATATTCATGGGAGTGATAATAGCTCTGAATATTCATGTAATTCACACAAGGAGAGACAAAAGACACTCCCACAATGGCTAAAGTTCCCCCCATCAAAGGTAATGTTCGCCTATCAAGTTGGAGTGCTGTGAAGAAAGAATGTGAGAATGCTCAAAGATTTTCATCTATTTCATTGTAATTCCTCTGTGTGGAAAAGTGTTGTGGCTTGCTTGCTGTGCTAAAAATGTGAAGTTATATTAACACTTTTCACTAGCAAATCTGCTAAAAAAGGGTGATCATACAGATAACAATTAGAGAACCTATATTATTATCACGGTTTCTGTAATGCCAAACAAGTACACATACTGTTTGAATTATGACCATGTAAACATAATTACATCAATAAAATATTACATTTTAGAAATATTAGATTACAGTGCACTTACAAATGCTGATAACAAAATAAAAGAAACTATATTATTATTACGACTATCAATCACTAATAGCCATGTATAACAAAAACAACAGGTTTTGTAACGTCAAACAAGTACATATACTTCAATTTTATGGCGATGTAAACACAATTACATCAGTGAATTATTATATCTGTGCATTTACTCGATCGCAAAAACTGAACTACCCCTGGTACTGCCGTACAAATAATGCTAATAAAACTACCTCAGACTCAAGTGAAACAGTCATATGTGATGCAGGTATGCGATCGCTAAAAACAGTACAGTCCTATTACTTTTATATCGTATTTTGTTTTATATTAGAGCATGAAGACTTCATTGCGTCGTAAGAATTTAGATACAATGAATTGTATTGTATTGTATGAATTGTACCTATCCTTTTCACTCAATTTCAAACCGTTTAGCAAGGAGTTATAGTTTTGGAAAAACCCAGCTTTGTGTTCAAGTTTATGTGAGAATATCACGTTAACTAATGCAAATAAGAAACATTACTTGCTCATCAGAACGATCGCCTCACGTGGTTGGTTGAAATATATTGGTTGAAATATTAAAGGCTTTAAACAATCTTTAAAGATGTAAATCATAAGAAGTTTACTTTCACTACAATTACCAGTATACATTAAAATGGCAATTTATTAAAACTATTCCATATTACCCACTTTATTCTTAAATGTTTCAAAGTTTTTGGTGGGATTGTTGCTTTAATTGATGATCCTTTTCACTTTTTTTTAGTCCTGTGTAATATTGTGTAATAAAATTATATCATCCTCCAGCTGGTTTAAGATGGTCCTTAGCTGGTCATTTGCTGGTCCTGCAAAAGCATCAGTAAGTATTAGCAGTGGATTTTATGAATTCTGTTATGTTTTATAGTGATAATTGGTTTTTCTAATATTAAAACATCATGTACTGTTTGATAACATGACAGAACTGGTTATGATATTATCAAAACTATAAAAAGAAATTCAAGTAAAGTCACTCTCAGTGCCTTTGGATCTTTTTTCCATCCTCTTAGGCATCCTGTTAATTTTCTTGTCACTGTGTAAATAACCACATTATAATTAATGAGGAAAGTGCCTGAGCTTGAGCAGAGCATATTTCTGAAAGTCTGGTATAACATTTCACAAAACATTTTTAATAAGCCTAAGATACACTAAACCTCATAGGCCTACTTACAGTATATGTAAATTGTATAACACTTTAAAATAAGGTGTCATTTGTTAACATTCGTTAATGTATTAACTAACATGAACAAACAATGAACAATACATTTATTACACTATTTATTAAGCTTTGTTAATGTTAGTATTTTATAGATAATACAGTTAATAGAGAGACAGAGACTTTATTGTCATTGTAGTGATACAACAAAATTTGTCGTTCATTGTTTATTCATGTTAACAAACACAGCTTGTGATTTTAATAACGCATTAGGTAAATGCTGAAATATTGTTCATTCTTAGTTCATGTTAATTAATGTAGTTAACTAATGAACCTTATTGTAAATTGTAACCTACAATCTTGTCTGCTTGAATGTCATCCTAAATCCTATGATTTTTTTTTTTTCAAAATATGTAATGTACTGTAATTTGTGAGGTGAATGCTTAGTCACTTCAGTAATTTTGCTATAGGCCCATGTGTTTATCAAATACAGGCATTTGCATTTTTAGTATTTCCTCCTCAAAATCTCTTCATAAAACTGCTTCACACTTTCATGCGTTTATCTTCTCTAATAATTATCTACTCAGCTTTTTTCCTTTTAAGTTAATCAAATAATGAATTATTTAGTAGGTTTCAAACCTAGAGATTTGTTTTAAAAATGCATTTGAAGCCCTTTATTGTCAGAGTTGTATTAAACTGCCTTTGAACATGCAGGGGTTTAATGCAACAACCTTTAAAAATCCCTGGGCCTCGGTACGCTAATAAAAGCTGATAAAACATATTTCACATCATCCATTATTACTGTATTAGTCTTGCCTCTTTTTTCCCACATGATAATACAAGCGACAAATGGCAGACATGAAATATGATTTGTTTTTAGAGCTGCCGCAATATGGCTTTTCCAGCACCATGTTGCTTGCAAATTGTTCATATGGAGAGCACTTCTGAGCAGTTAGCACATGAAGGCAAACCCTCTCCTCTGGTTTGTGGTGACAGCTGCTAAAAATAGGCTGTTAAAATCTCACTGTAGTCAAGGACACTCCACTGATTTACATAAACGCAGAACTTCAAACATGTCACTGACAGAGGTAATTTTATAAATTTCCAACAATTTTTGGCTCACACCTTCTTACCAGCGATGGACTTTTCTGTGAGAAGAAGATAAAATTTTTAAAAGAACACGGTGTGTGTTTCAACACACAGACTAAATTTTAAGGCACAGCGTATCTTCCAAACCCCTAGTAAAGTCTCCTGGAATGGAATATTTTATAACACGTTTAGGAAAGCTGCATGTGAAAATCTTAGCTTTTTCCTGAGGTATATTGCTCTGCAGCACGTCTGAAGTGAGAAGAACCTTGTAATGAGATTCAGTGAGACTTTCACCAGCTGTTCGTCATTAAGGATTCTTTCTCATACGCAGCAACACCCCATGAACCAACTCTCACTACAGCTACACACATAAGCATCACACAATAACATGCCTTTATCCATCTGCTAATTAAAATTCTATTCTGACAGTAGTTTACTGTCCAGCATCTTGGTTGTTTTCTATTATTTCAGTTTGTTTCAAAGAGCTGTAGTTTAAGGCATAGCTAATGGACAGGCCTGGCAGTCATAGGCCCCTCCCACTATAATGAACAGACCCGGTCAGTTATTATACAGAGGTTTTATTTATTCAATTACTTTTCATTCATTGGTTTTTACAACTGCAAACATGATTAAAACAACCTAAATCCTACAATTAAAACTAATTTCTGGTTAATGCTTGATCAGTGTGATTGATATCTGTGTTCGGCAATTAGCATATTATTCAGACTGTCTTAGCAATTTCGCGCCTGTGAGTTTGTGTGTGTCATACTTTGTGTGTGTCGTACATCCAGTCACACTATTGCGATTGTGTGTTAGTTATGTTTAAGCAAAAACTTCCATGAGCTCTTTCAATTCCAAGTCTCATTCTGTAGTCTTATGTTTGCCAGTCCAGCTCAAGAGCAGGTAAGCAGGTTTTCTGTCTACAGAAGAGGCCATACATTATTTTTTTCTTTCTCGTTGTTTTTTTTTTTTTTTTTTTTTTGTGTGAAATAAACAGCCTATGCTGGTTTGGTATGTTTTGAAGCATGGCTGCTGGTCATGAGCTGGTTTAAGCTGGTCCTAAGCAACTAGATCCAGCTCAGGACCAGCTTAAACCAGCAGCCATGCTTCAAAATATACCTAACCAGCATATGCTGCTTTTTTTCAGAGTAAACATAACAAAACCTAAATGTCCTAATTAACATTTTTAGTTGACTTGATGTACAACAATTTACCAATATTATTTGTAAAATTCTAGTAATCTGTATTTGCATACTATGTTTTTGTTCCTCAGAAAACCTTAAGACTGATGTGTATGAGTACCATTTTATCAAGCTAGTTTATAGTTCCCAGCACGCTGTGCTTCAGACTCTTGGTGTAAATGTTGAAATGAAATGTTATTTTGTTAGTTTTTGCACACAATTGATATCCACCTTATTTTTGCCATTAGAGTAAGCACGGCCATTTGTTAATTTTACAGGTCTGGCTTCCGGTCTCATACGCGCCCAGCTATTTTTAGCTGTACAAAACATTTTGCTGCTTGATATTGCAAATTGGTGTGTCTTGGCATAATATTTTAATGTATTGTCTTCATTATGAACACACAGTTTACTGCTCGTTTGTTATTCTTCTTGTTATTTCCCTAAAGCGGTTAATCAACTTGAAAGTCTCGTCCATAGGCTTGCGTTGAAGAATAAAGTGGATTAGTGTTTAGTTTTGGTAGGTTTGGTTTTAAAAGGTTTTCTGTTATGTCTGCATTTTTGGTAAGGTTACCATTGTGCTAAAGAGTAGCGCCTGTGGTTAAGTTAGGATATGTCTACAACAACTACAGTTGTTGATACAGCTATTGCTTTATTAAAATAGAAGTAACTATAGTCATTAAAAAATGGTAGTGTCTCCGTTGGCATATTAGGATGTGTGCTATTGTTAGCTGGATGATTGACGCTTAATTTACTGGAGTAACACTTAATTGGTTTGCATGGTTTTAACAAGTAGATCAGATTGCTGTTCAAGTAAATACAACTGAGAAATCGGAAATTGTAGTAAATGATACATCAGTTAGCTCAAACTAAATTAATTGTTTCAAATACAGACCCAGTATAATTAACTTAAGGCAGTCCGTTTGCATTCTTTTTTTAAGTAAGGTTAACTAATTCGATTTTACAGTTGGTTTCACATGATCTCTATGTAAAGATCAGAGCCATTATGCAGCAGCTCTAATTAATTAAAGGCCGTTTTATTCAATATGATAATCTTCACAAATACAATAGCCATATCTAAAAATCTAAACTAGAGGAGAAATATTATAAAGACTTGAATAAATGGATTTATTTCCAGAATAAAAATGTCCTGATAATTTACTCAACCCCATGTCATCCAAGATGTTCAAGTCTTTCTTTCTTCAGTCGAAAAGAAATTAAGGTTTTTAAGGAAAACATTCTGGATATTTCTCCACATAGTGGATGTCAGTGGTGGTCATTGGGTTTAATGTCCAAATTGCAGTTTCAGTGCAGCTTCAAAGGGCTACATGATTTCAGTTGAGGAATAAGGGTCTTATGTTGCGAAACGATTAGTCATTCTCTAAATACTAAAAAAGTATATACTTTTTTTTTTTTTTTTTTTTACCACAAACGCTTGTTATGCACTAGCTCTGCGATGCATGTCTTCATGCTGGGAAGGTCATGCACGGTTAATTCTTTGTCTATGTAAAGACAATTACATAATTACATAATTAGGATTAGATGAAAAACTTTTCTCTTCCAAAGTCAAAAACATCAGATGTTGTTGTTATATTTTTTTTTGTAAAGGGCATTCTTTGCACGTTCACTTTGTAAACACTGGGCCAGTTCTTCATGCATTCGTGATTATGTAATGCGTGAGGTCAAGCTAGTGCAAGACGAGTTTTTGTGGTTAAAAAGTAGATTTTTTTTTTTTTTTTTTTAGAAAATGACTGATTGTTTTGCTAGGTAAAAAAAACACTTATTCCTAGGCTGGGATCATGTAGAGCCCTTTAAGCTGCACTGAAACTGCAATTTGGCCCTTCCACTATATGGAGAAAAATCCTGGATTTTTTTTCCTCAAAAACTCGAATTTCTGAACTGAAGAAAGAAATACATGAACATCTTGAATGAGTAAATTATGAGGAAATTTTTATTATGGAAGTGAACAAATCCTTTACTACAGTAAATAATGACTTAAATCTTGGTACTTGAAATTTAAGACTTATAGACTTTTTTGGAGTGTAATAGACATTATGCTCACTATGAACTGTCATAATGTATATAAAAGGTATGTGAAGACTGTTCAAAAAATCTCCTTTTGTGTTCAACAGAAAAAACATCAAAGCAAAAAGGTTTGGAACAACATACCCTCATAGTAAATAATAAAAGAAACTAAGTCTATTGTTCTACACATCTTGGCTGTTCACTTTAAAGGGATAAAGTCTGCAGAGACACATTTCAGAGAGAAATATTTGACAAGGGCATCAAAAAACTATGTGGTTTAAGTTTGAGATTCAACGAGCCATACCCTCACCAAAACTACTGTTTCAATGACAGCCACTGCAGAGCTGCTCTATTTCAACATTGTCACAGCTTAAAGTGTGTTGCACCACAACTGGCTTTGATTCTAATGTCTACGGACCGCTGTGTCAAAACATAGAGGGCAAATGAATTCATAAGATATGTAAAAGGATAAAAATAATGATTTTATGGGGTCTTTATAATGAAGGTCGTGTGCTTTTTCCCTCTGCAGCATAGTGTCACACACTTGAGTTCTCGCTGGAGGGATCAAAACACATGACAGCATGATGTATATTCCCCATGTCACACCGTAGAGAGTTCATGATCCATCACAGTGATGTGTCCTCTGATACACCAGCCTTTGCTTATAGGCTGGCAGGTAGGATTGTTGGATTCCTGCACTGAATCAACTTCAGAGGCAGCATTTTCCTGGACAATCAATAATCGACCAAAAATTAGGAGAGAATCCTCTTAATATGCAGAGATAAAATTGCACCTCAACTATTTACACAAGACTTAAAATGTGTGACGCATTTTAATATAATCCTGTTTAATGACACCAACAATGCTGAATAGAAACACGTAAATGGGTCATGAACAACAAAGCTGATTTGACACACGTCAGTAGTCATTACCAATGTTGACATGTCATTGAAGCTCACTTTGAGTTATTTGCGAATACATTCATTTAATTTGCTTAGAGACCGCAGCTCTTTAAATATGACATGAAGCAATGTGCACACACACAGAAACTGACAAGAGCGCCCATGCCAGTCAGGAAAAACACAACTATGGGGGAAAAAACTGCATGCATTTGTGTAGGTAACCGAAGTTAAGCAGAAATGCAATTGTGTTCTGAAACCCAGAGGGTTTGATAAAGATGAAGACAAAGGCCTCATAGAGTATTGATAATTCACTTAAAGCACTTTTCTCTTTTTTAGAAGGGATTTGTTTGGAAACCATTTCGGAAAGCCGCTGGCGATGGTAGTCCCATGCCACAGTCCAGATATCAGCAGATTATTACTTCCTCCGCCGAGCTGCTTTTGTTGATATGTGGAAATTCCCAGAGGGCAAGTGCCATAAGCTGTTGAAGTCGATTATGAGCTTGCATTGACCTCACCTTATCAATGTGGCAAGCCCTGCAGCCGTGTTTGCTTGGCTTTTGTCTCTTGTGAAAATACCGCACCTCATTTTCTGCAAGGAACTGAAGTGAAATCTCAGCGACTTCCAGATAGAGACACTTTGACATTTTCTAATGTCTATTCTCTCCATTTGCTCATGGACTTCAGATCTCAAAAACACATTCACTCTGATATTTTTAGCACCATATAAATGAGCGAGAGGTCAGGGAGTTTCCTTTGTGTGATGAAACTATGCAGTTGGCCATTTGGTGAATTGCCTGTCCTTCATGAATCTCTCAGTTTAAAATATAATCTGAAGAGCCAAAGCTTTCAAGTCAAAGGACAAAGATTTGTCACAAAACTGATGTAAAGATTACTGAATTCACCTTTCTGAGTGAAAAATACCAGTGAACGCACTGCAGATAACTTCACTGAAACCTTGTCCTTGATTTTTTTAAAGATGTGTTTAGGTGAATTAAACTAGATCTGCCAGCCTAAAATGATAACATCAGGATGATGAGTCTTTAGTTAGCAAGTTATTTGATCAATATCACGAGTAGCAGTGCGATATGGCTGTATATCACTCTTACGACTGTAATATCGCGTTTATACAACAGTTCGACGGCACAAGTGTGTAAATAAAAAAGAGACAACAATGGAGTGTCTTCAGTGTCTATTGTGCAGTACTCTTTCCTTCCGCCACAGATTCAAATCTCAGTTTGACAGCTGAGTCCAAGCCTCTAAGTAGTTACTAATTCTAAAACGTCACTTTAGAACTAGTAACGAAGGAACGTTGAGTTGCTTCATTGAAAGCTTACTGTTTTACTGTATTAAAAGCTCACTGTATTATGAAAGAGAGACTACCTGATACAGCAATTATTCTTCATCTCAATCTCATATTAACAATGAAACATTTGTTTAAATGTCCGTATAGGAAAGCGATATCTTTGTCATACTATCTTTTTATCTGTTATGCATTTGTTGTGAATTTGTTGGCTGCATCTTATAAGCTGTTGTTGAAAGTAAAATAACTTCCTTGTTTACAACCTTCTTTCAGTCTATGTCAATATAAAAGTCTTTACTGTTGACTCACTCATAAAAACAGTCTCTTGTCACCATCTAATGGTGGAATAATGAAACTAAAATGACCATCACAAACACACACATTGTTATTTAATGACTAATATCATTTAATAAACAACAACAGCCATCATAAGAGTTGCTAGGCAATTAAGTCAAAAGAACAAAGGCAGCACTCTGATATACAGCATTAATGTTACATAAAATATAACGTAATGAGATTTTGCCCTCAGCCCAAACTATTTGCTCTGGAACAAATAATAGAATAATGCGACTAAAGACTGCCTGTTAGATTTACCCAAAATAAATAATATCTCATGTTTGAGATATGCAGAGGTAAGTCTGCTCTCGGCGGGTTCATGAGAGCTGAACACATTCTCAAAAAAAAACTCTTAAAACTACATTGCGTGACACAAAAACAGTATTATTTTTAAAATTATAGTGGATCCGGGTGTCTGCGAGAAATACAGCAAGCGGAGTGATACAAACAGTGAAATGGTTGGAGTTATGTTATCCCTAGAATATTACACTGTGGTTATCCAATCAGATTCGAGGACCAGAAAGAACTGTTGTATGAATAAATAAATATAGAAAAAGCTCCAGCAACACCTGTGTTGAATGGATGTGACTAATGTTAACAACCTTGCCACATGCTCTATATCTTATTAGCTAAAACGGTTCTTACAAAAATAAATAAATAAAAATACAGCTATTTTTATTAGTTATTTGTGCTCCTGTAGTGAGAAACTATGCTCTTGATATCCCTCTTCATGTGGTATAATTTCCCAGCATACCGGTTGTGTTAAACTTGGAATAAACTACATGGAGAAATTTCTCCTTAATAGCTACAATAAAAGAACACCAGCATGGATGAACAATTAGCTCCTTTGGGGGCCTATTTTGTGAAAGAGCTTGAGAGTCATGGGAATAATCGACTAATTTTGAACAGAGCGAATGGAACTCAATTGACCGGTAATCTTTTCAGCTTGAACTGTCTTCTTGACATTACCAATATTATTCATCTAGCAATGTCAAGAGGACAATTACCACCATGAGTGAAACTGGGCTCTATTATCCAAGCCGCTGGTGAGGACTTAAAAAAAAAAAAAAAAAGTAAGCAGAAACTGAACATATGTTATGCAAATTGAAAAATCAGATTTCAGATTCTGAAAGAAAGCGAGACGTGGAGAACTGCAGAAAATAGACAGATGTCAGGCTATTATCCGTCCAAAAAAGTTTTTCCTAGCTGTTACAAGCTTTCATCAGCTCAATACAAAGTGTTACCCAGGAGGATGAGTTATTCTTTAGCCAGCCAAGTTCCTCATTATAATTCTCCATACCAGCGCCGCTCAAGTCCTTGTGCCGACACAGAACACATGTCAGGAGTGATAAAGGCCACCTCCCAGAGAACGTGGGCATGAGATCCAGCGAGAGGAAATGTTCACTTCTGCATACATACCACAGATGCTGCACATGGACATTTCCTGCTCAACAAAAACACTCACTGATATTTGACTCAATCCTTCCAGTGTGACTCTGTGCTTCATTTAGAGCATCTTTAAAGGGGTAGTTCACTCAAAAATGAAAATTCAGTCATTAATTACTCACCCTCTCATGTCATTCCAAACCTGTAAGACCTTCGTTCACCTCCAGAAAACAATGCAACTACCACATTCAGGGCCCAGAAAGGTAGTAATGACATTGTTAAAATAGTCCAGCGGGCCTTGAATGTCGTTACATTGCTGTCTATGCAGGTTCAGAAAGTGCTCGGATTTCATCAAAAATATCTTCATTTGTGTTCTGAAGATGAACAAAGGTCTTACGGGTTTGGAACGACATGAGGATGAGTAATGACTGAATTTTCATTTTTGGGTTAACTATGCCTTTAAGGACACCTCTGAGATTTTTCAGAAGTCTAACAATACAACATTTTCCTATCGACCAAATTTAATGTGAAAATGATATATATAATATACGTATTCACATGTCAAACTATACACAAGCCTGTCTGTGCAAGTTCCCATGGTAACAAGAAAGTGGATAATGGAGGAAAACAATTCAAATACAGCTTCTGATATTTTAAATTATAGACAAGAATAAAGCAAAAGGGTTCTTTCATGTCACAATTTTCATTTCCACATGGCAGTTATAAAGATGAGCTCATTTCAATCAACAGCTAGTTCAGTTACATAAAGCACTGAGGTTATTTAGGAGAACGGCATTAGTAGGTGTATTAGCACTAGCTTGCAGACTGGCAGCATGAGGTGAATGTTCTACATTAAGACAATATAGTCCACAACATAATTAGTGAGTCTGTCAATCAACCTAAAAAAAAATCGAACCGGTCAATCTACTTTCTTTTGCTAGCTATTTTTCTACATAGATTTAATATGTCAAGAGTGATTGATAGTAACTATCCAGTTTCTTTTTTGTAGCATTTTCTTTATGCTTTTTATGTTGTGATTTACTTTTGTGTCTAGAAGGGGCACATTTCTCCGAGACGAGGGGACGAAATCCAAATGTCGTTATTTATCTTGTTAATTGGAGCACTGGCACTCTTGTGCAGAGTCTGTAATGCTGCTTTAATTGGTTGTTGTAAAGGTCGTGAAGGTGATGTTCTCCATCTATAATCTTAGCAATGCAGCTTTCAATTCAACAGCAGTTAGTGAAGATATTTCAATACGCAAAGTCAGTCTGTATTCCTCACCCCTCACAATGTCTGTTTACAAAACTTTTCTCAAAAAATCTTATATATTTGTTTGAATCTGAAATATTAAACAACACACTTAAAGGAATAGTCATTCAATACAATTTTTATCAACTGTGGCAACGTGGGTTAGTAACATTACCTTTTCCCTTGTCTTCTTTAAATAAAAAATAAAATTATTGTGTAGAACTTAAAATGGATGTAAATGGGGCAAATATTTAGAGGCTTTAAAAGTTATAGTTTAAAAAAAAAAAACATTTTAATTATCACTTTATTCTCAATGCTGATTCTAATGTTGAAATTTGTGTTTTATCATTTAAACAGTAAAGTTGTTTTACAGTAGTTTTACGGTTTAGGAATACTGTGTTATCATAAAGTACATCTGGATATAACTAAAATCATGTTAACATATTGTAAATCGGCTAAATGTGGCTATCCACCTTTTTCTTCCTATAAGAGTTGGCACAGCCATTTGTACATTTTATGGGTCTGGCTTCTGGTCTCATCCTTGTACAGAATTTTTTAGCTGTTCAAAACACCTTGTTTTGCTGCTTGATATTGCAAATAGGTGTCTTTTAATTTTAATGTATTGTCTTAATTATTAACACACTGGATTGTAGTGCAAACAGCTCTACCATTTGTTATTCTTCTTTTTTTTTCACTATATCAGATAATGAACTAGAAGTGTCACCCATAGACGTACTTCCGCATTAAAGAAAAGGCTACACTGTAAAAAATATTTATACTACTTGTTAAATTTGCTTAATTACAATGATTTCAAGTAATGCAATTGCCAATCTTTTTGTTTCTTTGATTGTGTACAAAAAATATATAAATATACATATTAAGAAGTTTATTTTTATTTATTAATTTCTTTTGAGACTCCCTGAATAATTTTTGTACCATTAACTGAAACTGGGCTGTGGATTTTTACATCCATGTATGTTTTTCCATGTATGTCAAGTGTTATTTTATATGTTTTGGGTAAAAGTGAAAAAGCTGCTAGTATTAAGTTACGTTTGACATTTAAAAGAGTTTTGTTATGTTGAGGTACCATTGTGCTTAAGAGTGGAGCTTGTGGTTTGGTTGTGGGTGGCTATGAGTTAAGTTTATAGTATGTTGTGCCATTTATTGAGCAATAGTTGTAGTAAAGTCACAGGTAACTTCCTGTTTGTTCATTGCAAATGTTTGCTATGCAAGCTGCAGAAGCTATTTTAAACGAGTTTGAATTATTAGTAATTAGTTGTGCAATGTATTGACAAATGTTAGGTAGATTTTACCCCATTTCTTTTAATGTGTCAGCTTTTAAAACTAGATCTAGGACTTAATTCAACACATGAGGTGAAATGTAGCCAAATTGTTACCTCAATTTTATTGAGGTGACTCCATAGGTTGATTTGATTTTGATTTGATTTTTTCCATATTTGATTTTACAGAGTGTTGAAACAATTCATATTTTAATGTTTACACATTCACCCAATTCACACTGACTGTTAGTGCCTAACATTAACACCGCGTCTAGACCGGACGCGAGCGGCACGGCGTGACACGACGCGACAAAATACTAGAACCCATTATAATCAGTGATGCTGTCTACACTGGATGCTGCGCGGGGCGGGGCGGGGCGAAGCGACGCGAGACTACAATGACGTACTGACACAAAATTGAAACGATTTGCAACAGTCGCTTTGTCGCGTCCAGTGTAGGCACCGTCAAGTGCGACGCAACGCTACAACTGTCGCGCCCGGTATCCACCTTATTCCTTTGCCCCTTGACGCTTTGCGTGAATTATGGGTGTAACTTCCGATAAAATCTATAAATGAAAGGCGCGCTCTATGAAGGCAATAATACTTGTTTTTTTTTAACTGGGTACAATGAGATGACAACATTCTACTCACCCTTTAACCACCGAACATTAAAATGATATTTAAAAGTGTAAAAGCATACTTAGACCAATAACCCCAAAAGACTTTCCACAGCAATAATGAACGGGTGAAATATCACTGTAGTAATATACATGTATATCTGTATTATGTGACATAACGTTACCTTAATTAAAAATGTTCACAATTCAGCATTGTGTGATACGATTTCCAAAAGATTTCCAAAATAATTGTATTTACCTGTGAAAGAGATTTGAGGAGAAAAAAAATATATTTATGCATCTTAAATCTTAAAATAAATCGTGAGAACACAAATGTGCAGTATATTTGTCCTTACAATGAAATAAACGGGAAAAAAGCAAATAATCATAAAGAAAAGAATGCAGTCACTGAAAAGAGCTCTTGCCATAGATATTCTTGTTATACCATGTCATGTTAAAATACCAAGTGTTACGTTATTCTCATGATGTCTGAAAATAAAACATGAAAGAAAATCGACAGCTCATTCAGTCAAACAGACTGGTAAGCTTTATTTGTAGAGCACCCTTATAATTTGAAATGATTTGTTTCAGTCTTTTTTAATGGAAATTCTCCAAACCGGAAGTGCCACCCATAATTCAAAATGCAGTCAGGAATAAGGTGGATAGATTAGGCAGCTTTTTTTTAATTAAATCAATTTTTGTAATAACAAATATGATGCCACAAATGCAATAGATTGATCTTAACTTGGTATTTGATTATAAAAGAGTCAGTGAGGGGAAGATAAATGGCATAAATAAATGGAATAAATCATTTCAGTCAGGGTTTCTAAACCTGTTGGTCAGATGGGCTAATTACAGTTTTATTTGATTATGAAAACATCAAGAGGAATCTAATGTATTATAACACATGGTCTTAGATGCCAAATCTGTTAAAGCTGTTGGTTTCCAGCATTCACAAATCTAATTGACAGTAAATATGCATTACATACATGTACATATTTTGCAGTATTGCAGCCTATAATTATAATATCAAAGCTGACAGCAGGATGATCTGGCATCCTTCATTTATCTGGAGAGTTGGACATGTTTATGAGTGCTCCATCATGTTTTACATGTCACAATAATATGAGCTTTAGATGTTCATTTTCTTTTTTAATTAGGCATCTATCCTGATATGCACTGGCTGTGACGTCTGTCGAAAAACCTGGATGTGCACTGCAACCGGGTTCCTTCACAGAGATAAATAAGTACCCAGAAAGGAAAAGTGATTTTAAACCTGTTGTTTACGTTGTTAAAGTTGCAGTGTCTCAGAGAAAAAAAGCAATCACACCTCCAATCAGACAGAGCTGTGACGGCTGCCATCTTGCCACTATTTTTTTTTTAAAGACTTATATTGTGATGTATTCATTTACGGCCACAACAAGCTCAACGCCGGGCTTTTGAACGTATAAGCACTGATTCTCTTTCTTTTTTTTCTTTTAATCTATCAATGTCACAGGGCGGTCTGTGGGATTATGGGTAACTGGGTCTCCACACGGCCTCCTGGTGCTTATCTCTGCTCCACTTAAGTCGTGCTGACTCCCCGGCTCTGTGTCGGGTTCAAACAGACACAGACACAGGCATCCCCCAAATCCCAGCCGATGAAAAGAGAACGAGGAAGGCACTCAGCCAGTTGATTGTCAGTGCCATTATGTCTTCCCAGCATCCTCTGAGGACTCCACTCTTGCAATTCACTCTATTAAAAAGAACCTTTCCGCCCTCCATTTTCCTCCTTTTGATATGTCACACTCTGATGTAGACCTGTTTTAATACATGTGACAGTATTCACTTCACTGCGAAAAGAAAAAAGGAAAAGCAAATTTCGATACTGGTGTTTTGGATGGAACATTATGTGGATTGGAAGCATCTCTTCTGTATACAGTTGTTTGAAATGGGCTAAATGGTTTTAAAGGCGAATCATCATCAGGGAGGGAATAATTAAAGCGAGCATG
This sequence comes from Cirrhinus molitorella, assembly GCA_033026305.1. Lineage (NCBI taxonomy): Eukaryota > Metazoa > Chordata > Actinopteri > Cypriniformes > Cyprinidae > Cirrhinus > Cirrhinus molitorella. The sequence continues at coordinate 24,739,772 of CM065126.1, forward strand.
CATCACACACGGGGAAGAATCGGGGACAGACAGGCCGCTGCTACATCGCCCGCTCTTCCACTGCTATTTCTGTGTACGTCACGTCACATTCCAATTAAAATTAATTACATGCCCAAAAGTGAATCTTTAGGGAAAAGAGCCACTAACGGGAAAACTGAATCAATTTCACGTGTCTTTTCTTGAGCTCTGGAGCTCCAGCGGTTACAAAGTGAAAGGAACTTCCTTTGTGTGGCTTTGTATTGCTGTCAGAATGCAACAAATTAGTGCATTTACATTCAAGGTTTCATGATGCCAAAATGCTGTTTTAGACTAAGCATGGTGAAGAGGGTTCATATAAATGTAATGTGTGCAAGCTGTGGCACAGGGGAGCTAAAACAGAAAGGATGTAAGTGGGCAAAAAATATTCTGAGGTAGAAATTTAATTTCACTTCTGACTTGATCATTTTAATGGATTCCTAAAGATGATCTGGTATCACCTGAATCAGCAGATTCTGCTGTTTAATTCAATATATCCTAACATTTACTTTATCTTCAAGTTATGTTCTGGCCTTTTTTCCCCCCTAAATCCTAGTAATGTTATTTCATTGAACTTACAGACTTACACAGGGTATAACAACATCCCCAAAAAAGGTTAATTGTTTTTGTAATTTCTGGGTAGTTTTTTCCAAGCAAAATAGCGTATATTGTCTTTATTCTATATTATTTTAAAAAAAATTAAGTGTTTTTTTATTGCTCCTCAACAGTTCAGTTTTTGAGTGAACATTGCCAAAATTAGCCAAAATTGATATTTTTTACTCAAAAACCGAGGCTTATGTTCAGATCACTACAGCTTATGACTAGTTCCAATAAGAAAAAAAGAAAACAAACTGGCAAAAATATGTGACCCTGGACCATAAAACCAGTCATAAAGGTCAATTTTTGAGATTTATACATCATCTGAAAGCTGAAAAAATAAGCTTTCCATTAATGTACACTGTAAAAAAAAAAATCGTAAAATAATGGTCAAATGACTGGCAGCTACGGCTGCCAAACAAAAACCATAAAATTACAGCAAAACATCCTAATTAAAATAAAGTGCAAAAGCTATAATTTTACAGAAATGTTCATTAAAGGTTTTACAGTGGAAAAAAATTATTTTACAATTTCCCCTCTTGTTTCAATTACATTCTTTTACTTTAATTTTACGGTTTTTGTTTGGCAGCCATAGCTGCCAGTCATTTGACCGTTTTTTTTACAAGACTTTTTTACAGTGTAAAACCCTTATTTTACAGATTTTCCTTGTTTCATTTCTATTCTTTTACTTTAATTTTACGGTTTTTGTTTGGCAGCCATAGCTGCCAGTCATTTGACCGTTTTTTTACAAGACTTTTTTTATAGTGTAAAACCCTTATTTTGCAGATTTTCCTTGTTTCAATTACATTCTTTTACTTTAATATTACAGTTTTTGTTTGGCAGCCATAGCTGCTAGTCATTTGACCGTTTTTTTACAGGACCTTTTTTACATGGTTAAACCTTTATTTTACAGATTTTCCATAGGTTATTATGATCAAATACATTCAATTAAGTAATACACACCAATATTTCTACAAAGAAAACAATGTTATTTAACAGATTTCCCCTAAATCATTACGATCTAATACCTTCAATAAAATTAATACATACACAAGTTTGTAATTTAACAGTTTTATTTTGTAAGATAAAATTCTGAACAATAAAATCATCTTGCAACTTTAATAGACAGCATTTGTATAGTATTTAAAACATGTTGAAGTATAAGTTAAATGGAGTGATTCAGTTACAAATCTTAAATGAAATAGAACTAGAAATAGGATAGATTTACAGTAATTAAAAGAAGAACAGTTTCATGAAATTCTTATTAGGATACAGTAACCCATTCCAAACCAAAAAACAATCAGAAAACTGAAACAATTACAGGATTTTCACGGTTTCCACATGTTCCTGACCTCTGCGTACTCCATGTCATGATAATAAACATTTCACTTGTCTTTTAATTGAACATTCTAAATATACAAGTGAATAAATATAAATAAAATCAAAGCATACATTAATAGGTCCATTATTCCTACCAGACAGATATACAGCACATTAAGAAGAATCCTCCAAACAGACAGTAATCATCTTGATCCTTGGTGTATCTGTGAAGAAAAAAACAACAATATTCAGAAAATTTTTCAATTTTTAATTTCTTAACTTTTCCTTTAAACATGTTCTAATGGGAAAATGCAAACATCACCAAAAGAGAAACATAGACTAACAGTAATGGACACTCTTTTCAAGATCACTGCGCACTGTTAAAAACAACAACAACAACAATATTATTATTATTATTATTTGTACCCCAAAATAATGAATTTATTCCTAGAAAAAACGAGCACATCTATTTCATTTTGAGCGCACAGACATGTGAACGACCCCTGAAGGGTATCTGCAATTTAGTGCTATCTGGTATCCTGTCTAGTTTTAGGACTCCTGCCACTGTTTACATCTGTTCAAAATCCCGACATTTAAAACACAAACAAACTGCTGGCTCTCACTACTTGACACTACGTTGAGTGTTAAATGAAGAAGAGAACCACGTTCTGTATATCTTCGTACTGCATCCCTGAACATTCCTGCAAACTTGGACTAAAAGATAAATGTGTAGAATATGAGCATGTCTCCAAACACCTTGTTGAGCTGCAGGTTTAACAACACAGGTGTTATGTTTTGATGAGCCGGAGGTTTAAAGGGTTAGTTCACCCAAAAATGGGTTTGGAACAACATCAGGGTGAGTCATTAATGACATAATTTTCATTTTTGGGTGAACTAACCCTTTAAGTTTAGCAGTGGCTGCACTTAATTTAATTAGGAATAATTAAATTATTAATTTGAATTATTTCGCCTGAAATGTTTACTGCTCCAAAATGTTCTATATGTTTCTTAAAAATAAGATAAACTGTGTTTAATAGAAGAAATGTTGTTGTTTTTTTACCCAGAAATGTAAAAATAACACATTTTAGAGTTGTAATCTAAACACTGTGATAGCATGAAATTTTTATCTAAGGTTATCATACTGTCAAAATCTCATACCGGCCCATGCCTAAGGGTGAGTAAATCATGTTGTATAAAGCTGAAATAAAGTTTCATACATCTATAGTATGAAGGAGAGAATATATTGTATTTGTTTTGGATACATGCCATTAAAACGGACAAAAAGCAAGTTTTGTTATAGATTGCAGATGACACTTACTAGTGATGGGCTTGTTTCTTTGTTGCTGCTTGTTCTGCCTCCAAAACAAGTTTATGGTTCCAATGGTAGATCTATATAGAAAAAAGGTGAAGAGTTTTATCATTAACAGTTTTTATCTATGAAGACAAGTATAATATATATATATATATATATATATATATATATTTTTTTTTTTTTTCTCGAATTCACATTGCTGGACATGACAATAGCTCTGTCTTTAAGTTAACAGTATTTTATGAGGTCCATTATAATTAATCCATTTAATGTGCATAAAACAGTTACTAAACATGTACTATAAAGCCATGGTTAATTTAACATTGGACTCTGGGAACAGGTCCTTAAAAGCATACTCAAAAATGAGAATTCTCTTATCATTTACCCACTGTAATGTTGTTCCAAACCTGTATGGCTTTCTTTCTTTCTTTTGTGTAACCTTTAATCTTTGTTTAATTCGCCAGCAGCATATATGGCCATACAGCCATAACGTTAGAGGTTTGAAAATACATTAATTTTGAGAAGACAACATTAATTTTGTGGTGAGCTATAGCCTATATGTAAACTTAAGAAAAAATGTAAAATAGTCTGTTTGATCTAAAGTAATTGTTTGCATGTTATCTCTCTTGTATTTCTATTTTATTTATCTTTTTGCACATAAAGGTCATTCCTATTGAAAACAAATTTAATTAACATGCAGACAAACGTCCAGTAATATGGCTGCTAGTGTGCATACATTAACTGTCTTAATGTTACCATGGCAATACTCACCGCCTGATGGTGTGGCTGGATATTTTTCATTACCCAAATTTCTGGATCATGAGGGAAACAAACACACACGACATAATTCATATTAGTTACTTACTTTATATTACTTTACAGAGACATTAGAAAAAGAGTTTATAAAGTTTTACTTACCAGCTCCACATAAAATACTCTCATTATAACCGGTCCGGTAAATTAGTCCCACGTTAAGGTGTCCAATGAATTCGGTTTGACTTGCTCTGCTTAACCAGTGACAAAGTAGTTCTCAGTTTATTCATTCAAAGTTCCAGTTATTTTATTCGTAAAACTAACTTAGCAGACACATGCTAGCAGCACTTCGTAACATTAGCTGGCAGTAAACTGAAATATACTAATATCGCTATTGTGCTAATTCGATAAGATTCTCATTTTACACACTGTTAAATACTGACATAGCAGAAACATTTGAAAAGTTCTTACCTTCTGTAGTTTGCAACATGTTCGCTGACTGTTGTGATTCTTGTCCATGTATGAAACACCTAACCGTATCAAAGCACTACTGCAGTCTGCAAATGCCAAGGAGGCCAACGGACATATATTCAAACTTTACCCGAAGGCGCGCAAAGCTGTCATTGGCCAGATCCATGATGACGGTCGGAATAACCTATCATGCTGAATGATGCACTGAGATGCAGCCAGTAGTGTGATAGCATTCCAATAATAGGGAAATACAACAACAATAAAACAAAAAAAAAAAAGAAAAAATCCTGTTTATTTTATTTACACACACACACACACACACACACACACACACACACACTGTATAAGCTATAAGTGTTGCGCTGATCCCAGTTCAACTGCCTTCTGTTATTCAGAAAAAGAACTCCTGCACATTATTTGGTTTTCTAGCATCTTCTACCTTTATCAAAAGTCACTATATGATTTTGTGATCCATCATTTTGCACGGAGGATAGCTGAGAGACTCATGAAACTATTGCACAAGTTTCAAATTGGTTCCTGGATCAGCATTATTTTGAAAAAATATAGACTTGACTTAATCCCTACCCCTAAACCTAAATTTTCCTAATTTTCTGATTTTCCTAAAATCAGAGGGAAATGATAACTGATTAAGTGTGTAAAATCATCTGATCCTGTTCGTAAGCCTAAAACTAACATTTCCTGAAATGCTATGCCTTGATTCTGATTGTTTGAATGGAATGTTGTTCCAGGATCAACAAGGATGTTGATCCAGGAAAATGATTTACTTGGTGAAATCACATTCACCCTTGAACCTACTGCAAACTGCTTTTACCAAATGCAATATGTTCCTGGATCAACTTCTTTTGTTTAGGCTTATAATCAGTGTTTGGTGCTTGTACATCAGTGTCATTCATCTAACATTTCCTCTTAATGTAGGGATTACTGATAGGTAAGGTTAGGTTTAGGTGTAAGGATGTGGTCAAGACTACATTTTTAGATTAAAGTATTGTTCCAGGTCAACAAAATATGCTGACCCAGGAACACATCAAACTCACAAAAAATCTGGATGTGCACTCAGGACCAATGTAGGACTCACAAACAACAACCTCAAAACAGGAAAACAGTTGTGGATCATCCAGAAAATGTATTAAAAATATTAGGATTCAATGGTATGAAAACTTTTGTATGGGGTAATTTTTTATAAATTCAGGTTTATTATTTTGTTTTGTGGAGTATCTTTTACTGTGAAATGGCTTATTCAGGACATTACTAAATAAAAACAACATGCAATTTTAATGAGCTCTCTCATTTTATTAAAATTGTTAATATATTAGTCATGTAAGTTTCCTGAGCCAAACATGGAGAAATTTTTAATTGGTACCTATCCAAATTTGTTATCCAGACTTACATAGTTTAATTGTAAAAACACATTTAAAACAAGGCTTAGTTTAAAATGATCAGAAAACTGTTAAGTTGTTAGTATAGTCATAAACCTTATATTGATTAGGTACACAAGTAATTGCAAGTTATTAGTATAATTTTACCTAAATTTGAAAAATTTAAAATAACAGGAAATGTGCTGTATAAAACAGAAATTTTCCTGTATAAAAGACAAAAAAATGTAATTTTATTCCCCCTAAATTTCCTTAATTTGTAATTCCTAAAATAAATGTCATGTTGTTAATTTACAGATAGTTTGTAATTTTTCTAAATTTTGAGTGTAATTTAAAATGACAAGAAATGGACTGTATAAATGATATAGTAATTTACCTGTATAAAAAAAAAAAAAAAATTAATTTGTCTTTATTGATATAATTCCTAAAATAACGGTCAAGTTGTTAATTTACAGATATTGTTTGTAATTTTGCAAAATTTTGAACGTAATTTAAAATTAAAAGAAAAGTACCGTATAAATAATACAGTTATTTACTGTATAAAAAAACAAAAAAAAATTTTAATTTGTCTTTACTGATATAATTCCTAAAATAAAGGTCAAGTTGTTAATTTACAGACATTGTTTGTAATTTTGCAAAATTTTGAATGTAATTTAAAATTACAAGAAAAGTACCGTATAAATAATACAGTTATTTCCTTGTATAAAAAAACAAAAAAAAATTGTAATTTGTCTTTACTGATATAATTCCTAAAATAAAGGTCAAGTTGTTAATTTACAGACATTGTTTGTAATTTTGCAAAATTTTGAATGTAATTTAAAATTACAAGAAAAGTACCGTATAAATAATACAGTTATTTCCTTGTATAAAAAAACAAAAAAAAATTGTAATTTGTCTTTACTGATATAATTCCTAAAATAAAGGTCAAGTTGTTAATTTACAGATATTGTTTGTAATTTTGCAAAATTTTGAACGTAATTTAAAATTACAAGAAAAGTACCGTATAAATAATACAGTTATTTCCTTGTATAAAAAAACAAAAAAAAAATTGTAATTTGTCTTTACTGATATAATTCCTAAAATAAAGGTCAAGTTGTTAATTTACAGATATTGTTTGTAATTTTGCAAAATTTTTAATGTAATTTAAAATTACAAGAAAAGTACCGTATAAATAATACAGTTATTTCCTTGTATAAAAAAACAAAAAAAAAAATTGTAATTTGTCTTTACTGATATAATTCCTAAAATAAAGGTCAAGTTGTTAATTTACAGATATTGTTTGTAATTTTGCAAAATTTTGAACGTAATTTAAAATTACAAGAAAAGTACAGTATAAATAATACAGTTATTTCCTTGTATAAAAAAAACAAAAAAAAAATGTTATTTGTCTTTACTGATATAATTCCTAAAATAATGGTCAAGTTGTTAATTTACAAACATTGTTTGTAATTTTGCAAAATTTTGAACGTAATTTAAAATTACAAGAAAATACTGTATAAATAATACAGTAATTTGCCTGTATTAAAAACAAAAAATACTCTAATTTGTTTTTATTGATATAATGCGTGAAATAATGTTCCATTTGTTAATTTACAGATATTGTTTGTAATTTTACAGAGTTTTGAATATAATCTGAAATAAAAGAAAACTACTGTAAAAAATGTAGAGTTATTTTCTGTAAAATTACGAGGTTTTTTTACAGTGTATGTTTGTTACACTTTTAAAAGTAAAGGTTCCAAAAGGGTGTTTTTGCAGTGATGCCATAGAAGAACCATTTGTTGTTCCCCAAAGAACCTTTCAGTGAACAGTTCTTAAAGTCCCCATGAAATCAAAATTTTTTGTCAGTTTTTTGGCTTTTGGTATGAATATGTTAGCCTTACAGTTATCTATAAACTAGTGTGTTTCAAAACAATTTGGGTTTACAAGATATGACCTTTCAAAACTTACAGTCTCATCACTCGGGCAGTATGAATCAACGATTTTGATGACATCATGCTGCACTTCACTTCTCATCAAACCTTCTGTCCAATCAAATGCTCTCTAGAATCTGTATCAGTAACACTATTTTGTTTTAGTAAGAGTTTCATATTGAATCTAGGGGGTAATCTATTAGACTGTGGCTGTCATAAGCTGTCAAATGTGGCTTTACTGAGCTCAAAGGCTCTGGCCCGAGCAGATATTAATGGAACGCTATTGGCTATTTTAAAAAGTGGGCGGGGCTGCTTGATATGACTCGCCCTGTTTTCCTGTTTCAGTTGAAATTACGTAACCACATAGAATAATGCTGTGTGTTTCAAAGCACTTCAGTGGACCTTTAAACAAAACATTTTTAAGAATATATATATATAAAAAAAAAAAACTTTTTCGACTATAAAGAACCTTTTTTGCATTTAAAAGTTTCCATTGATGTTCAAGGTTCTTCATGGAACCATCAATGCCAATAAAGGACTAGAGATCTATTTGAAAATACAGAATCTGAGGGTGCAAAAAAATCTAAATATTGAGAAAATCATCTTAGAAGTTGTCCAAATGATGTTCTTAGTAATGCGTATTACTAATAAAAAATTACGCTTCAATATATTTATGGCAGGAAATTAAAAATATATCTTCATGGAACATAATCTTTACTTAATATCCTAATGATTTTTGGCATAAAAGTAAAATATCATTTTGACCCATACAATGCATTGTTGGCTATTGCCACAAATATACCCGTGCTACTTCAGTGGTCCAGGGTCATATATTGAATCCAGGATTTAGTTATAAAATAGCACATTAACAGAAAATATTTTTTTTTTTTTTTTTTTTACAAGACTAATAATTTTTCAGATATTCAAAACAGCACAAGAGTTAACACCACTTACTGGACCCACAAATACTAAAAAAAATAGTACAGTGTATAAGCTAATATCCAGCATAACTCCTACTCCTACTCCTACACACGCTGTTAGGTTTTAATACTTAAGTCCAAGTTTTATATAACAGTTCAATTAATTAAAAATTAATTATAATGGGGTTTGGTATAAAATATAATGTTGAATAAAAAAAAAGAAAAAAAAAAAAGAAAATTATGAACACGGTTTGTAGTGCAAACAGTTTTGCCATTTACTGCACATTTTTCTCGTTATTTCCCTATGACGGCTTATGAACCGGAATTCAAAACATTACCAGAAAACAGCTTACTTCTGCTATAAACAGTATAAACAGTCACTGTATATCTTTATAAACTGTTGTGCTTTCCCTAATAATGAAAACAAACCAAACCTTTCTTTAAGTTTCCTCTCAAACCTCTGCTCCAGATGTCGTCTCCTCCTGCAGGTTTAATGGCTTCTGACAGCAGCGCTGCAGGTGAGGCTTACTGAAATGAGCAGAGTTAGGAGTGAAGTTAATCAAATGTGCTGGGTAGGTCATATGGTTGAGAGGTTAATGAAGCAAACCTCAGCGGAATAATGAACAGTTTACATACAGCCTCAAGAAGTCCACTCCTACTTTTACTACCAGCAGGTTTTTTTTAAGTGCCGGGCTGCCCTTTCTAATATTGTCAAGAGGACTTCAGTGATATGAGCGTTTCATACAATTTAAGAGTGACAATGACATTTCAGTCCTTGGACTGTAATCAATCAATTAACATTTAGATATAGATATTAGAAAGACCTGCTGATAACAACGATAGTGTCAAATATGTAATAAAAAAATCTAGAATTAATGAATTAAAGTATTATTTAAAAGTTTGGAGTCATTAAGATTTTACTGAATACTTTTTATGCGTAAAGCACACATTGATCAAAAGTAACAGTAAAGATTTTTGCATTATTCTAAAAACAAAGTAATTTCAAATCAGTTTTAAAGAAAAACAATAGCAAGGTTTCTACAAAAATGTTTTTGAATACCAAAAGAGTATTAAAAAGATTTCTGAAGCACAATGTGACACTGAAGACTGGAGCAATGATGCTGAAAATTCAGTTTTGCGTCACAGAAATAAATTACATTTTAAAATATATATTAACATTAAATAGAAATATATTATAATAATATTACCGCAATATTACTTTTTTTTTTACTGTATTTTGAATCAAGTAAATGCATCCTTGATGAGTATAAGGAACCATTTTTTCAAAAAAAAAAAAATCTTGCAGATTCTGGTACGATTGGATAGTAGTGTACTTAACGAAAGAAAGATTTTAAAATTGTTGAAGGAAAAAGAAAATTATTAGAAAGAAAGAAAAAAGAGACATCTCAGAAAAGAAAGAATTTTAGAAAATATTTATTGAACAAAAGAAAAGAAATAGAATAATTGAAAATATATAATAAAAAATGAATCAACAAAATTATAGAAAGTAAATGTACAAAAAATATAGAAAAAAATAACAGTAACTACACTGTAAAAAAAAAAATTGTTGAATCAACTTAAAATAATTTGTTACCTGGCTGTCTTAAAATTTTAAGTTCAGTCAACTCTGAAAAAGTTTAGTCAACTTGAAATTTTACGTTTTACTAAGTGACAACTTAGAGTTGATTCAACTTAAAATTTTAAGGCAGCCGAGTAACAAACACAGCTGTTAAGTTTAACAAACTGTTTTTTAGTTTAGTTGTCACTTAGTACAACTTAACATTTCAACTTGAATAAACTTATTTGAATTGACTGAATTTAAAATTTTAAGGCAGCAGGGTAATAAATTATTTTAAGTTGACTCAACAAATTGTGTGTTTTGTTTTTTACAGTGCAGATCAAAAGAAAAGAAATGCAGAAAAAAAACTATTAAAGTACAAAATAAGTGAACAAATAAATGAATGAGATTATAGATGGAGGGTCAGAGAACGAAAGGAATAAAGCAGGGTTCATTTCTCAGGTGATCTGTGCAGCTCTTATTAAGGTAACAGCAGATGATCTTGCAGGAGGACATACAGTAACAGTCATTAATCTGAATGCAGCACAAACATCTGCTTTGCTAGTGAGGATTATGGCTGTGCTCTTTGGCTGGAGCAGTTATTCATTTCTTTATCCTTTGTGCTAAATCGCAGCAGTCTGTCTCTACAGCCCAGAGCGGTGTCTAAAGGTGAGAAGAATGTATGAGAAATGTTATTGGTCCATTAGGCTTGAGGTGATCATCTTCAGAGCGTCTCACAGGCACTGTTTACTCTGGGTCACTGAAGGATTTCACTGCCTTATAGTTATATGCAAGCAATGTTGCTGATGCTAGTAAAAGACTTTCTTATCAAATCAAGCACGGTGCATTGCTGTGTGCTTATTACTTGTGTTTTAAAACTCTCTGCTTGTTGCTTTTTAGCATTACGCAAAAAGCGCTTTAGAATTGCTCATCTCATCAAAACTAAATTCCATTATTTTTTCTTTTGCTTTGTTCTTCAAATGCTTTTCTATCTGCTTTCATGACCTCCTCTTACTTTGCTTCACAACTACTGACATGCAGTATATTCTTTGCAGTATACTGACAGCTTGATCTATTTTTGCAACATCCTCCCTGCTGCGCCTGAAATTCTGTTAAACAGGCCACAGACACTGAAAATTGTGCTGTCAAATGAGAGCTGTTTAAAACGGCACCGCCAGCTCCTATAATGAATGATACAGAGATGTCGATCAGCAGACAATCATATAGAAATCAGCACGAGCAAGCGTACTTTAGCACATCAAATCGAGGGCAGAGATAATTAACCTCTAGCTATGGAATAAAGTAAAGCTCAGCAAAAGAGGGTGTGTGTTTTTAGGTGGATAAGATTCATATCAGACCTCTGCCCCTCCCTATCTACTACTGAAATAGCTCTTCTTCATAATACAAGAGGAACACCCTCAAGTTGAAATATGCCACTATTATTGGGGTTTTCAGGCTAGAGGACAACTGTAAAAATGATTTGCTCCATTTCGCCATTTAGAAAAGTTTTTATATTCACTTTTGGAATGAGGTGGAACATGTTCTTTTATCTGTTTGGACTGTAGTGTAATTGCTTTCTATGTAAACATGCAGATTTTGAGCATGGGTTGGAAAATATTTTATATATATTTATATTTATTGTAAAATGTTTTTGAGGAAAACATTCCATATAGTGGACTTCAGTGGTGGCCAGTGGGTTGAAGATCAAAATAGCAGTTTCAGTGCAGCTTCAAAGGTCTTTACACAATCCCAGCCTGTCATTTTCTAGAAAAAAAAAAGGACATTTATATACTTTTTAACCACAAATGCTCATCTTGCACGTCTACAACTTCAAACATTATGCGATCACGTTGGAAAGGTCACACATGGTTAGTTTTTCATCTGTGTAATTCAGTTTAAAATGGTAGGGTAGGGTGAAAACTGCATCTCATTTTCTCTTCCAACTTCAAAATCATCTGACTTCGTTGTTGTTGTTGTTTTTTTTGTAAAGGGCGTTTGACTTTTTTGCTGTTCGCTTCGTTTAAACCCTTATTCCTAGGCTGGGATTGCGTAGAGCCCTTTGAAGCTGCATTGAAACTACAATTTGGACCTTCAACCTATTGATCCCCATTGAAGTCCACTCTATGGAGAAAAATCCTGGAAAGTTTTCCTCAAAAATCATAATTTCTTTACGACTAAAGAAAGAAAGGCATGAACATCTTGGATGAAATGAGGGTGAGTAAATTTCGAGGAAATTTTAATTCTGGAGTAAACTAATCCTATTAAACAGGGTGAGCTTATGTCCTTTTTTTTCTCCAGACATGTCTTGGACAGGATTTCTAAATTGCCAGATTTTGGCTTTCTTTTCCTATTGTTTTTAAAAATAGTTTGACCAGTAGCGTACAGGCATTGTACATAATCGACCAGTCATTGCATTTGTATAGGTGGGATCAGAGAATGGTCAAAGCAATGCATGTAATGTATGAGGACTGCCATATTAATAGGAAATCAAAGCAAAACCTGGCCAATTGCCATTTTAGGCCATTTAGAAATCATGGCCAGGACATGTCCGGAAAAAAAGAGGATATGTGACCCTGGACCACAAAACCAATCATAAGGGTAACTTTTTATAAATAAGTAAATCTAAATAAATAAGCTTTTCATTGATGCATGGTTTGTTTGAATAGGACAATATTTGGCCGAGATACAACTATTTGAAAATCTGGAATGTGAGGGTGCAAAAAAATTGCCTTCAAAGTTGTCCAAATGAAGTTCTTAGCAATGCATATTACTAATCAGAAATTTTAGAAGCTTTAATAAATTTACGGTAGGAAATTTACAAAATATCTTCATGGAATATGATCTTTACTTAATATTCTAATGATTTTTGGCATAAAAAAAAAATAGCAAACTTGACCCATACAATGTATTTTTGGCCCGTGCTACCAAGTCTCTACATTTACTTTTCTTTTTAGGAGCACTTGTGCTCCTTACTTAAAAAAATCAGGAGAACAGTCAAACATTTCAGGAGCACCTTCTAAACAATAATCCAAAAATCTGATCAAAAATTACCCTTCCCATTATGAGGTGATATTTGACTCAAAGTGATTTACAGAGGGATTCTGCCTTTACTTTTGTAGTGGCAGTTTTCTAACTTTATTTTAAATTTGTTTAAAAATTACAATTCATAAGCTTTTAAAAATGATTGTAGAATAAGAAGAATAATGCTGCGTTCAAGTCCTCCTGGGAGGTTCGTACTTACCAGTTGACAAGTCATCATTACGACGTCAGGTGCGTTCAAGTCACTTTGGTCGGAACAAGATGGCGATTTATCTTTTCTACATAAAATTCAACAATCTTTTTTTTTTAAACTCTGCATTTACAAAATGATGAATAAAAAATGTGCATCATTGTGCTTTTGCATTTTTCTGTTTTTATTCAGTTTATGAATGTGATGTGAACTGCATCATTATATATTCTATGGCAATTGTACAATAATATAATATTTTGCATGTGTAACTTATACTTTATTGTACATTACAAAAAATAATTATTTTATTCATTTCAACAAATGCACTGTCAATACAGAGGCTGCATATCTATTGTTTTTGGCTGCATCCATATCATTTGGCACGTTTTTTTACTGACACGCCCCCAACTCGGAAACTCGGGGCTTATAGAAAATTTCGAGTTTCCTACTCGTAATAATGACTTTGTGGTGGCGTTCATGTGCTTTCAACTCGTAAATACCATCTATCCGACATAAGTTACCAATCAAATGAAATTTGTATTAACAAAATCAGCACAGAAGAGCACAAAAGTGGCTTGTAGGAGTATTTTCAGAAATTTAACCTAAATAGGCAAAGAGGTGGCATGTATGCAATTAAATCCATTGGGGGTCATCGGATGCAAAGTTCACTTTTGCATGTTGTTTGAACATAAATGTGTGTTGGCAGTATGTGTACACATCTAATGATAAAAATACACCCAGTGTTTTTTTATTTAATCTGTAAAAAAAAAAAAAAAATATATATATATATATATATATATATATATATTTAAAATCAAGCCATTCTCAGCTTCTTGTTGGTGTGACGTAACACAGACAGAGGCCGTTCCTACATTAGATTGATTGACACAGGCATCTTACCTCTGACCCACCCTGAGTGAGCTGTAACAGTCCGATCGCCAGTGTTTCGATGCCAAAAATGGAAAATATAAAATATAAATATATATACATCCTTTAAATATAAAAATTTAAATATAGAAATATTAAATGATTTAAATAACTGAAAAGATACTGTTAAAATCTAAAACTACCAGTAGGTGGCGGCAAGTCACTGATTTTATCACTGAATCATTCATTCAGCTGAATTGCTCAAATGGCTCATTCATTCATGAATGAAGCAAGGGACTGTCTTTATGAATGAGTAACTGAATCATGATTAGTTTAAAAACGCTGTTTGAATGAAGATGCGCAGTGACTCAGCTAAACAAAATAGAACAAAATGAGGCAATAGGGTTATAGTCAGACAATGTTAATATTAACTTCTTGTTCATTTAACTGTTGTACTAAAACAATATCACATTTACAAACTCCCTTAAAAATCATTAAAAGCTGTCAAAATCTCACAAAGTTCCATTATAATTAACAAAGCTCTACACTGCACAATGAATGTCTTATTTACACTCTCTACACTTTGTTTATGAAAGGATTCGTGAGATATGTCTCTGATAGATTACTCAGTCGCAGTGGTGCTCCTAAATATTTTTTCATAGTCGCACATAGTTTTCAGTTGCAAATGTGACTAAAACAGTCACACTGTAGAGCCCTGGCTACTTAAGACTGGTTTTGTGGTCCAGGGTCACATATATGGTCACCTTAAAGTGAAGACTTTTATTGCTTTGTTTTTACAAAATAACATCTTTGGTAGCTAGGTCTGATTTTGCCAGGAATATCCTTGGAGTAATTTGTACGTGATAACTACAACTGCTGCAAAATATGCCTCTAAGATTACAGAGTGCTCTATTAAAGGAAAAAAAACCTGAGGTCAATCTTTGATTTGATGCAGGAAACAATACAAAAATGTAATGCATGCAAATACAAAAGATCAAAATTTAAAGCATAGGTAGAATGGTGATAAATCGGTTTAAAGCAGGCTAATGTTTGTTGTGCTTACTGGACCAGAAGTACAGGAAACATGCGCAAAAAAACTGTTTGTTTGTGCACAGCTGAATGAAAAATACTTTTAAGAACACTCCCACGAGAGAAGCGTAGTCTGTGCAGGGCTGGTTTTGAGATGACAGGTAAACCAAAGCCCATGAGAAAGAAAGAAAGAGAGACAAATACAGAGAGAGAAAGGAACAGCACAAGCTCCTGATGAATGGGGAAGCACAGAGTAGCTCATTTGTTTTCTCATTCCTGCAGCCATGGCAGGACATCTTGGGGATTCAGGCCTCTTGCAGACACCCCCTACTCGCAGTGTAGTCGCTGTGATACTGGCACACAACTGCACGAACTTATTAAAGTTATTGGAGCCATATATAACTGGGATAATGATTCTAGTCTGCAATGAATTGCCAGTGTCTATCTCTGAGCCCACAAGACAAATTTGGAAAGAAGCGTGTGGGAGGATCGAGAGAGGAGACCACTGCCAGCCTGATGCATTGTGGATGCCGAGGGTTATAATGGAGGAATGTGTGGGAATGTGTTTGTTTTTTTCCCAAAAATACACGCCATGCCCTATTGACCTCTGCTCATGCCGCTCAGCGTGCACAACATATTTCATAATGGCTTATGGATGTGGAAATCGAATTACATCCCTTGATTATTTTACTGCAGGAATAATTTCAGACATAAATCTCATTGGAAAACTTTCAAATGTACCTCTGAGGATGAGATGAGAGTTTTTATGTTGCTGAAATCGGCACTATCATTAAGAAACAAACTACCGTCAGAATCCGAATCGTTCTGTTCAACTCGTCCTGTGAATTTACGACTTCCTCCCTGTCATTTTCAAACTAATTATTTCATCATTAGCATATCTGAGCCTATAATTGGGCGTTAGCTGGCTATTAAATGTTGCACATGAACATTATCTGTGATGAAAAATAACTGCTAAATATCTTTCATCATTCGTGGCGCAAAATAATATCAAATTTTTATGCTGCTCGTCATCAGGAACGCTCGTTCGGTATGCGAACAACATATAAATAGTTACAATGCTAATGAATGCAAATAACAATTCTGAAGACAAGGAAATCTGTCACTGTACATCATAACACTGCAGAAATTCAATTCAGATTTAAATGCCACATTATCTAAAAGCACGTTTTACACACAATTTTATGTTGTTGTTGTTATTAAACTAGCATATCAGATAACCTGTTGCATTTCTAATTAACCTTTTATAGTCTGCCTATATAAGATAGAACAAGAAATTCTATTTAGCATGGAAGATAATATAGTGTATGCATGTAATGACACGCTCACTGAGTTCATTCAGATAAATACATTTGCATATTGACAGCACGAAATAAAGTTAATTGCAAATAGTTGAGAAAAAAGAAATAATGATATAGACATATAGAAAGAACAGTCAAGGTCGAACCGGCACTCATTCAGTGAGTGCTGTGAATCGAACTAGTCTAAAAAAAGATCACACTAGCCCAGAAGCCCATGACCCCTGCTGGACAGGCCAATCACTTCCTGTCTAATAGTACAATTTCTTAAAGGTCTGAGCCATTTCAAAATGCTGTTTTCTAGTTTGGAGAGATTACCATTTTTGAACCTTACCTTACCAACCTTACCATAATTTTAGCACAGGTTATTCAAAGTTACAACAATAAATGTTATGTTGACTTTTTCTTCTTCAGACATTCTCATTTTCACATAAAGCGAGAGTGCCAAAAGCAGGCTGGTTAAAATAGGTAATATTGAGGAAATGTCCCATTTAAAACTGATGAACTCATCGTCCCGGATGTCATGAAAAATTGAGTGTGTTACTTGGAGGTGCCGAGAGGGAGTTTGAAGGAACGAGGCAGTAGCTCAGAGCTCTCCCATTAGACGTGTAAGTGACTCATTTACAGCAGTACAGGTTACTGACACTCTCCTCTTCTGTCCGGACCACTCATTTGTATCCTTTGAGACGTGAGGGGGAAAAATCCAGGGCGTTAATAAGTTCCCAATGCCCCCTGTCTCCCAAGTTCATTTGCATTTTTGGAACGGATGGGGGGAGAAAAAAAAGGGCTGTGATACACAAAGAGGACTGAAGTATTACCAAGGCTTCAAATTCCCACTGGCTTTTCTTTGTCAGGGAAAGAAGCTAGCTACCATAATGGCCTACTTCCTACTTGAGTGCATGCCGTTCATTCACTTCGCAAAGTAGATACAGTGCAGCTGGGAGTCAAGAAATGCACAGGTTGACAAAGGAAAGAATTACTGGTCTCTTGTTAAGTCTTGTTTAGTACAATGGTTTAGAGTTGAGGAAAGATTTTGCTGAAGTTTGGATGACTGTGGTGTAGCTGGGAATGTAATTTTTTCCCCTCAGAAGTCTTTCTACAACACCTCAAAACAAGCATTGTGTAACACATTTGAAATAAAATCATTTCTTGCTAAGGCTACTTTTATAGCTAGCACTTTAAGTATCTGAAATGCACAGTATATTCACATATCATTGGGAATGATTCATAAAAAATATTTTGGTCACAAGTAATTCTGATCTTATATAATATAGTATAAACTCAATCTCAATATCAGGATATTTTTCACTTAAGATTAAAATCTGGGTTTGGCTTTCTAGGGTAAAACAAAGTATAATATAAAATAATATAATATAATAATTCAAGTTTTTTTTTTTACTGTCACTTTTAAGATTAAACATCTGGATTTAGCTTTCTAGGGTACACAAAATCTATAGATTTAACATAATATATTTTAATATAATATAATAATTCAAATATTATTTTTGAGATTTTCACTGTCACTTTTAAGAATGGAAGTCTGGATTTGGCTTTCTAGGTAAAACTAAATCTATACATTCAATATAATATAATATAACATCATATTTGTTTTTTGTTTTGTTTTGTTTTTTGAGATTATCAACTGTCACTTTTAAGATTAAAAGTCTGGATTTGGCTTTTTAGGGTAAAACTAAATGTATACATTTAATATAATATATTTTAAAATTATAAAATAAAATAATTCAAATACTATTTTTGACATTTTCACTGTCACTTAAGATTAAAAGTCTGGCTTTGGCTTTCTAGGGTAAAACAAAATCTATACATTCAATATAATCTAATCTGATGTAATGTAATGTGATGTAATGTAATATAATAATTCAAATATTATTTTTGAATTTTTTAACGGTCACTTTTAAGATTAAAAGTCTGGATTTGGCTTTTTAGGGTAAAACTAAATGTACACATTTAATATAATAGAATATACCCCCGGTTTCACAGACAAGGCTTAAGCCTAGTCCTAGACTAAAATGTAAGTCTAAGGTGTTTCAACTGAAAGACACTTGCACTCACTGATCTTATAATATAGCAGTGCCTTTCTTTTGTCTCAAGATGCACAGCAGTAATGTTTTTTTCTAAGCATGATAATCAAAATTAGTTAAATGTCCTTATTGATCTATGGTTTAATCCTGGTTTAGTCTAAGACCTGTCTGTGAAACCGGGCCATAATATAATATAATAATTCAGATATTTATTCAAGTTTTTTTCATTGTTATTTTTAAGATTGAAATCTGTATTTGGCTTTCTATGGTAAGACAAAATATATACATTTAATATAACGTATTTTAAAATAATATAATACTTCAAATAATATTTTCTTCTAGTCACTTTCAAGATTAAAAGTCTGGATTTGTCTAGGGTAAAACAAAATCTGTACATATAGGGTATTTGAAAAGTAGCTAATAACTAATAAAGTAACTAATAAAACGGTAAAGGTGCAGTAAAACATTAAAGACAGGTTTTAAAAATCTAAAATCTTTTAATAAAAGAAATGTGTATTTCTTATAATATGTAACAGTTGTATATAACAATATCCCTTATTCAACACATTTGAAGAAACAACCAAATGTTCATTCTTTTTTTTTTTTTTTTTTTTAAGAGTACAGGTTGAGCACTTCGAATCAAAAGAGGAGAAGTACCTAAGGATGGCTGGTTTCATATAAATCCTTCAGCTGTGCTTCGTTTGATGGAGGTCACATATCTTGAAGTTTGGCCTTGTGAAATCTACTCCTCCTTTAATCCATAATTCATTATAATTTCAGCAATATTTTTCAAAGACAAGGAGTGCCATGGGAGATGGTGAACTTTGCTATTGGCACGCATCTCCGCCCTTCTAAACAAACACACTACCCCCTTTCTTGGCAGGCAGTGCAATAATCTATCAGTCCAGGCCTAGATTAAAAAAGAAACACATGACAAGGTCAAAAACTAATTTTCAGACACAGTTGGGGCTCCAAATAGAGACGCATAATCTGTCCGTGTAGCGCAAAAGTTTTGGCTGCCATTTGTCCGTTGAGCTGAAGTGCGCTTAAAAGGGAAAAGGTCACGACATTGTACAATTAATAAATTGGGGCGGCGGTAAATTTGCGCTCTTCTCCCTCATGAGACTTTGAACTGCCCATCCGGTGGGACGGCGCCACATTAGCACGAGCTAGCGTGATTAATGAGTATGGATTGCTACGGCTCTGTGGTTTTGAGAGACATGCTTTTTGAGAAACACAAAACAAAAAAAAAAGCTCTCAGCAACACCTCTGCGCTCATTTTAAATGGAGTGTTTAAATATGGGTAAACACAATCACGCATTTGTTGACATTCTTGGACAGGGACTTGGACAATAATTGCAAAACATGTTTGAGAGCTAGTTGGCATGCAAGAGAATCAAGTCCCAAATCTCCGGCCTGACAAATTCAATTCATGAAGAGCATCTCAATGCACTATATTTAGCAGACCATCTCCCATGAGTTATGGGGGACTAATAAATGTCTTTGGGTCAGAGACATCATGCGAACTTCAGGGACCATTCAATTTGTACAAGACTAGTCAGTAAGTCAATGCAATTTTAAAATGACGCACATCAAAATTAAACCAATAAGTGCGGTCGAAAGTAGAAATTTTCAGAAGCCGCAGTAAAGCCTTGTCCATATTATAGACTTGATGAAAAATGACCCCCTGTGGGCTGCTATTCAGCATTAGAAATCCAAAGGAAATCACTACAATAGCTTGTCTTCATGGAAGACTAAGACTTTGAAATGAATAAATGGGTTTTGATTTACCTTCTGTTTGGATTTGGTTGAGCAGAACAATACCTTCTGTAATCTACATGCTTGTAAATAGAAGGTTATCATTTTCCCTAATGGGAAGATTACACATTTTGTGCTTGAAGGAACCAATTAATCTCCATGCATGGATTTTCCAATCCAATACTTTGTTTCTTTAAGACTTAAAATGGAATAATTTATATGACAAGTAAAGAAGCAATTGACCCTTCGCAAAGACCCGCCCCATTTTGTTACTGTTGCTATGTTCGACAAGCCATGGCGCTCTCACGCCACACATAATGTTCTCACACAGCAAAAAATACATTGCGGAGCAAAGAGGAAACTGACAACATGCCAACAGACAAGACAGAGCTGATTACTTTAGGTCTCTGCTTTTTTTTTTTTAAAGAAATTCAAACAATACCATTTTGCGTCATGACAGATCGCTGCAGCACCTCAGTTCAAGCGGTAGGTGAACCAATCATCTCTTCCTTTTATACAGCTGCAATCAAAATTATTCAGTATTCAATTATTCGACCTGCAAGCCATTTTGCTCCAGAGAACAACATTTTATGAAAACAATTCAACAAAGGCATCAGTAAACTATTAGAGAAAGTTTATTAATACACATTTGAGTGATTCTAAGTATGTAACATTGATGAATCTTGATTAAATTCAAATTGGTTCTAAACACTCATGTTCAAAATTATTCAACCCCCAAAAGTCAAATTTTGTGCAGAATCTGTTATTCTTTAAAACCACTAATAAACGCTGCTTGGAAGTGCTTAGAAGCTTCCGTCACGTATCTGCTGCAATCTTGGTCTATTCCTCACCTGAAAAGCTTTCAGCTCAATGATAATCTTTGGTTTTCAGTTTGCCACTGCTTTCTTCAAATTCAACCAAATATTTTCAATGAGAATTAAATCTGGAGACTGAAATGGCCACTCAAGAACAATCAAGCGTAAGTAGATTCAGATGTATACTTTGGGATAATTTGTCCTGCAGGAAAGTCTATTGATCAGTTCCATTTTTTGCATCAAAGGCATCACAATTCTTGTCAAAATGACCTGATACTTCAGTGAATCCATGATGTCCTTCATACGGTCATGATTTCCACTTTCTGCTACAGTAAAACAACCCCAAAACAGGACTGATCCACCTCCAAGTTTAATGATGGAGATGGTGTTCCTCCGCTTATAAGCTTTGCCTCTTTTGCACCAGACATACCGCTGATCCATGTGTCCAAAAAGATTCAGTTTGGTCACATCACTCCATAAAGACATTCTTCCAGAACTCCACAGGTCTATCCAAATGAATTTCAGTATGTTGAGGCCAGCCTTTTTGTTCTTCTTGGTCAAGAGAGGTATATAAGAGAGATGCCCCAACATGAAAGCCATACTTGTTTTATGTTCATCTTCTACTCTGCATTGAAATGTTTTGTCCTCCTTTCATCGGGTCATCGTGCAAGTCTTTGGCTGTATATTGCAGGTTTTTCCTAGTTGCTCTGATCGAACATTTTATGATATTGTGGTTGTTTTGTTAAACACCCTCAAAGGTTTTCTGGTACAACACACTTATAGGGAATAAGGCTGCCTGCTGTGTCTTTATGAACTTTTAATGTCTTAAGCCTGGCTCACACTACAGGATTTTTAAAATCCTAACCGATTATGAAATCTGGTTGCAGCACACGCATAAGGAGAAATTCCTCAAATCTTAAACATGCACACACTACAAGATATGAAAATCATGGCACAACTTACACTACAAGATATTATTAAGATTATACGTGATCTCACGTAGCAGATCGCCATTGACATTTAAGCAACTAATGTTTACATATGTTAGCTAGCGTGCTAGCAGCTTTCTACACTCACCCGGTACATTTAAAACTGAGGCGATTTCAGCCCAACGCTTCTCTTTGTCCTTATGATTGTGATACATTTTTGACACATCATACAGACAGTCCTTTTATTTCAAAACTTCCACAAGCAGTTTTCTCCATTTACACTATCCAACGGACCCGGCTAAAATTCCTTCTAAAGGCTTATTTGTGTTTTAAGACCATTTTGTTCCCCATCATACAAATAAGTGACTTAAAACAAAATGATTGAATAAGAGTTTAATAATTATGCAATTATTATTGAAAAAAGTCCTACAACTCAAAACACATTACATTATATATTGACATTATCACTTTTAATGTCAGTTAACAGTTGTAGATTTTTATAAAGTCCTGGATCTTCAGAAAAACTTGTATTTGTTAAGTACTGCAGTCTCTGGGGGGTTGAATAATTTTGATTGCAACTGTAGCATAAAATAAACATGAACATCAAAAGTATCTTGTTTCAACCGCAGAAAGATGTCAATACATGCCACTTTTCAACTTCAGGTCCACCAACGTTAGTCTACTTGAAGACTTTATATATAGGAAGACCATGCACTCCTATTACTTATAAATGGGAGAAACTGCAATGCCAAATATGGTGAATAGGCCCCACCTTCTAAATCTAAGAGCCAATCGTTGATTAGTAAAGTCATCACGTCACTACAGCTGCTGCTAGATGCTCCGGTTCTGCGCATTGGCTGATCTAGCATCAAAAAAAGCTTTTTTTAAAAAGGTATTTGCATAAGAAACAAGCTTTATGAAACTGTTGTTGTCTAATATCATTGGTGTTTTCCAATCTTAAATTTAGTCGCAAGCTTAGTGAACATTTTTGGAGAATTTGATGTTTCACCATTCAAAGAGATAGGAGCTGCACTTGCATGCCTGAGAGGCATTTCAAAGATGGCCGCAGAGTGAAATGACTTGTCTTAAAGGGACTTTGGTCTACACTTCTGCCTGGTTTGTTTGTATAACAATGTTTATACAACAAAACAGAACTCAGGACTTGCAGAAGAATAACGACTGAAAATCTCCTAAATTAAATGACACGATAGCTATGCTTGCATTTCATTCAGTTCTATAGTGTTTTCACAACACGTCATTAATCTGCCATATTGGCGGCACTGAATGTAAACAATGCCACTGAACTGAATGAAACTTGCATATTTTGCTAATTATTGCTGCTGAAAATGGTAAATTATCATGTTTTGGGCTGGACTAATTGGAAGGACTGGGAAAAACATTTGGAGTACTATAGACTACCGAAAGTTATAACAAATCAAGGAGAAGAGTGCTAAAAACTATCAGTATCAAACAATGTGCAAATCCAGCGTCAAACTGGGCCTTTATATAAAACGTTCATCAGCAAACACATACTTGCAAAGCTCCATTGCCGCCCCAGAAAAAGGAACTGCATCCACTGTTCACGTAACGCTGGGTTCTTCAGGAAGCTGAGCGAAGTTATCTTTGCCTTACAACCAAAACCACACTTCTTTAGAGACATTCTTCCCGAGTGAATCCCTTGCAGAGTGCAGCCGAATGAAGCAATGTTGATGGGCACGCTCTCTTTCTCACGGTCGACGTGAACACGGGTGTCACGGGCACGCTTTTCCAGGAGAAATGCTCATATGAGGAGTTTCACCACCAATTAAGTCATTAATGCCACGATCGAAAAAAAAAAACTGCCGAAACTTGTACCAACCCGGAAGTACGTTTTTCGGCAAAGAAATTCTCTGTCATTTGTCCAAATTATTTTTTTAAACTTTGGCCATGTTTAGCATGAGAATCCAACTCTTTAACACTGTAAACAACTCTTATTATACGAAACACCATTGTACCCCCCTTTAACCATACAATCCATGCTGTTGTTTACATCTGAGTATCACCAATATGACTGCGCATCTGGGTAACTGACAAAACCAGTCTCAGTATTCAGTCTCTCAGTGTGAGTTTTTATTTCACAAGTATGTTGATCAAATTTCTGAAAATTTTTAGCTACTGTACGCAGCTGCTTATTACAATACCTGCATTTCCATGGCAATGGAAACAACGTGTGTCTGTGGATAATGACATCAAACAACACGGCATTAAAATTCATTATGCACTTCGTCCAGTAAATCAAAGTAAATGGATATTCTTTGGGCATGTATTTGTTTTGAGGCAACGAGACGATGTTGCTGCTATTGAAAGAATGAGGAGGCCATGGACTGATCACTCTTCAGGAGGAAACTGATTAGAGAAAAGCGTGTAATAATGCAGCTTTGTAAGAGCGTGTAATTTAAACTAGTCCATTGTAGTCACGTAGCTGGAAAGTTTGGATTCAGAACGTTATTTTGCTGGACTTTCTACTTTGATATTGCTTATTTATTACACAGTTCTGTGGAATAATTTACTCTGATTCACAGTCTGATGTTGACACTCTTAGCAATTTGTGGCCATTCTTGAAGAATTCGTTTGAATTCATACAATCTGCTTACACCCCACAGAGTCCTTAATTTATTTCTAAAAACTGTATGTATTTCTTACAAAATTGGCATCTGGCAAAATAGTTTTGTTTTTAATGAGATGGAGTTAGATGATACTCACTGTTATCTATGGCAATATATATATATATATATTTTTTTTATTTTTTATTTTTTTTATTTTATGTTTTTGTAAAAATCCAACTGTATGAAACTGTAGGAAAATACCAACTTTTCATCTTGTTGTAAATCTTTGTATATAATCATCTTGCAATATATTTTTTATTGTATGTTTTTGTACAAATCCAATTGTATGAAACTGAAGGAAAATATCAACTTGTAAAATAGTTACATTTTCTTTTGAGATTGGGTTGGCTAGATAATATTTGCCAGCATCCTCTCATGCAGGCAACAAACCAGCAGTACTTTCATGTTTCTTGTATCACACTGCAATGTTGCTCTCAGGTTGCATACAAATGCTACTCGTTTCATTTTGTCTCAGTTATCAATTTTAGTGAAAATGATTATGAGGACTTAAGTGGGTGAAAAAAGTATTCAACAACATTTTTTTTTTTAATTAAACAGTTACAATGCAGTAATTCACTTGAAAGTTTGACCAGACATTGGCATTACCCCAAGAAATCGACACAGATACAAAAAAAATCATAATATTACAATCCATAAAAAAAGCTATTTGTAACAAAGTAAAATGACAGGAATAAAGTATTAAACGCGCTAACTGAAATTGTATTTAATGGAAAAAGCTTTATTTGCAATGACAACACTGAAAAAAAAGCGATTGGTTTTATGACAGACAAAAGTTTCGGATTCAGTGTGTAAATGTAATTGACAATGTGAGTTGCACACTGAAGGTCTCTGTTTTTGTATGCGTTTTTTCAGACGAAAATGGCACGAGAGTTTTGAAGGCAAAGTGTAAATGTGACTGACACAATGTGTGGTTTATTTTTTAACATGCAAAAAATTATTCATGAGAATTTCGGACTCAGTGTGCAAGGACCTTGACTCTGAATTTTTTTTTTGTCAAAATTTGTCACGCACAGAACCTCAAGGTGTCAAAACACCTCAAAATGCTTGCTACAGATGTGAAAACAGAAAATCCAATTCTGATCCAATTTTTTTTTTTTTTTTGTGAAACAGGCAAAAGTTTTGGAGGCAGTGTGTAAATGTCATTGACAACCTGAGGTTGTATTCATTTTTTACTGTGTAAAAATTTTGGACTCTGTGTGCAAGGACCTTGTTCATATACATTTTTTCGTATTCGTAAAAGTTTGTCACGCACAGATTCTCAAGGTGTCAAAACACCTCAAAATGCTTCCAACAGATGCGAAAATGCAATTTGCAAACATTGCAAATTTTTCAATAAAGTTTTCAGTTGCAGTGTATAACTGTGATTGACGCAAAAAGAGATTGTATTTATTTTTTAATATGTGAACATTTTCAGACTGTGTGCCAGGATCTTGACTGAAATTTTCATATATGTTTTGTCATATTATGCAAACTTCACGCACAGAACCTCAAGGTGTCAAACTACCTCAAAATGTTTGCTACAGATGCAAAAACGTAGAAAATCAAACCCGATCATATATATTTTTTTTAGATGGACTAAAGTTGACAACATGTTACTGGAGCCGTGTGAGGCACTTTTTGTTATGGATGGACGCACTTTTTTTTGGACTTGTTTTGGACTGTTGAAGAGAAACACCCGCTCTTTACCACGATAGAGCTCAGAAGAGCCAGGATAATTCTTAATATAACTCCGAATGGATTCGTCTGAAAGAAGGAAGTCATATACACCTAAGATGGTGTACTAACCCTTTAAGTCTGGTGATTGCCTGGGCCATCCCAAAAACTTAATTTTCTTCCTCTGGAATCAATTCAGTCTTCTTTGAAGTATGTTTTGTTTGGTTGTCTTACTGGAAGGTCCATATATGTCTCATTCTTATCATCCTGGTGGATGGCAACAGATTCATCTTAAGAATTTCTGGCTGCATGGCTCCATTCATCTTCCCTTAAATAATATGACTTTTGCCAATACCATGAGAAGCAAAAAAGCCATGATGCCTCCACTTCCAATCGTCATTGTTGGCAAGGTATTTTAGGGTAATATGCAGAGCCATTTCTCTTCCAGGCATAGCTTGTGCTATTATTGCCAAAAAGTTACATTTTTGTCTCATCTGACCAGACTATATTCCCCAAGTAATTCATGCTGTGTAGCAAACTTCAAACAAGCTTCAGCATGTCTTTTATTCAATGATGGATCCTCCCGGAGTGAGCGTGCATAGAGGCTGAGGCCGTGGAGTGCACTGCTTATTTTATTTTATTTTTTTGTGACAACTGTACCTGCTGCCTCCTAGTCTTTCTGGAGCATTGTCTGAGTGGTCCTTGGCTCTTGGGCTACGCCAATAGATGGTGAAGTGATGTTCCTTCCACTTAAAGGTAACAGCCCCAATGATGCTTCAGGAGTTGTAAAACCCATTGGTAACCAGTGCCACTGTTATGTACGCAATCTTGTTGCAAAGGCCTCAGAAGAGCTCTTTGCCTCTACCCATCACAATATGTTTGTATACAGCGGGGAAAATAAGTATTTGACACATCAGCATTTTTATCAGTAAGGGGATTTCTAAGTGAATTATTGACAAAATTTCCACCAGATGTAGCCATCAAGCCAAATATTGGATTCATACAAAGAAATCAGAACATTTAAGTATACAAGTTGAGTCATAATAAATAAAGTGAAATGACACAGGGAATAAGTATTAAACACATGAAGATAACAAGGTGCAAAATGGCATAGAAATCCAGGAGATCACCTGAAATCTGTCAGTATTGAGAGAGAAACCCTGCCCCCTATCAGTACTAATTGATATCAGCTGCTTTAGTCCTAACTGATGGCCTATAAAGGCTTCTCATTACCCAGGAGGCACACAGGAAACACTTCATGATGGGTAAAAGCAAAGAACTTTCTCAAGATCTTCGTAATCTTATCATTGAAAAGCATTTTGATGGGAATGGTTATAGGCGCATTTCCAGAATGCTGAATGTTCCTGTGAGCACTGTGGGGGCCATTATCTGGAAATGGAAAGAGCATCAGTTCACCATAAACCGGCCACGACCAGGTGCTCCACATAAGATCCCTGTCCGAGGAGTCCAAAGAATAATCAGGAGAGTTCTCCAAGAGCCAAGAGCCACTCGGGCAGAACTTCAGGAAGACCTTGCATCAGCAGGTACTGTTGTTTCAAAGAAAACTATAAGCAATGCACTGAACCGCCATGGCATCCATGCACGCTCACCACGCAAGACTCCACTGCTGAACAAAAAGCATTTTGAGGCTTGGTTAAAGTTTGCGATACAGCATTTGGAGAAGCCTGTGGATTATTGGGAGACTATAGTATGGTCAGATGAAAGCAAAACTGAACTTTTTGGCAGTCATTCTACACACCATGTTTGGAGAAGAAATGGCACTGCCCACCACCCCAAGAACACCATACCAACAATTAAGTTTGGGGGTGGAAGCATCATGGTTTGGGGCTGCTTTTCAGCAAGGGGTACTGGCAGACTTCATATTATTGAAGGCAGGATGAATGGAGAAATGCACCGGGACATTCTGCATAAAAATCTGATGCCATCTACCAGAAAGCTGAAAATGAAAAGAGGGTGGACATTTCAGCAAGACAATGATCCCAAACACAAGGCCAAGGAAAAGTGGTTTCAAAGAAAGAAAATCAAGTTGCTTGAATGGAACTGAAGATCAAAGTTCATAAAAGAGGCCCAAGGAACCTTCAAGATTTAAAGACCGTTTGTGTGGAAGAATGGGCCAGAATCACTCCTAAACAATGCAGACGACTGGTCTCTCCATACAAGAGGCGTCTAGAAGCTGTAATCACCAACAAAGGCTTTTCTAAAAAGTATTAAAGTGTGTTCAATACTTATTCCCTGTGTCATTGTTTATTTATTATGACTCAACTTGTATACTTAAATGTTCTGATTTCTTTGTATGAATTCAATATTTGGCTTGATGGCTACATCTGGTGGAAATTTTGTGCTTAGAAATCGCCTTACTGATAAAAATGCTGATGTGTCAAATACTTATTTTCCCCGCTGTACCTGCATTTAGAGGTGGGTAGTTCTAGTTGTTCTAAACAAAAAACAAGCAGCAGGACTGAAGCATAATAACTCATGTTTCCATTGTATTGGATTGAATCATTTGCAGTAGCTGTAACTTATTCAAGGCCTCTACATGGTTCAGATGTAACTTTCAGCTCTTTAATGCCCAGCCTGTGTGGCTGAGGAATGGCCTACAACACATTTAAGCTTGTTCCAAAGACTCAGACTCATCATCCATGTGCTGTGCAGATCAGAGCAGCATGCCTAACCCACCACCCCCACCGCCAGCAACCACAACTGCTGGCAGAGGCTCTAGTCAGACTGGCTTTTCCACCAGCAGTGCAGGCTGTCACTGTCACAGGCATTGTCAAAGACATGATCAAATACTCTTCCACACTGCTGCCTGACACACACACGCACACACACATGCACACTTCTCTTCCCAGCTCCCACATACATTGAGACAAACTGTCAAAGAACCAAAGACTAGTAGATGCAACTCACAGCACACTTATTGTTATGCATGGATTCTGAGCAGAGAAAAGGTGAATAAATTTACGGGGAACCACAGGAAGATGGGGAACATCAGCGGGATGCATACAATTCTTTCCAGACCGGCAAATGCACCAGAGGCCCGTGCTAATTAGTCAATGTCCAGACAGATTAGGTACAAGGTGGAGTGTAGAAGTAGCTGCAGGATATTTCAAATCAGTGTAATAGATTTTTTTCCCCCCAAATCTTACACCATACAGAGCATATATGGCCTCAGTTCTGACAAGGCAAG
Source organism: Cirrhinus molitorella (assembly GCA_033026305.1). NCBI lineage: Eukaryota > Metazoa > Chordata > Actinopteri > Cypriniformes > Cyprinidae > Cirrhinus > Cirrhinus molitorella. The sequence goes on from CM065126.1 coordinate 24,769,534, forward strand.
ATCCGTCTAAAAATTTCATGCACCAGTAAAAGCAATTTAGCTGTGAAAATACACCAGTGTAATTGGGACAAAAAAAAAGGGCCTGAAACTGTCATCCGAAAATTTCTTTGTTTGTTCTTTTTTTTTTTCCTCCTCCACCAACTGTAGATAAGGAAAACAGGGCCAAATATCTCCCAGCCTATTTCAATTCAGAAATGTTTACACACCCGTATTTATTATTCATAGATCTAGGACAGGTTCTTTCCAAAGACAAAAACACAAAAATGTACATGATAAACTGCTGTACCCTTACCGAATGTCCTATATTCGAGTATGGCTAAAGCACAGTGAATCAAAAACGCTTCTGTACGAATGCCGGTCTTTATACTTCATCTCTTATACTGCTTACGCCAAGGTGGAATGCTTGAGAATACCAAATTATTCCCTCTAGGCCACAAACAACTTCCAAAAAGTGCTTATCTATGACATTTCAAGCTTACTTTCTGCAAGATTAGAGGTGGAGAAATTACACTTCGAGTCGATAAAAGCTACCACAAAGAGCCCTACACATCAAGATAAGGGAGGCTGCTGCTGACAGAGCTCAGGAAACCGTAGAGGGGTTTGTCCATGAAAATGAGAGAATGCAAAATAATATTTTAAATGTTGGAGCCACAGTTGGAGGCTTCGTGGTCATGAGGTCAAAGTAAACAGATGCACAGACAGAAGGTTTATTTATTACAGTGTTACACCCCTTCTTAAGCTGGAGAAAAAAACAAACAAAAGCCGATTCAAATGATATAACGCAACATGAAATTCCACTTAATCTAAATTAATTTTTAAATAATTCTAAACTTCAGAAAAGCCCTGATGGTTGAACAGAAATGTTTTTCGACCTTTCTGTCGCATGCAACACCAAAGCCCTGTCAGTATTCATTATTTAAAGCAATTGTTTTGAACAAAACAATCAACAATGTGACTCACCAAGCAGATTCTCTTTCTTTTAATAAGACATCTAAACTTGTTTGTCTATCACAATTTTTGACAGTTCTGTATAAAAACTGAGATTTCTTTCTCAAGAAAACTATCAGTAAATTTAGATTAAGATGTGATTTCTGTTCAGTGTGTTCAAAATAATTTGAGCTAAATTCTTTATAAGTACTGATGCATGTTTTTGGATACTACAACTTTGATAAAGCAAAAAAATAAAAATCTGTCATCAGTTATGAAATAAAATTTCAAAATATCTTGTTTTCCAGAGAACAAAGAAAGTAATACAGGTTTGGAACAACATGAGGGTGAGTAAATGACGACAGAAGATTCATTTTAGGGTGAATTTTCCCTTTAAAGCTGTTGAAATACATTTGAAGTCAAAAGTGTACGTACGCTTGATTCTTAGTACTGTGTTGTTACCTCAAAGATCCACAGCTGTTTTTTTGTTTAGTGCTAGTTTTTCATAAGTCCCTTAGGAACTGGCAGCTGTTCTTCAGAAAAATCCTTCAGGTTCCACAAATTCTTTGTTTGTTTTTTTTCTTAGCATTTTTTTGCATATTTGAACCCTTTCCAACAATGACTGTATGATTTTCAGATCCATTTTTTCACACAGAGGACAACAGAGGGACTCATATTCAACTATTACAGAAGGTTCAAATGCTCACTGATGCTTCAGAAGGAAAAAGAGCTGTGGGGTGAAAACTTTTTGAATTTGAAGATCAGGGTAAATGTAACTTATTTTGTCTTCTGGGAAACAAGTAAGTATCTTCTGTAGCTTCTGAAGGGCAGTGCTAAATGAAAAAAAAAATGATATTTAGGCAAAATTAGAAAAATGTACACCTTTTCATTCTGTTCAAAAGTTTTCACCCCCAGCTCTTAGTACATTGTGTTTTCTTCTGGAGCATCAGTGAGCGTTTGAACCGTCTGTAATAGTTGCATGCGTCCCTCAGTTGTCCTCAGTGTGAAAAGATGGATCTTAAAATCATGCAGTCATTGTTGGAAAGGATTCAAATACACAAAAAAAGCTGAAAAACCAAAGAATTTGTTGGACCTGAAGGTTAACAGCAGGTTAACAGGTTCCTCTATCACTGAACAAAAAAAAACGAAACAAAACAAAACAAAACAAAAAAAACATGCAGCTGTGGATCATTCAGGTAACAGAATCAAGTGTATGTAAACTATAGAACGGGGTCATTTAAAAAAAAAAAAAAAAATTAACTTATTTTCTCTTGTGGACTATATGTAAATATATTTTATGTGAAATATCTTATTCAGGTCAGTTCTAAATAAAAACATTACATGCATTTTGTATGACCCCTCTTATTTTGTTAAAATAATTAACATTTTGCAGACTCTGCAAGGTGTATGTAAACTTTTGACCTGAACTGTATAAGCAAAAGTAATATTTAGTAGGTCTGGTAACTCATGTTTCAAAAGTGTACAGCTATGGTACTTCTGTTACCCCATGCAGCCAACTGCATCTGTCCCAGTCTCAGGCTGGCCATTCTCAGATATTAACCTCATGAAAGACTGACAAATGGAACTAATTACCATCCAGTGGCATGAGACCTCTTGGTGCCCACAAAGGAGGACCACACGCTCTGCACCCTTCAACCCATCAAGGTCATGTTTTATATAAACCACCGGGAAAGTTCCTATCAGATACAACATGAGTGCTAATGCACTCAAATGAGTATTTAAATACTTGACTTTTAAAAATTTGCATTACATTTTATTTTATACACTATAGTAAACACACATTAACTGACGAAATCCATTCATCTCACTTTCCCAAGATAAATGGGCAGAAATGATGCCTGCATGCACACAGGTAAAAGGCATCAATGCTTTTAAGCACGGATGGGCACGTCATTGAACACATTACGCTTTCTCTTCCTCCACTGAACACACAATTCTAAACTACTTTCACTTCCACAGCAACTGAAGCATGAAGCATATGTGCAGACTATATGTTCCATGATGCAGGGCTGTACACCATTCAGAATTAAAACTAGAACGCAGACTCCTGCATCACATGGACTATTTTAAAGATGTCCTTACTACATTTCCGGGCATTGACCTTAGTAGTTGCGTTGCTGACTGTGCAGGGTCAGAAAGTTCTCAGATCTCACCAAAAATATCTTTATTTGTGTTCCAAAGATGAACGAAGGTCTTAGGGGTTTGGAACGACATGAGGGTGAGTAATTAATGACATACAAAACATACTCAGAACTAATTAAATTCTGATGTGTGTGACTGTTGAATTAAACATCCTGTGGCCAATTTGATTCAAACTCCAGGACATAAATGAACAGGAAATACATTTTTAAATTCGGAATTTAGACCAAACCTGCTTTAATACGGGTAAATGACTGCAAACTCACGCGTCAAAGCTGAAAGCAGCACCAGTGCACTGGTGTAAGGAGGAAGGCTTTGTCAGATGCAGTCTAGCGCTACCAAATATAAAACATGAAGGTCTTTTGCTGTCAATACCCCAGCTGTGCACTGCTTATATCCAGATGCATATTATTTTGCTCTAATCCCTTGTCTGTCAAGCTCCATTTTTAAACTCCAAAGCTAATTTAATTCCGCTAGTGTGACGTGGTGAAGGATTGAAGCAAAGCTGGCAGTGCGGCTTCACTGTCACAACATGCTTCATAGCCCGACATTACGGCCCGAGGTCAGATAAAATGAACCTCAAATCCAGTCAGTCTGTCATCAAGCATGGAAATGCAATTTCTTTTGCTTTCCATCCAACATCATTATGGTCGTTTAAGACAACAATATGAATGTGGCAACAAAGTTTTCAAAGAGTTTTGCCTGCAATTCAAAAAGAAAGGGGTGCAGATTTGTCGCAGCATTGATCATTATGCGCAGAGAAGCACTGGAATGAACTAGAGCAGGGTTATTCTGACAGCAGATTCTTGGGTTCACCTAAAAGACCATTACTTCAGGTTGGAGAAACCACGGGACGCTTTAGTGATTCATTTATAACAACCCAGAATAACAAGGAAGTGCGCACACATTTGGAGAATAACAATTGTGCTGAAACCATATGCACACTCAAAGGTAAGAGCATTCATTAAATTTGTCCCTTAATGGTACTATTACTTGTCTTTGCCCTACCAAGGGGATGCATTTGCATTCACAATGCAGGTCTAACTCCACGGTGCTTCTAATTGCCTCTAAATTTAGCAGGTTGGCTTGTCCAGGGTACACCGTAAGAAAGAGAAGGCAAGAAATAAACCATTACGGAGGGAGCGAGAAGTAAGGCAAACCTAGGAGGAGGGTTTTGATCATGCAAAGGGCATATTTCAATATTCAAGGACGTTTTCAGAAGAAAACAACGTGAGACTGCATAGCAACGGCGCCGTCGCAACAGACACTTAGAAATAGCGTTTGTGGCATACAAAGAACAAATGCTGCTCCACTTAATGATGCTTGACATTCAAAATAAATGTTCATTTCAAGCGCAATTATGTTTAAGAGTCAGAAGTGAGGATGAAGGGTTTACAGATAGCTTTAATGTGAGCGCTGAATGGAAAGCACCTCCTGTGAGGCCAAAATCAACATCCTTCATGTCCTTGAGGCTGTAATAGAATATGACTCCGCTTTACTTCTTCCCCCAGTATGATGAGTAAGAAAGAGAAATCAAGGTTTTTTAGTTTCCAAAACAATCCATTTTACTTTCAGATTTGTCATTTAAATGGAAAAAAAAAATGCAGCTGGTTCAGTCTGAAAAAAAAAACAAGTATTTGGCATCTAAATTTGCCCACCTCGTCTTAACCGCCTACTGTATTGTTTTTATTGACAATCAAATGCAGCAGTACCCTCATGGTCACCTGTATACTAGATCAATCTAGCTCAACTGGTACAACATGGCACTAACACCGCCAAGGTCATGGGTTTGATTCTCTGGAAATGTACAGCTTGGATACAAAAAGTCACTTCAGATAAAAGCATCTGCCAAATAAATTTTAGGCAAATGCGCATTCTGAGATTCCCTTTTGAAGAAGTGCACTACTCTTTTTAAAATTTGTGAAGTATTATTACAATTATATTTTAATATTTTAAAATGTAATTTATATTTGATTACAAAGCTGAATTCTCAGCAATTACTTCAGTTTTAAGTATCACATGATCTTTCAGAAATCATTCTAATATGCGAAACAGATTTATTTGAAATACAACACTTTTGTGACATAATTGTCTTTTCTGTCACTTTTGATCCATTGATAAATGAAACCATTAATTTATTTAAAAAGATTTTTACTGATCTTTGAACAGCAGCTAATGTCAAGACATGGGAAGTAGCTAAAACCCCCTTAAAAAGATGACATCACACACTAATTGACCCTTCACAAAGAGCTTGACTGACAGGCAATCTGACCAATCATAAGGCCGAATCCACCGATTTGTCCGACAAACAAATCAAACAGGAGAGTAGATTAACTTTGGTGGTAGATTAACTTGAAAAATGGTGTGTATTGATGTCTTTCCGCGGTTGAAGTAAAAATAAAATGCTATTGTTAAGATAAAACTAGTTATAAAGTCCGAAATACGAGATATAAACAAGAAAAAAAGTCAGAATTGTGAGAATAAATAGGTAAATGTAAAATGTTATAGTTTTAAATATATTTCATGCTGTAACTATAGGGCTAATTTAATGTTCCCTGTCAATTGCACATGTGAATATTATGTAGACCTATTGTTTAAATCAAATTTATTCTTTAATCAAATTTTGCCTAATCATAACAGGTTTCAGTCATTAGTCTGTCTGTTGAAACATCAGCGTTTAGTTTCAAATGGTGTCTTTGATGACAGCATTGTATAAAAATGTTTTGTATTCTGATCCAAAGGCACAACAATAATTTTTTTCTCCTATTCCGTGGATTTTTCCTGTTTCACTACACTTCTTACCAGTGTTTTTCTGTCACCAAAATATGAGCGCAGCTGCAAGTGAAGTAACTGTGACATCTACACCAAATTGGTCTATAATCGAGCCATTGTCTGATGAAATTAAATACATGCAAAATAAAGACTATGTGCTGTGATTTCACTATATTTGCATGTAAAATTAAAGTTAGAAGCAGCAGAATATCTATTTTAACTGAAAGCGCTGCTCCTCTCAGATGCTCGCTGAACAGAGGAGACGCAGAGAGAGGAAAAAATGCAACGCTCATTATGGCCGTGAAGCCCCGCCTTCTTAATGAAAGAGCCAATCCTTGATTAGTAAAGTCAGTGCGTCACTGCAGATGCCGTTAGAAGTCTCGGTTGCTATAGACACAATCGTTCTAAGATGTGCGCTCAGTACTGCGCATGCGCACTGGCTGATGTAGCCTGAAAAATAAGCTTTTTTTAATGCTATTGGAGCACAAGGAACCATATTTAGAGGCAGTTTTTGTGAGATTTCATTGGTGATTTCAAATATGAAATTTAATCTTAAACTTGGTGAACAATTTTGGAGAATTCCATGTTTCCCATTCAAAGAGATAGCTGCACTTGCATGCCCGAGAGGCGTTTCAAACATGTACGCCGAGTGGAATGACTTGCCTTAAAGGGACTTTGACGCTAATAAAGCAAGATGCCACACTCGTGCGGCAGTACCTGCAAGGTCTGTCAAAGAAGTTGCTAGATTTGTCACTAGGCTTTTTTTTTCCCAAAGGTAGTTTAAAAAGTCATTAAATCCATGGACAAAGTTGGCAACACCGGTTCATTACACAGAAATTACTTAATAGGTTTAGTAAAAAATGAAAAAGCTTTTATGAAATGTGACAATTCTTTTTATTTTATTCATTATTTTTTATAAAAACCAGGTAATTGAAAAATATCTGATCACCAAAAGGATAAGGAAAAACAACCAGACAGTGAACACAAGTAAGGGCCCTATATGTTCTATACATTTCAGATTTGATTTAAGTTCTACAAGATCATTCATCCTGAAAGAAGGAGTCTAAATCCCCCATCTCCTCATTGGCCTGTTTAGAGTTGTCCTGAGACGGACGGGTCACGTTGGCAGTATTTTCTTGGCTTCTTTGTGACATATCAACCTCCTTCTTGATGTCCCGGCCTCCACCAAGAAGCTTCTGACTCTCAGTAAAGTACTGGTTAGGGTGATTGAGAGAGAATCCAGCATCCTCAACCTGAAACAAAACAAAAGTTGTTCCATAAGCAAATGACTATACTTGCATTTGAAGTAACTGGACTGAACCAGGTTTCACAGGGACTTTCCAGCTGGTAGCTACTATGCAGTCTCTCCTTTGTTTCAGCCTTGTCTGTGGCCAAGGCTCTCACTGATGGATTCCTGAAAGCTGCATCGCATTCAGAACGCCACGCAATCCATTTGTTTCTAAGTGCAGAGGATATGGCTGTTTAATTATGCTTCAATCACAGCACGCCCCTGATACTCCTCATGAATCAAACTTTCAAACCCATCTCTCTGAATCGAGTGCACGGGGTCCCTGCGGTAGTTAAGCTGTGGACAGAAAGATCCATTACACGGATTCATCTCAGAGTTAACACATTACAGTGGACTACCCTCGCCCGGCAACTCGGTGCCAAATGAAATATGCATAAACATGAAACAATCCCAGCCGAGGCCTAGAGACGGATCAATCCGGCGGATGCGCAACAAGCTCTCCTCCTTTCCGAGGTCCGCCTCTCTCGGCTCCCCTCCTCCTTTTCATTATTTTCTCTATTGTTTGATTTATTGCGGTTGTGTAAATATTTCATCAGAGAAGTATTACATTTTGACCTTTAAATAAATGCTGCCAGGGAGGGAGGAACGTAAGCGTCTATTTGTTATGTGTCGCGGATGTGAAAGCGGAGGGCGCATATGGCAGTGATTAAAGTCTCCTACGCTCGAATCCAACAAGCGTGTTTTTGCGGCCAAGATGGTTGCGGCATCCCGTATCAGACGGAGGGAAGGCGAGGTGGTGCGGATCTGCTGATGCTCCAACAAGAATGTTTTATTGTGCCTGTTAACGTCGGAGGTTTCT